>OX638369.1:122670995-123125995 GCA_951812925.1 Calliopum simillimum | reverse complement strand
CGCATACATGATGAACTTTGATGTCAATATGTTTACATCGGCATTTCATCCATCCAGATTTTCAAATTAAAATAAGTGGAAAAGGTCCCGGAAAGCATCTATTCAAAAATCTTGTATAGTAGACAAAACAAAAGTAACAAATTATATCAAATCAAATGAAATGGATTCTGTGGCGAAAGTCGGTGTTCCTCGTTGGTTTCCGATATAAGAAACAGCGTATTTAACTTTTTTTCATCGCCTTTGCGTCTGTTCGCCTTCATTTTGTAGTGGCATACCATAAAAAACTAGAAAATCTTATAAAATACACAAACACATATGTCTGCAGAACGTCAAATGTGCCCCTTCGGCAAAAGTCAAATGTGCCCCAAAATCTCTTGAAGAATTAAAAATATTTTAAAATTCAAACTATTTGACCTTGATAAAAAACACTTTTGTTCTATTAATTATAAAGGTTAGTGCTACCAAATTTGCGTACTTACTTTAAAAAAACCATACAACTTTATTTGCAAAACCCTTACGAATAAGATGCCGAAAATTACAAAAAAAAGCACAAAAAGTCAAAAAAACATATAATCGCCGGAGGAGTTGAAAGAGAACTGCCAAAGTACATTACGTTGCTTCCATTCTAATTAGTTATGTTTTTGCATTTCAGGTTTTTGGTTCGAAAAGCGTGTTCACACCGAAAATGGCAAAGTCAAATGTGCCCCAGTGTCAAATGTACCCCAACTTACCCTACACTTGTATGCGGAAAATACCTTAAAATAGGATATATCCTAAGCTGTTGGTCGTAAGAAAATAATTTGCACCACTTTTTGATATGAAATTTTCTGAGCTACAAAATTGTGAAGCACCATTTTTTTGTAGAAATAAGCGTAATCGAGATACTAATTTTCTCGACCTTTGTGCCTGAATAACTTTTTGAACGACAGTGAAATTGGTTTCAAATTTTGGTGCATACTTTGAAACTATAAAATAGACCGACTAAAGGAAAAAAATTATGGATTTTATATGTTGGATCGGAAGGTCCAATTTCACTGGACCATATCTCCTAAACTATAGGTCGTGCGAAAACAATTTGCACCACTTTTCGATATAAAATTGTGGCAGTTATTTTTTTTGTAGATATAACCGTTAGCGAAATATTTGCAAAAAACTGTTTTTGTCGACCTTTTGTACCCGATATCTCACGTAGGCACCACCTCTGAGGAATTCACTAGAACAGAAGTTCATACCTACTATTGGAAGAACACTCACAAAAAAATTTAGCTTTGATACTATGAGGAGGGTCAGCCAAGCGCTGGCTCTTAGTCTATTATATTTATTGACAAAATTTCTTTTGGACATTGTTAAATATTGTTCAAAAAATATGAAATTTTTTTTTTTTATTTTTAGTTTCCCTTGGCTGCTGTAGAGGGCGTTATCCAAAAGTTACTTTTCAAACTGGTAAGACATTTTTCTCTGAATCTACTCTACCGATTTTAAGAAGCCAAAGAGCGTTCGATTGCTAATATAAAATATTAAACAATAAACCTCAGAAAGTTTTAAAAAATACCCCCTCCTTTTTTTTACGGGGCATTTTTTGAGGGTAAGTCCCTCAGTTTTTTCGCCTTTTTCATAAATATTCATACAAAAACTTCAAAATATAAAAATAAGTCAATAAGTATAATAGTTTTTCCATAATAAAATTTTTAAAAAGTGTTTTTTGTTTCAATCACAAACGCGAAAGTCCCCTTAAGTAGATTGAAAAGGGGCGCCTTAATTTGAAGCTTTTGTTCTATCGACTTTTGCTTGGCACATATATAAGAGTATGATTTTTTTGGATAATCTCTACTTTGTTAAAGAATATTCAATATTAGCAGGTCACAACTCAGAAAAATTTCAATAAGTTATAACATTTAATCCATCCATCACTGATCGCGCTGAAACTTTTTGGTATGGTACTTTGCTTGAGTTGAATAGACGCGGATTTTTTTATTTTGCCCAAAACACGTTTTTTTGACCTGTGAGCCACCATAGAATAAAAAAATACTCTTGCAAATTTTCTAAAGGAAGTTTTCTGAGCTAAAATTGTGGACCGAAGGAATAGATTTTCTCGAGGTCACCATCTCTCAAGATTTGAATTGGACAAATTATATACCGACTATTGGACGAACACTCACAAAAAATTCAGTCTGGATACTATGACGAAGGCCAGACAGCCGCTGGCCATTAGGCAATAAGGACTAACGTGGTGGTAGAATATTTTTTTGAATAATACCGATTTTTCTGTGAAATTTTTTTTCATTCCGCATTTCCGACATTTTTGTGATATGGCCTACTGGCTAAAAAATTGGTTTCCGTCACAATGAAAAGATACCATTTTAAAAAGTTCCGTTTTCACTAAGAAAATGAAATGTGAAGTACCGTGGAATAGAAAATCAGTGAAAGATTTATGATTAAGTAAATCAACAGCTTATCCACGGTGCTAAAATCAGCAGTTTAAATAAAATTTTGTTAAACTAGAAAAATTATTTTGTCTGGCGCTTCTTTGACTCAAAACTAACAACGTTTTCATATTTTTGGCCTTATTTGTCCCGGCCCGGTTTTTTTAATACAGTTTCAAACAGAAAAAATAGATTTTACTCAAAACAAAGGCGTCTGACAAAAAAAGTGTATTATGTAAAAATTGCTAAGCATCATCCAGGAGATACGTTTCTTAATTTTTTTTTTGACCATTTTTTGAAAAATTATAAAATGCCTCAAAAAAAATTCACACATATTTCTATTTATGTTAAGCATTTTTTTCCCCAGACACTTTTTTCGTAAGACGCCTTGGTTTTGAGTAAAATCCGTTTTTCCGATCGAAGTTGTGCTAAAAAACCGAAAAAATGGGCCGGGACAAATAAGGTCAAAAATATGGAAAAGTTGTTAGTTTTGAGTCAAAGAAACACCAGACAAAATAATTTTTCTAGTTCAATAAAATTTTATTTAAACTGTTGATTTCAGCACCGTGTACCACTTTAACACTGGACGTGGTAAAAAACTTTAAAATGCAAGTCGATAGCGATGTACCATTATCTAATAAATTATATAGATCCATCTGTAGATTTCAGGAATTTAAAATTTTTTTTTTGGCCAGTCATCGAACAATTAGAGAGATTGTCGAAGAAACGTTTATCCAGAGACCTGTTGCTAGCATTTGCTTAAAGAAAAAGTTAGTGAATATTTCTTTCACAATTCACCGCAACTTCTACAGTAGAAACTTTTTAATATGAGTTTCAATACAACAGTATCCCATTACGCGAGCTGTGATCCTAGCGTTATCAATATGGTTTCTGTTTATAAGGTCTGTTTACGTAAGAAAATGCGTCCCCTATCTTAATTGTAACTACTCGATGAACGGCAACACTACCTATCCGCACGATCTGTAACTACTCGTTACAGTCAACTATCAAAACTTGAAATGAGAATGTATACCGCTTTATAGTTCTAGCGAGTGTTGCCGTCTCGCTCACTCGTATACAACATGAATGGCTGACAATTGCTCAGCACATTTCTTAGCTTGACGTTTTAGCAAACCTACAGTTCAAGTTGGGAAGCAATTCACTCGTTGCTTATAACCCACAACTGAAACAATTGCATTTCTTTTTAGTTGTAATTTCTTTTAATAGTTTTTAATTTTGTAAAGTTTATTTGTCAATAAAAGTAAAATTAACTTAAAGCAAAATGTTTTGGGTTATCTTTCTTACCCAAATTTTTTAATTGCTCACATAAAAGGAAAGACAATTCATAGCTTCCTATCGAAGTGTCATCGTCGCCAGCAATAACGATTCCATCTTATAAAAGTCAACTTCCAAAATGACTCCAGGTCTTCCACAGCTACCCCTAGTCTGAGGAACAGACTTATGGTCATCGCTAGAGACTTTCCATCGCCATCGTGTGTGTGCCAAGTGGGCTAAGAGCGTCTCTACAATCATCGTAGCAGCAGCAGCCAAAGCGGAGTCTTATCAAAAGGTATACCCACGAAATTTTATTGGTAGTGAAAACTATAAATTTGGTCCCCGACCAAACAAGGTCACTTGATCTGAACTCACTAAATTGTAGATGTCTCTTTAAAGAAAGTGATATCTGTGTTGACGATATCAAGTGGGACATTAGCCTAGCCGGTTCCTCTAGAAATACATACAGAAAATATCCAATATAGTTCTATGCGGCCGCATTCCTATAACTTTTCCGCATTCATAGCCGGAAACCTAGATAAGAGTAGTGCCTGTAACCTTTTTTACCTGTTTTGAAGAATGAAAAACTTTGGTTGTAATTATCTATAAGACAGCATACTTCTCTAATTGCAGAGAGTGCAACCTGCAAAACTATGATAGAATAAGGTGGTACAGATATTGAATGATGAACGGCAAGTTTGAATCAGAACACATCCAATTCCAGTACATTTTTGAGCCATCTTTGAAGATTATTATATCATATTCTGTTGCACAACTTTTCATTTCCCACTTGGCACTTAAAAGAAGTTTAATATGATTAAAAGTTTTTTCTCCTTCGATATGAACCCTTTAGCTGAATTTTATCCAGGGGAAAGGTTTAAGCTCAATAATACACTTTTCTTTTAATTTTCTTAATAAAAACCTCAAATATTTAGCAGCAGGAGTTCATAAATGAAAGTTTTATTTTTCAAACATCCATTTCGACTTCGTCTTTAAAATATTTAATTTACTTTCCCTGCCATCACACACACATTGCAAAATACTTTCGCTCTATATAACTAAGTGATATTTTTTAAGTTAAAATTTTCCAGCTCTTAATCGGTCTTGTATATATTTTATTAATAACTACGTATGCATACACAATAAATCGGCTTATGACGATTTTAATTAATTCTCCAATATACATATGTTGTATGTTTTCCTTGAAAAAAAAAAAAAGTTTATTTCGAATGAGTTGATTCATTTCATTTCATTCTACATATATAAAAGATATTAAACTCGAAAATTTTATGAAAAAGAAACATGTCAATAGCAACAAAAAAAGCTTACAATTCAATATTGTAAAATTAATAAACAAAAAATAGTAGGGGTGTTTTATTTGGTCTTGCAGAAAACTAAATACCCTACATATTATAAATGGTAAGACTTTGCTTTAGAGTCTTCAAAACCAAATAACTCTGTCGATAAAACATCATGAAAATGGCAAAATTTTTATTTTGCTAGAAATCACTCGAATAAGCCACATTCCTTGCATTACAAACGTAAAGATAAAGTGTAGCGTATATTGTTGAAATTAAATCAATTAATATTTCCAATATGCATACGATTACATTCGAGCAGCTTTATGACAAAAGAAAATCCTATTTGTTACTTTCATATTTCCATAAATTGCAAAATTTTCTTTTTGTTTCACGTATTACACTTTGGGGGTATTACACCAAACGTTATAAATTGTTGAAATGCTTACGTTTATTGAAACAAAAGATTTCAATTTATATATTTTGTTTCATTTTGTTCGATTAAATATTTTAGCAATTGAAAATGAAAATGAAATTCTGAATTGATTTCCATTTATATAAGAAAGCAGCAAACGTGAATACCTACATGAAATGGCATTTAAATCAGTGTTGCCAACTTAATTAGATTCCTTTTGGTTTTTGTCTATGAAAATTGTATAACGTTATATGAATGTGCTCGATTACTTAAGTGTAAATTTTGCATTTTGGAAATTTTGCATTTCATTATTTTATATCATTTTTGAGACAAAAAAGCGCTTTTTGTAATTCGCATTCAATTTTATTCAATTTGCATAACTTAATTGATTGACTGATTAAATGATTGATTGCGCAATTACATAATAAAACTGGTATATTTTTGTGCAATATTACATTGAGCAATAAAATTCATATGCACATCAATAAATATATATTTGTGCAAATTGGCATATATTTTGTATTTCAATTGAGTTAAGTTCTTTGATTGTTAAATTAAACCTATTATGTTTCTAACGCTTTCAATTGCTATAATAGCCGCAAGAGTTGATAGCACCATTTCGTAATGAAAATTTTCATATGTCATTTTATTGCGAAATAATTTCAGAATGTAAACATTTGTACCTAGCTGTTGAAACACGGTTAGAATCTCTATCTCTGAAGTCATTACCGAAAAATGAAAGATTAATAGCGTCATCTCAATACTACCACTAAGTTACTCTTATGTTAACATTTTTGATTTCATGTAAAATCTGCTACAATTAGAGAACCCTAAAGTGGTACCATTACGTAGTTGTAAGAAAAAATAAAGCTAGAAAAGTCTATAATCAGTATAAATTCAAATTTCCAAAAATCTTGAAAATGAATTATCTTAAAACTAGATCATGGGAGTTGCCTAGTTGTTGATTTGAGTTTATATATTTTATACGGAGCTGTGGATATGACTTTATTTCAAGAGGGCCCTGAAAAGGAATTTTGTTCAAAATCATGAAATAAATGTTATTTTGCAAGCAAATTAGAAAACTTCACGGATATGTATTAGAGCCTTTGAGCTTCCCCCATAAAAACACTTTTAATTATATATATTTTATATTATTTTGCATATCTTTCAATCAAGGAATATTCGCTTTGTCCTTCCAGAGAAGATAAAAAAAGTTATAAAAAAAAGACTAAAGAAAAAAGAAAAAAATTAAAAAAGGATCGAAAAAAGGTAAGGAAGAAACAGATAAACAAATATAAATGAAGAAAAAAAATAGAATAATGTAAAAAAATATAATATAATATAAAAAGAAAAAAATTAAAGAAAAGAAAAAAAAAGAAAAGAAAAGAAAAGAAAAGAAAAGAAAAGAAAAGAAAAGAAAAGAAAAGAAAAGAAAAGAAAAGAAAAGAAAAGAAAAGAAAAGAAAAGAAAAGAAAAGACATCGTAATATGGTTATGGGCATATCCAAAAATAGTCTTATTTTACATTACCAAATTTTAAGAAAATTTTTTTTTCATGTTCACAAATCAAATGTGGTGGATGTATAAAATGATATTCCCAATAGGTCAACAAAAAAATTTATACCTGTGAGGGTGTCAGGTGTCAATTTTGGGAAAAACGAGATTTCCGATAGCAAACCGGAGAGCACATATTTCAGAACTAGGAAGTATGTTACGGGGCACCTTTCCAAATATTCTTGAGTAAAATTCAGAAAAATCGTGTGTGGGTTGTGGCGATAAAATGGGTTTAAAAGTCTAAATCGCTCATTACAGCCACATAACAGATCCTAAAATTCTGAAAAATTCAAGCAAGTTCCTTGGTAAAAAATAAATCGATTTTGTTTATGATGTTTTTTTAATTTAAGCGCCCCCAATCGAGCAAAAAACAAGAAACGCTAAATTTTGAGTAAAAAATGCGATTGGTGGCGATATGCGATGGAGCACACCATAGCGACACATAAGACAAGATAGCGGGATATCTAAAAAATATTCCTGAGTAAAATTAATAAAAATCATATGTGGGTCGTGGCGACAGAATGGGTTTAAAGTCAAAATCGCTTCTTACGTCCACATAACAGGTCCTAAGATTCTGAAAAAAATCAAGCAAATTCCTTAACAAAAAATAAATCGACGATGATGTTTTTTTAATTTAATCCCCTCATGTCGAGCAAAAAACGAAAAATGCTAAATTTCGCATTCCGCCATAACTCACATTTTTTACCCAAAACTTAGAGTTTCAATATATTTCCGGGCCTCAAATTTAGAAAATAAAAACTAAAACACCTCAAAAACGAAACAGAAACGACAATTGGGAACAGGAGTGATTAAACTTTTCCAAAAGAAGTATTTCAATTATTCCATTACTCTGTATTTAGAGCAGTGATATCCAAACCCAATACTAGCGTATTTTGTCAATGTATAAAAGCTCACTGAAAGCTTTAATATTTTGCATAAGCTGCAAGCAAGTGAAGCAGATCTGCACAACTACTGGCACAGGTAAACGCTTATCTGTGAGTAAATACGTATACGGAAATCTTTCAAGCACAAACGCTCAAATGCCCGCGGGCATAGGCGTTGGATTTCACTGATTTGGAGTCAGATCATAAAACATAATGTTTCGATGCTTTTATATCGAGGAGAACATTTTTTTTCCTGCTGTATTTTTGGCAGCTCTTGAGCTACGATAAATTATGTACCATGAACCATGCATTCTTTATCAGCGGCCGCTATGGCATTTGTGAAAATAATTAAGTTTACCAAAGAACGTTTTCAGAATAAAGTTATTTTTTACTGTAAAATCCTGGTAACTTATGTATTTCTTTTAAATATTGCCTTAATACTTCCTGTAGGTCTTGTATGCAAAACTTTAAGCATTGATTAAAAAAAAAAAAAAAAAAATTGTGCTCATCCAGACAAAACCTTCAAAAAATTATTTTTTAAGATTCAACTCTAGGTATCGAAGATATGAAGAAAAATAAAAGGAAACCTGTGTTCGGCAAAAACTCAAAAACTCACACAAATACCAGGTGAAGCAAAAATAATATCATTATATGAAAAATAATATCATTATATGTTACAAATGTTAACTAGACAAATATGGTGAAGAGGGCATAGAACTCTGCATAACTACAATCCAAAGCTTTTTTCGAACAATTCAATAAATAGAATTCTAGGCAATCATCAATCGTACTCTTTTATAGTGTGTTATTATATTGGATTATGTTTAAAAAATATTTCAAATAATTTTGTTGGTCATTGTTTTTTTTTGCCAGAATTTGAAACGCCATTACGTTTTTCATATGATTGAAGCAATTTGCTTAAATCGTGTCATCATAGTGTCAATATCAATGAGTTTTCTGCGTACCTATTGATGGCAAAGTAAATTCATGGAAATTCCTCAAAAATCGTTTCATCCACGCTGTGACATTTTTATATTGATAAAAACATTTAAATCAAACAAAAAATTTTCAAGAAATTTTAATGAAATAAAACATTTGGGTTTTTTTCTGTTTGGCTTATTTTATTTTATTTTATTTTTATTGACAAATTTTTATTTCATGCTATAAATTTCAATATTGAATACATTTTAAATATCAATATCAGTTTTACATATTTTTTTTACAGTTTATGTATTGTAATTTATGCTTAGATCTGTGTTTTAATTTATTAACTTTAATTATACATTAACTTAATAAGCTTGTATTAGTTTATATATTTCATACACTCATTTTGAAGAATATATATTTTTTTCACATAAAATTAAATGCTTTTTTTTGCTAGCTTTTGTGTGTTTTTACAATAAATATTTGTTTAAATAATTAGCTTAATTATGCTTGCCTTTTTACAATGGCTCTATTTGTATTATATTACTGAAATAAAAGGAAAAAACTCAAAAAAAATTTTAAGAAAATTAAAAATTTTGCTACCATTTTTCTGTCATTTTTATCGGCACGAAACGAAACCATTTACCAAATTTCAACGAAATCAGAGATGGTATGTATGTTCAATTCTTGCTATGGTTCTTGTTATGGTTCTGTACTGAAAAACTATAATTTTTTGCTTAAATTGTGGTTCATCCGAGAGCAACGCCTTTTTATCCAATACACATCTGGTACAAATCCATAAGTTTCGTAATGATAGACTACTTTAGTTGCATAGACATAGCATTTTGTATGTTTTTTTTTGTAACATATTTGATACTGGCAAAATTTATCTCAGAAATAAACGTACACCTTTACGGTATCAATTTTCTACTTGAAACCTAAAACTGATTCAATTATCTAGGAAAAAGCCTTATATGGACAACTAAGTATAATGAATAGTGATGAGCATACCATGACCAAGACTAAGACCATGACAGTCTTTGTCTTGGGCATTAAGTCTGGTCTCGATCTTGGTCTTGGTTTTGAAAAATTTCTTAAGATTATTGAGTACTCAAAATTTCCACATCTTTTTTTACAGAGCAGTTGGGTTTTTAAGATGCCAAATATCGAATTGAGAGATGATTTTATGCTTGAAAGGGGCGTGACACATCTTTTACATTATCAAGACTGAAAAGCCGTCTTGATGATCAAGACGATAGCAGTCTTTGTTTTTGTCTGGAAATTATATCAGAGTCTAGGTCTTAGTCTCGAAAAATTAATAAAGACCAAGTTCAAGACCAAAAGACTCAAGACCAAAAGACTCAAGACCAAGACTAATTTCTGTCATCACTAATAATAAATCGTTCCCTATACTTAGAAATTAAAATCTGCATTAGAATCGAATCTGTTCCTTTGCTGACGCAATTTTAGTTAATATGATAAAATGTTATAGGTCACTGACTGAAAAGGTGAAAAGTGCCAACCCCAACTGAAACTAAAAAAAGAAAAAAAAAAAAAAAAATTCAAAATTTTTTAAAAATTGTGCTCATAATGATATTTTCTTATCAAAATTTTTGTAAGTCTATATTTTTTTTTTTTTGTAAAGTCACGTGCAATATCTAATAAACTTCAATAGTCTAGGTAATGTTTCGCACATTTTTCAATTATATATTGGTAATATTAGGTATTATAATCATTTCGATTTAAATTTAATTCAACTTATTTTTATATATACAGCTAATTTATATACAAAATTGCAATAAAAAACCCAGTTAGGGTATTATACTATTCAATGTTCACGTAGTTGGTTTTTTCTCTTTTCCAAAGAATAGCTGTCGAAAAGCAACTATTCTTTTTAAATTACTCAATTTCGCAAGGACCTTTAGCAAATGAGAAACTTTAAAAAATATAATTTTCAAGAAGTTCTTCGTTTTAAGTTATTTTGACAATTTAAAGGGTTACCATATACAGTGATGAAGAGCAACGATTACTTACGTTTAAGAAAATTTACTTTAACTAACACAGTATTGAATTAGTATTGAGTTGGCAACACTGTTTATATCTTTTTCATTATAAAATTTTGATCTACATAAATAAGAGCTACTTTTATGCAAGCGTATTTGTGTTTAATTTTAACCATTTATAAGTTTTTTTTTTATAAATCTTTTGATTTAGTTAAATATTTCTTTATACATTTCTACATTTACAAAATTAAACTGAATGAATTTTTTAAATTAATGGCATATTCGTACAGATTCAATGTCCATAAATACTATAAATTTGTATTACAAGGAAAAGATTTCTTAAAATTCGGTATTGTTTTAACAGATTTCTGATGATTCATGTGCTGATGTGGTGATTGCACTTATTTCAAGTTTCATACAGCCTTTACCAATTGATAGAAAATTTTTCCTTGAACAACATATCAAAATGGGTTTTCGCAATTTTTTCGAGAAATTATGTAAATAAGAGTTTGACGACGAAAGTCGGAAACCTCGTTTTCGACACACAAACTCATTTTTACTTATATATTTTTATGATAACTAAACTGAATTCTAATTACAAACCAAAATCCCAAAAAAAAAAAAAAAAGGAAAATGTATTACCTAATAAGTTAAAATCTGAGTTCTTTATTCATAAGATAAAATGCAACACTGAGAAATGTCATATGAATAGGCCCAAGGCATTTTTAATATTAACGGCAACCTGGCAAGATGTTACAACTATACTGTGTCAACCAAAACAGCTGATTTTCATTTCACACTTCGTCAAAGTGAATTAAGAATTATAAAGCAACGAGCTGAAGTCGAGTCTCGGTCAGTCGTTCGTCGAGTTTCACTCAGGCAACATCAACAGCTGCAGCTACAGAGCTGGGTAATATTTTATTTTTGTCAAAGACTTCGGACCAACGCGACGATTATTGTGAACACGAGCGGTTAACTGCGTATTAGCAGGGCACTGCGGTTAGAAGCAGGTTACATTCAAATGCAACAAATCGACGCGACGTTCTTTTTGTGTGTGTGACTGTAGACACGAGCGGCTAACTGCGTCATGGCAGAGCACTGCGGGTGAATACGAGATCATGAGCAAAATTACACTAGAGACACAAGAGAAGAACTAAGAGCAAAACTATGAAGAGACCAATGCTAACGACACATGACAAAGCTGTACAACCAACAAACGAGCGGCGACAGCGTGACATCGTGTGGCAGAGCAGCAGAGAACACAGGCAAAGATCCAGAGAAGCAGCGAGAACGGAACATACAGCGAAAGAGAATAAAACTAAAAAAAATAAAACTAAGAAACAAAGACAGAGAGAAAAATCTGAAATAAAACGAATTGTGAAACGTCAAAATACGCGTGTGTTTTTGCTCTCTGAGCTAGGATGTTAGTGTAAGGTTTTCATTTATGACGTGTTCAGCCGAGGTCTATGTGAATATAAATTTTGTGTAGCTGAACCTGTGGACGCCGCTAAGGATCAACCCTGCGAAAAGTTCGTTACAAGAGGTAAAAAATTTTTATGTTTTCGATTCTAGTAATATTTGACTATATGCTATGCCTATATAAGTCTTCGATCCAGCTACAAAACATTTTTATAGTATATTGTCTGAAGAATGGGCTAGAGGACTTCAAAAGTTTTATTTGAATGCCAGCGATAAGTCAAATTTTTAAACTTTCTAGGTCGTTAAGCAGTCTTTATATTGGAAAAGAATATTTTGTATCTGGATCCATGGTATATATTGGTGTAATATAATCAAATATAACTTAAATCGGAAATAAAGACAAAACTTTAAGTCTCGGTAATGAGTCTAAAACCATTTAATGGCCGAAAGAATAAGTTATAATCGATACGTTCACTCCCATTTTTAGGCATGGAACTTGATCAAGAAACCGAGAAAACTAACTTCAAACAGGTCAAGATTAACTTGGTGAAGAATATGGAGAAGGACTATCTAGATTCTACGGAAGTGTCATCTTCTAATGCCAAGGTCCAGCTTTTTACAGGCACATGCGAAAAATTATAGAAGGTACGGTAATGAAGAATAGTAGGTAGCATCCGTGCACTCTAAAGGAGTTTTGTTAGTATCGTATGCTGAAAGAGGAAATGAAGAATCGTTTGTATTTATTTTTTGTCAAATAATATTTTGAAAGAGCAGCAGCCTCCTCTTTTTTCTAAAAAAAAAATTAAAAATTAACGGCCATACACTCCCTTTCAAGTGAACATACTTACTTAATTTTTCAAAATTTAAAAAATTAAAATTTTCCTAGTTCGCTAAGATTTCTTGCTTTTTTTTCATTATATATGTAATTTTTAAATGCTGGCAACACTAATTATATATTGTATGCTTAAGTATAAAGCTATAATTTAATAAATACATATACATATACAATATATAAACTTTTCAAGTTCTTACTTATAATCAAAAGGATTTCTTTTAACACCTAAAAATTGGCAGCAATGCAGCGACAGCAACATCGGCAGTAGCAGCAGTAGCAGCAGCAGCAGCACCAAGTCATGATACTGACGTCATCGTAGTTAAGTAGCAACTTTTTATTGTTGTTGTTGTTACTGTTGCTGTTGTTTCCGCAGCGCTGTTTGCTGTCATTGTTAATTTCATTCTTAGCAGCTGCTGCTGTTGACATTTTTGTTTTTGTTGCTGCGCTGCTATTGTTGCTCTACACAAATTTTTACAATTGTTAGTTTTGTTGTTGTCATCATAATTGTTGTTGTTAGTGTTCATGTTGCTGCTGCTTGTCTTTTTTATTATTAATAAATTTTGTTGTTCTTGTTGTTGTATTGTTGTTTTTATAGCATATTTATCTTTTGTTTTGACATTTGTTTCACTTCGCGTTATTGCTGCAACATTGGCGACACTTAAATGCTGCCCTTTAGCTATGTTGCTGCTGCCATTGCAATTATGAGTTTTGTTGTTAGTTTTGTTGCTGTTGCCATTTTTATTGCTGTTGTTATTTGTGTGCAATTTTTTATTGTTGTTGTTTTCATTGTCTTCTAACATTTGCTGTATAAATAATTGCATAAACTGTTGCAATGCATTTAATAGCAACAGCATTGCAATTGCACGTGGCAGTAAAGTAATTAATGTCGCTTTGGTTGCGCTGTTTGCATTGAGTGATGAGACGTCACCTGAAAATGGCCGAAAAAATTGTGTGATTTTTCATTTGTTATTAATTCGATAGTTATTTTTGCAAATTAAATTATGAATTAATTTTCTTCTAAGAAGAAGTGAGAAAGTATTTTGCAACTGAGAGCAGCAAAAATATCTAGTTTATTAACTGAAAACATTTAATTTGCTTTATGATTTATTTAATCATAGTTCAGTAACAGTTTAATTATTAGTAGGAATTGCCTGCCTGTAGCATAACTGGCATCACCTTACACGATTGTCTTGTAGCAATCATGTAGTTCACTTATACATTGAAATTAATTGTAAAACTACGCTCTTAACTAATTCGATGAATTTATACTGCTAACACTTTCATCACTTCCAAGTTCTTCAAAGCTAACAATGTAACTCTTAAAGGTGGCCCATTTGTGTCGGCAATATTTTATTGTAATAAAATGGAAATGGGCGAATTGAGATGTAGCCAAAACAAGCCTAAATATTATGGGGAAAAAAGTAAAGCGTTAATATTGCCTTAAAAATATTACCAAATTATGAAAACAAAAATATATTTCTTAAAAATAGTATCGTCCAAATCTAAACCCTCGCGGTCATAGCGCACATTTATTCGTAAACTTAAATCTGTTATGAAAACTTAACAGGTAGGGGAGGGAGGGCTAGTGTGGACTGGGGGCTAGTGTGGACAAATTCAAATTCTCGCTCCGTTTCGAATTTTTTGTTTCTGTTTTATATTTTTCAAGTTGGTATTTGCACTCTGCATCACCAAAAAAAAATTCATTTGTTGACAGTTCAGCTTTCCATGAAAACCTGACCGAACGTGTTTTACGCAGCAAAAAGTAATTTTTTTGTTGTTTCGTAATTTCAGTGATACTTTTAAACTAATTATTCTTCTGCTGCAGTGTTAACAGATTCACGTATCCCGATTTACCGGATACCAGCGAAATTTACCGAAATGAAATAGTGGCAAAGCTGCCACAACCACAACAACTATCGGAAACATCGCGATCAGCAAGTTATATGAAGTTTGAAACAACATGGACAAAAAGTATTTTATATTGGCCAAATTGTCACGATCCACGGTTCTGAAGATTTCGACATAACGTTTCTAAAAAGAAAGAACGATAGATTCGCGTATCCCGATATACCGGATACCAGCCAAATTCACCGAAATGAAACAGTGGCAAAGCTGCAACAAGTACAACAACTGCCGGGAAGTTTGATATAAATTTCTCCAAATACAACATGGGATAGCAGATAATTTTTTATTTGTATTATTATTTGTATTACATCATTATTTTTTTGAATAAACATGTATCTAAACTCTTTCTTAACGTTTTTGTATGAATTATCAAGTTTCTTATGGTGTCCACATTAGCCCCGAGTCAAAGCAATGGTTGTCCACACTAGCCCCGTAAGCTATTTTTAAAATGCATTAATAAAGCGTTTATGAAAATAAAAAATCATAACTATTGAAGCAATTATGAAGGCAAGAGGTATAAGTAATCGCTAAAAATTACTTTATTACAAAAATGATATATTTACATATATAATTTTGTAATTATATAAAAATTGTCCACACTAGCCCCCCCTCCCCTATACTCTGTGCAATTAGCAAATTGTATTGTGTGAAGATTTTGGTTGCATTCGGTCTTGAATCACATAATACAATAAATTTACAACATAAATATAGATTGCACTCAGCTTTTTGATTGATTCACTTCGATTTATCGCACTTGGAAAGTTATTAAAAAAAACTTTTGTGTTGACTTTTACTCATTCAAAAATTATTTTCTTCTTAGCATCAAGCAAATGCGTCTGTTTGCTTCGGTAAATGCACAAAAACTTCATGCTGTCATTACACACGCATAACATTTGTCAGAACAGCCGCATTTGTTTTTTGTCAAAAATTACGGGGGGTGCCCACACCTGGACCCTGCCCGCTGGCAGTACCCTTCCCCTATATAAAAGTATGAAAGAAAAGTTCTATCTGAGAAGTTTTGTTGTTCTTTTATACAAGTGAAAACATCGGACATTGACTATTCTTGGTAGTAAACACAACTTAAGTAAACTAAGTTCAATGTCTTAAAGGTCGAGGAAACCGCTTTTTGGAAAAATTGCAAAATACGGGCTTAGTCAATTCAATACCAGTATCATGCCATAAAACTTAAACCCGCTTGGTCATATTCGACCCGAAAAATGGTTCGCTCTCCACGTTTCCCAGAACGAAGTTTATGTCTTAATCTAAAAGACCAAAATAAAATAATTTTTAAAGTAAGAGTATCTCAAGACCCTTACATGATATTGAAATTCCACCCACATACTTTTAATTAAACCGAGTTCTGGAGAACTACATCTTACGTAAATGCTAATGTCTTAAATATACAAAACAATATATGGTTTTTGGGGATTTTTTATGTAAAATATGGAAATTTCCATGGTATCGCACGTGACCGTCAAACACATTTGAAGTAGAAAGTTAAAAAATAAAAATAAAACGGATTTTTTTTTGACAATAGGGTTAACTTATAGCTTTTAATTGGCCCAAGTGCTTAGTTTGATTTTAGGCAGTTTTTCTTTTTCAAGATAATAGCAAAGAAGCAAGGTGGTCTCATGGGACAAAAACAGAAGTGGTTTTCGCGGCCAAAACTTGAGGCTATGTCTCAATGTGACTAATTTTGGAATATTGTGCATTGATGTCTCTTAAAAATGGTTTTGATTTAATGTGAAAGTTGTTTATTCCTTTCAATTTAGTTTTAATCACTGTCGCATGGGACATGCCGCATGGGACATTTTTTTCCATTATACAAATTTTAAAGTAAAAATCCTACAAATAACAAAGATTTCCTGTTCCTTATTTTATGATGCTGATGTGGCATCAAAAACTTTTCCAAAGGATGTTATTTGCATTTATGGCACAGTATGAAACGCTTTGAATTTGATCAAAAAATTTTGAGAAATGCTGAAAGGTATCAAAAAACATTTCTTGGTCGAAAACGTAAAAAAGTTATGTGCGTGAAGTTAGCCCTGCTTTTGTGGAATTTCATGATAAAAAAAGTTGTACTGGGGTGTGCTCCACTTGTGCCACGTTGTGCCGTATTGGAAATAAAAATCGGTCTAAGGGCTCACTTTTTATAGGGAGGTCCTATTTTTTGTGCGAAGTTTGCCCTGCTTTTTTGGAATTTCTCGAAAAAAAAGTTGTGCCGGGGTGTGCTCGACTTGCGCTGCGTTGTGCCGTTTTGGAAATCAAAATCAGTCGAATAGTATAGATTTTAAGGGGAGGTCCTTTTTTTGTGTGTGCGAAGTTAGCCCTGGTAGGACCTCCCCATAAAATCTATGATATTGCACCGATTATGATTTCCAATACGTCACAATGCGGCACAAGTCGAGGACACCTCAACTCACCATTTATTTTTTGGGAAATTCCACAAACTTCGCATACACCAAAAAAAGGACCTCCCCATAAATCTATACTATAGCACCGATTTTGATTTCCAATATAGCACAACGCAGCACAAGTCGAGCACACCCCGGCACAACTTTTTTTTCGGGAAATTTCACAAAAGCTGGGCTAACTTCACGCACATAAAAATGTTTTCGAAAAAAGCAATAAGTTTTAATGTTCCAAAATAAATAATTTTTTTAGCATGATCAAGTTGCAAGCGCCAAATATAAAAAAAACTTTTCAGAGCAATATTGAATTATGACCCACCCTAACTACAACTTGCTACTTCTACTATTACAACTAATGTAGCTGCTCGCTTGTTATTGCAACAATAAGAACAATAAAAGCATTTTAAGCTTTACTACAATAGCATTGAAGGATACACTTTCCCTAAGGCTGCTGCTACTGTTGCTGCTACTAAGTACTACACTACGAATACTACTAGCAAAACTACTATTAAGGAGCACAAGGAGTTGTATTTAATAAAAAGGTACCTGAAAAGAAAAAGAAAAACATTTCATGGCTCCATGCAAAATTAATAGGTTTGCTAAAGCAGCAAAAGAAGAGGAAAAAGCCAGCAAAAGAAAAGCATCAGTTAATGCTGCAGGAAATGCAAAAAAGCAGCTGCAGCAAAAACACTCAATTCTTTATAGTGTAGCATTAAATTGCATTTGCCTTGTAAAGGTAGTAGACGTAGTAGTAGGTATACCAAAAGCAAACTTTAACATACTCTTATGTATGTGTGTGTTTTTGTGTGAATACTCCTTATACTTTTTGTTTTTCTTTTATTAAAAGCACCTCATGTAAGTTTTATGTTAACATTCTGTTATGTCACTCTCAGCGCAAGCAACATCATCTTTCTCGTCCTTGACGTGTCAGTCGGCTGTCGTCTTTTGTTGCTTGCTTGTTATCCTTCATTATTTTTGTGTAAGTTTAGTCTTCAGTTGTAGTTGGGTTTGGTATGACAACATGGCAAGGTTTCTTTTTTTCCTTAAGGACTATGCCTAAAGTTGCAGCACATGGAATTTAAAACTTATATACATACTTGCATGTTTTTTGCTACTTTTCTTTTTTGTGTTAGGTTTTCTAGGACTAAAAAGATTCTATTTTCTTCATGATATGAGAGTGTGCAGAGTATTCAGTTGAAATTGTTTTCTTTTGATTATCGAATTTGCATTCGGTACACTTTCACTTTCTGATTTATGTTCGGATTCAAATAAAAGGCAAATGATACGTATATAAAAAAATCTCCTTCTCAAGAAGATTGAGGAAGGAATGAAGAGAATGGAATGCTTCTTACTTTAAACCATGATTTTGAATTGAATTAAAGTGAGTAGCTAAGTTCTAGTGCTCTAATTGAATTCAATATCTTAATTTTTTAAAGAACCTCAAAACTTTTTGTGATTCAAGTCGTTGATTCAACTACAGCCCGATATTTGGCTAACCTTTTCGGAAGGAAAATAGAAACAATAGGCTAAAATATTGGTTTCAGTTTATTTTTTGTACCTTTTTGTTAAGTCGCTAAGCTCATAAGATGGAAGACCATCCGTAAACGGTCTTGCTGAACACAATCAAATCCAGTGACAACGTTGAAATTGCAACTCTTTGAAGCACCATGTTTAACTCAAAACAAACATTTGTTAGTTTGAGCAAAGGCAATTTCTAGTTAACAAAATAATTGGGTTTCAATGAAGACCTACTGTAGATGGTTTACTGGTTTTAGTGTTAAAATTATAGTTTAAAGTCATAGTTCAATTAAAGCATTTGTATAAAATATAGTTCTTTCTAAAGTTCAATTCATTGTCCAAACCTTCCATGCAGAAGGCCAGTCTATATCGATTTTTTTCGAAATCCAATCCTTGTTTCAGTCATGACCTAAGCCACAACCCGAGTAAAATCAGCCTTATTCCATGCTTAAGAAATAGATAAGTTGCAGTTGGATTCACTGATATAAACAGAACCTCAAAAGTGTCAGTGATTAAAGTCATAACCTTAGGTACACCCCAATATTTATCATAAGTCTCGACATGGTCTTGGCTAAGGTCTTTGACATTGAGAATTATTAGTTTTGATCTCTTAGTCTCCTAGACCAAGACTGATTTTTCTAATCATTTGTCCAGCTCATACTAAATGAAGTAGAAGCAATAGCTAGAACCACTTATCAAGTAAAAGTCCAAGTAATTTTTAAACTCAACGAATCATAGCTCAAAATGTAAATTTTGGTCGAAGTCCTTCAATATTTTAGCCTAAATCGTTGTTTGAATTTTTTGCCAAATAAAAGACCACGATATTTTCCAACTCATAGCTATAGCTAGTATAAAAATTAAATTCTTTAAAAAGGACTTAATTATATTCGATGATTCAATGTGATTTTCACTTCAGAAAAACTTGGCCAAATATGAGTCAACAGTTGTAAAATCTTTCAAGTTAAATCAGTGTCTCAAAATAAAATGTAATAAAATTTAATCAATTAATTCAAATTTTTATATTAAAAGTATGATTTTATTTAGGATACTGGAGACTTTATAAGCTTATCAAGGCATACGTGTTTTATAAAAATTTCGAATTCTATATCTGGCCGCTAAAGGATACAACATTTTATACATATTTAATACGAAAATGTTATCATGACGTATGAGCAACTTTTTTATTATACGAAAAAATACTAAAAAAATTAATTTAGTTTCTAGTTTAAAATTTTTGCAAGCTATTTCAATTAAAGTTTGATTGAATTTCTTGACAAGTATGCGGCAGAAATTCAAAGCAACTTCTCAAGTTCAATTTGAAACTATTTTGAAGTAATAAATTAAACCAATTCAATTACCTTTTATGTGCGTCATATAAGTATCCGAACGATCATGTAAATTTTCCTCATCCACATCGAAATAGTCATCCGAGAAGGTATTTACCAAATTGATGCTATTACCAAGACCTGAATGTTTATGACGTTCCTCTTCAATTGATTTCTCGGTAGATTTCCAATAGACATCATGTATGTGTGCAGTGCAACGTATCTAAAAGTGTAGAGATAGAAAAAGAGAGATAGAGAAACAGAAGATATAAAAAACCATAATTGAAATTTAAAGCAACAAAGTCCAATTCAAACGAACGCACTTTAATTTGGCCGCAAGGACGCAAGGACTCAAGCAACAAAAACAATAAACAACAGCAGAGACCACGACAAAAACCATTAAACCATTGGACGCATATGAATGTGTTTTCTTCTTTGTATGCGTAGTGTAGTAGCAGCATATTGTTGTTAGTGTTGGTGTTAGTGTCTCTGTTTCCAAAATTGTCTTACGATTTATTTTTATTACACACGCACACACCAACACACATACAGTTTGTTCGGTCATGTTGAGTGTGAGTGTAACGCGCGTAAGTGTAGCATCATAAACCATTTGTGAAGTTATGACCATCCGGTTGACCAGCAATGAAAACAATTAAGCAGTTGAAAAAAAACGAAAAAAATACCGGAAAAAAGGACGAAAGAAAAATGTAGAAAATTATGGCAATTTGAAATCGGGAGCGTTATCAGAGCGTTGGGGGGTAAACGGAATGGACGGACGTTCGAAATAAGCGCATGCCAAAATATGGCGTACGTAGCATTAACATTAAGTGGGTAAAACAAAGTGTATGTAAGGATTAGGGTGGTACAAAGACAAACTTTTGATTAAACGTTAGATAAGAAGTTTAGAAGAAGATGCTTTTTCATATTATTATTCTTGAACTCTTGCAGTAAACAAAAGCGTAGAAAATCTCAAGACTTCTACAAAAATTTTTCTAAAGAATCTTTTTTAATTCGTTTAAAATTATTTTTAAGATTTTGAACAAGCCCTTTTAAATATCTTTTGAAGTTCACCTAAGTCCAAGCTCTAGGAACAACGAAGACAAACTAGCTTAGAAAATGGTTTTGAGTCAAGAGTTGTGAATTTTCGAGACTGGACATGGACTAAATTTCGGATAGAAACTGTAAGGTTTAGTTTGAGGCTAATGTCAGGTACCAAAATTCCTCAAAAACAGAAACATTTTGGAAAAATCTTTTTTAGAAGGGGAGTTAGTATTTGTGTTCGCTTCATAAAAAATTTTTGCGGTAAGAAAGATCAACTTTGCTACTTCCTAATAAGTAGGGGAATGTCGTCAGGGTTGGGCCGCTGCCACTGCTATTTCTCGTATATGACACGTGCTGCCATCTTTATTATAGCGTTGAATTATTGTTCTCGATGCCAGAAAACTATTTTAAGCATTGCTTGTCACCGGGATTGTCAGTAAAAATGTTTGTGCCTTCGTGTAATTTTCGATAGTTCAAAAAACTCGAAAACTCGAAAAAGAAGAATGCCACCAAAAAAGTAAGTATATATATCCATTAAGGGGTGAACCATTATCAAGCTCCTAAAGGGAAAATTCGATTCCCTAACCTGTTCACATGTAGTATTGAGCGGTCAAAAAACACGCTTGTCGTCAGGGTTGGCCCACTCGTGTAGTTTGGATACCCCCAGAGTAGACACGAACGGAAAAGTAGCAAGTTCTATGGGCAAGCACGAGAAAGCAACGAGTGAAACGCATGAAGAACTATCGACGTCTTTTCGGCCTTTAAATTCTTCGTCTCATGAGTCCACCCTTTCTACGATTTTGTCATTGGTCGAGCCTCTGCAAGCGGCCGCGCCAACAGCGAAATCTAATCGGGGGCCCCGCCCGATTAAAAGCGCGTTCTTAACCTCCCTAGAGAACCGCGAAGAGTTACGTAAAAAGCAACAGATGCGCGATAGAGAGGAAAGTTAAAAAGTGACCCAACCATGACAACATTCCCCTAGTTAATTTAAAGAGCGCTTGAAGATTTCACAAGGCCAAAAGTAACACAAGTAATAATGTGAATAGACTGTTATTTTGTTAGTACTGTTAAAAATTGTGTTTGATTTCACAGGAGCTTAAGTTTAAAGTAAGCATAAATTGAAAAAATGATCTTGTCCTGAATTAGTGTAATCTGGACTTGCTGCAGAGAGTTTTTTGAATGCTGCTTGTAAAATGTCAGACTCCTTTTTAAAGGCTTAACGTCAACTAATTCTCCTTCTTCCTGCAACATAAAAGTCAAAGCATATGGCACTTAATGACAATTGCAAAAACTATAACATATTTGCATCATGACAAAAATTTTGCTATTATAAAGCTCACTTTTGTTTGAAATTCACCTAGTTCAAAACTTCCATTACCACCTGGCTATCGGAGAAAGAGGCTATTTATCTTCAAGTGTCTAGGCTTTAGTTAACTCTTACACAACCGCAGATGGCCGGAGTTGTAAAATAGTGTACTTGCGCAGGAAAAATCTTTGGCTCCTCTTAGTTTTCCGACAATTTTGATCATCGATTTCAAAGATATTCTGAAATCTAAGGTTTCTCCACGATCTAAGTCAGATTCGAGTAAAGAAGTTTTAGTTAAAGCATTGGGCTGAAGATATGTCTTTAATGAATTTGGTGAAGTCAGCTTTCATTTTAAGATTCCACTGCAGTGAGAGATAGTTTTGATTTTGGTATCTCTTCCGACAATTTTGTTGGTCTGCGAATTCAGACGTATTCCGCTATTGAAGGTTATTCCTGAATTTCATGAGAACGAGAGGCGATTTTTATGGAAGAACCATGATCGTCGCGTTTATCGACCAGACCAGACCAGACCAGACCAGACCAGACCAGACCAGACCAGACCAGACCAGACCAGACCAGACCAGACCAGACCAGACCAGACCAGACCAGACCAGACCAGACCAGACCAGACCAGACCAGACCAGACCAGACCAGACCAGACCAGACCAGACCAGACCAGACCAGACCAGACCAGACCAGACCAGACCAGACCAGACCAGACCAGACCAGACCAGACCAGACCAGACCAGACCAGACCAGACCAGACCAGACCAGACCAGACCAGACCAGACCAGACCAGACCAGACTCTGATTTAACTAATAGACAACACTGCAAAACAAAAAATTTTTTTGTCAAAATAATTTTTTGACAAAATAATATTTTGAGAATATAATTTTTTGACAAACAAATTTTTTTAATAATGGTCCACTGACAAAACAATCTAAGTAGTTCGGACTAAAACAATTTTTTGACAAAATAATTTATGACAAAATAATTTTTTGACACTACAATTTTTTGACAAAATAATTTTTTGACACAATAATTTTCTGACAAAATAACTATTATTCATTCCTGTGGAATTTTGACCAAACAACCTAGTTCGAATTACTAAAACAATTTTCTTGAATTTTATTCATGAATACAAAATTTAAGTATGCTTCTTTTGGTGTAATCGTCAAATCTCTATTATTTTTAGTTCCGGAGTTAAAAGAGTGTTCCATAATTCATGCAAGATTTAAATTTGCCGCCATTGGTATGGTAAAACGTTGCTGTCAAAAACTGTAAAAAGGTTTGATAGCCAATAATTTAAAGTTCTAAAAAAATATTAAAGGAAGAGATTTAATTTTGCTTCAATGAAATTCAGCAACATTATCAAAGAGCAAGTAATAGCAAAATTTAATTTTTTTTTGCAGCACCCTTATGAAACAATAATTTCGTGTGCTTGTGTTTGTTAGCGCTTATTTTGTGTGTGGGTGCTCACATACAGCGTTTGTTGTGTGGGACAACGGCATGCCTAGAATTTTTGCCGCAGAACTTAATTGAGACGTGATGCTATTAAATAAAAGTGACGCTTTTTCCAACAAGCATGAGCAGCAGCATACTTTGGCATTGCTACTATTGCAGCAGCTTTCTTTCCGCTTCTCTTCAACTCATCTCTCCCCCATTAACATGGCCTGCAGTTAAATAACATGGCTTTAAGTTACGCCATTAATGGTGGCTAATTAAAAAGATTGTGTGTGTGCGTTTACGTTTGCCTGAGTTTGTGTGTGCGGCGTGTTAGAAATAATTGAGCGTCTAATTTTTCATATCCTTATGGTTGTTCTTTGTTGTTGTTGTATATTCTTTTTGCTTTTTCATAACAGTTCTTTCGTGAATATCTATCTTTGTTGTTGTATTTTTTGTTGTTTTTAACAAACCTTAAGCTTTCCGTAGATAAAATGCTGTGGCGTTACAACAAAATGTATGCCAGATACTGATGTCTCCAATTCACGTGCGTCCTTGAGCGGTTTATGATGGCGTATATGTGATGGATTTGTCTGTGGAGAGTGAAGAAAAAATAATGATACAAATCTTTAATTAATTCTTTACTTAAGCTCAAATAAAAAATTTTATTCTTTTGTCATATTATGTTTCTATAATTTTTTTTTTTTTTGAAAAACCATCATTGCTTTGATGAATTGGGTAATTTTTGAGAAAAATTGTATTCTCGATATGTTACTTAATCTAAAGAGCAATTAAGCCAAACGAGAACTAAAGTTGCTATCTAACTTTCAAGCATTTTTATACTCAATTGGAACTTTCTAAAATTCGTTTTCTGAAGATCACCTGGCATATTAATATTTGAAATGATATTATGCAACATTTGTGTCTCATGAATTTTTTAGTTCATATAATACAATTTTATGAGACGTGAAGTTTCGAACCTCCAGATCATGTCATTTAAAAATCTGATACATAGTATGAAAATCTCCTCAATCTACAGTAAATAATTGGTTCAAAAGTTGATTGCACTGTCGATCTACTATCGGTTTATCGTTTGGCATTTTTTTCACATGAAACTTCTGTCTCATGAGATTTTGTTTTTTGCATGATATTTTTGTTTAATGATGTTCTACTAAATTGCTAAATATTTAGGATTCGATTTGTTTTCTGTTTTCGTCTGATGCAAATTTTCATCATATGACATTTTTGTATCATGCGATTTCTATTATATAACATTTTGAAACTGTCTAGAATAAGTTAAATAAAGTAATGTAATGTTACACTTTGTCTCGTTAGATTTTCATCCCAAAACATTTTAAATTCATGCGACTTTTCATCATATGGCATTATTGTTTCATGAAATTTCTATTGAATAATTCCAAAACATATAAAATTCTATTTGTTTTTTTTTTTGTCTCATGCAAATTTTCACCATATGACATTTTTGTATCATGAACTTTCGTTTATTTCAATTTCGTTTATTTCAATAAATATTAGTCTATGAAATCATCTTACAGCCTAATTTAACAATTTGTAAGAAAAACTAATAAAAAATAAAATATAATCTTAAGATAAACAAGTTATTAAAAGTAAATATTTGTTTAAAAATATAAAAAGAGTATGCTATGAGTATATAATAGATAACAATTTTTTAAATTCACTTTTTGGAATAGAAAAATCGATTACATGATTTAAACAGAGATTATTAAATTCAGCTAAAGCCCTCACAATTGAACCATTTGAGGAATAAATTGTTCGAAAAACATGTAAAGAAAATAAATTGCTGTGGCGTAATAATTTAGAAGGAACTTTGAACTGTATTCGCTCTAGTAAATAGGAGCAGTCAATTTGACCTCCAATAATATCAAATACAAAAATTTATGAAGCTATCATTCTCCTTGAATGAAGAGACTGAAGGCTTTTGAATAAACAACGAGAATTGTAAGATGGCAAAGGATCTGAGAAGCTAATACTATTAAGCGCAAATTTAAGAAACTTTTTTTGGACTCTCTCGAGCCTATTGTAGTGCACTGAAAACGATGGATACCAGATTACGGACGCGTATTCTAGTTTTGACCGAACATAAGCAGAATATAGAATTTTTCGCGCATACGGGTCATTAAAATCAGTGCTATTTCACCTGACGAAAGCCAACATAGAGTAACATTTAGGCATTATGTAATTAATATGACTCACAAAAGTAAATTTGGAGTCAAATAAAACACCCAAGTCCAAAATTTCATTAACTGATTTGACAGTTGAAGTACCTAAGTAATAAGACGAAACTAACGGAAGGACCCCTTTAGAATAAGTTGCATGGAAGCATTTTGAAATTTTTAAATACAGTTTATTTAGTGTGCACCAGACAAATAAATTATTTAAATCATCTTGTAATGCAATCATGTCAATTGTGTTACCTATTTTGAGGAATAGCTTTAAATCATTGGCGTAAAGCAAATACCTTGAACTCTTGAAACAAGATCCAATATCATTTATAAAAAGCAGGAAAAATAACGGGCCAAAAATGCTTCCTTGCATAACACCCGAAGTAGCAACAAAAAAATTAGATCTAACCCCATCAACTAAAACAAAATTTAACCGATTTTCCAGATACGATTTTATCCACTCTAAAAAATTGGAATGAAAACCAAGCTTGGACAAATTGGCAAGAAGAATCTTTTGAACAACCTTATTAAACGCTTTCGAAAAGTCAGTGTAAATCGTGTCTACCTGCTAGCTATTAGAGAATGCAGAGGTGCAATAATCAGAAAAAACTGCTAAATTTGTTACCGTTGATCGACCAGCAAAAAACCCATGTTGAGATGGATTTATTGCAGATTTCACGGCAAAAAATAGTTTCTTCTTGACAATACTCTCGAACAACTTTTAGACAGTGGATAGCTTAGAAATAGGCCTGTAGTTAGACACGTCGTTTTTATTACCAATTTTTAATATGGGACTAATAGCGGCAATTTTCCAATCATCTATAAATACACCCATAGAAAGTGATTTATTAATTAGGATGTGCAACGGCTCTGCTATTGTTTCCGCACAATTTTTAAGCAGGAAAGAACATAAACCATCAATGTCAGAATCTTGAGAATTTTGTAGATCACAAATTCCCGAATTAATATCTTCTAATGTTAAATGAAGAGATCCAAAGTCAATTAAAGGAGTTACTTGCTGTAGAACTTCAGGATTAATCGAAGTTATATCATGTTCAAAATTTGATTTAAAAAACTGAGCAAAAAGATTTACTGAATCATTTACTGAATGAGATGTTACACCGTTGAATAACATACTCTAAGGTATAGAAGAACAAGACTTTTTTGAGCTTATGAAGTTCCAAAATGATTTTGAATTGCATTTAATATTTTTTTCAAAACGCAGCATATATTGCTTATACAGAAATTTTAATTGCATGCCATATTTAAACCATTAAGATTAGTGTAATCTGATGTTATTTTTGTCTCAGGAGATTGTCATTCCAAAACATTTTAACTTCTTAATTGGAACTATTCAAAGTATTGTATCTTTTAGCAAATTTTCATCAAATGACACTTTTGTATCATACAATTTTTATTACATGACATTTTGAAATAGTTTACAATAAGCAATTTTATACAATATTTTGCGAAAATTTCTGCTTGTGAGATTTTCATTCCAAATCATTTTGAATTCATGCGACTATTCATCATATGACATAACTGTCTCATGAGATTTTTATTGAGTGACATTTTTTAAGTTTGAATTCCAAAACATTTTTGTGTTGATTTGTTCTTTGTTTCATGAAAAGTTGCATCATATGATATTTTTGTATCATGAGATTTTTATTGCATGTAATTTTCAAGCAGCTTAGAATACCAGTTTTGTAAACTTACACCATCGAAAATTTTTTGTCTCATGAGATTTTCATTTCAAAGCATTTATATCTCATAGCTAAAACTATTCAGATTTGTGTACCTCTTAGCGTGAAGCATAGAATTTTTAGTTTCATTTATTGAATTTTTATTTGAAATAAGTTTCATATCTCTAGTTCAAAGCTTGTTTGAATATCGTCATGAAAATCTCAGCAAACTCCCGCAAAACATTCGGGCACATAAGTTCATTATATTAAAGAGTATGTAACATATTATCGGTTTCATCAATATAATATTTCTGTTGCATGATATTTTGCTATCACGCAACTTTTCATCATATATGTCATGAGATTTTTATTACATTAAATTTTCGTTTTATGAAATTTGATTTCTAAGACATTTAGTTTAGTTATTTTAAAAATAAATTACACGAGAGCTGAATGACATTTAAGTGAAAACAGACATATCTGAGATAATATTTAAATCGCTCGACTTGCTATATGTAAGCGGATTTTCAGACATAAATTTTCCAAAGTAGAACGGACATAGTTAAGTTTGTGCCAAAAAAGCCTATGCCATCTACAAATGCATAAATTGCTCGCTAAAATTCCATTGGATACCTTATTTTGTAGAATCAGAAAAACGATTAACACTTTGGGTTCTGATATACTTAGTTGAAAGGACTCATTTTAAGTGTAAATAAGGTACGTGATCATGAGTAAAGCTCCTCATTTATTCAGATATTTGAAACAGCAAAAACAGATTTTTGTATATTTTGACCGTGAATATCTTGTTATGTGGACGAAAAATATTAAGAGATTTTCAATCAAGTCTAACTTCACTTATTTGCGCTTGTTTTACTGAAATTTTACATAAAGCATAATATTGTTAAAGCATTGGAAATCTGAAACATTTGTAAAAAAAAGCAATCAATTCTTTTTTCAAATCTAAATTAAATATTTTAAGTTTTTGATTTAATAATTTTTTTTCCAAATTATTATTTTTTTGTTATAACAAAGCAAATAACTCGTTATATAAATCATTAAAAATTTGAAAACTTCTATTAAAATCTAGCAATTCATATATGTAGCATAAAATAAATTCCCAAATAGTTTTCAAAACATGAACAGACAGCAGCAAATTATTACGTCTCCAACAAAGTACAGGACAATTTTCATTTTTGCTGGCTTAACTGGAAGAGAACAGTCTCGTATATCAAAAAACTTCTGCAATTTCAAGCAAAATTGCATTTCGCAGGAAATTTATCATCACAGCAACAAAATCAAAAAAAAAAAAAAAAAAAAAAAACAGAAGATTCCATTTTGTGAAAAAAAGAAAATCTAAAAATTGCCACATACACAGGAAAAATTCAAACCTCAAGTGCTGCCTTGAGAGTGTGAGGATTAGGAGGGTGTGGTAAAAAATTGTGCATATATAGACCACAGTGTATGTTTTTGGTGCGCAAACAAATCATGGCTTATTACCTTCAACAGCAAAACTTTGATAGTAGCAACAACAACAAAAACAACAGCAATATAAACGTGAAGGGACAAACTCTGACTATTACTGTGGAAAATCCACAAATTATATGAAAAATGTGACAAAAAATGCATATTGCAAGGATAACAGTCAAATGTGTGCAAAGGAGGAACTTTTTAACAGCAACAAAATTTTTGAAAAACAAAAATTTTTTACTCCAAACAGGATGCGCACACATAAAAGCGCCAAAAGGACATTACAAAATTATTAGCCTTGCAGTAGCATTTAGGTTAGGGTGTTTGCGAAAATTTTTTTTTTTTTAAACTTAAGACTACACTTACTTTGTAGGGTAGCATTTACCGATGTGCGATGCTACACCATCTCTTGTATAAAGGGCGGGGCATCTCTTATTAAATTATACCAAAGAATGTTAATTGTCTCATCTAAGTAGGTATGTGGGTTAAATAGTTTCAGAGATATAACATTTTTTAAGGGCGTGATGCCACCCATTTATCTCTTGGGCATTTGTGCCGAAACTCTTAGTACATATACCAAATCTCATGAATGTCTGTTAAATATTTTCAGCCATATGATGTGATTTTTTTTCGAAACACGTAAAAATCGAATTATACAAAAAGGCACCCTTGGCTGAAAAAAATTTTTTTCAACTAAAATGTTGTACAAAGTCATAAAACGCGTAGAAATCTGACATCCTAGGGGGACCCTTGTGTGTAAAAATTTTTTCCGCTAAAATGTTGGAAAAAGTCATAAAACGTGTGGAAAAAAGAAAACAAAAGAATAAAACAAAAAAAAAATTTTTTTTCTTCCGGCATCCTAGAGGGACTCTTGGTTGAAGAAAAAAAAAAACCGAAAAACTAATGATGCAGAAACACGCGCTGTACGCAAAAGCTTATAAGTATAAATTTTTACGGTGATCGGTCCAGCCGTCCAGTCTATGAGGATCATACAGACATACAAACATTCATTTTTATGTAACTAAGTAAGTATACAGATATTGTAGGTACCAACTGCATCTACTTGTAGAAGCAACAAAGCCTTAAAGTGAGACACTAACGGGTACAGTACAAAATAAACCAAATATTACCATCATAAAAAAACAGCAGTTTATAATATGCATTTTGGTCCAAAAACTTAACGGTATAAAAATTTGCTTTTATCAGATTTGACAGGTTTTCCAAACAAAAAGCAGGATTTTGACAGGAGAAAAAAACGACTGAATTGTACAAGTTTTCAATTTTGCAAAACATCTTGCGAAAAAAACATACCTATTCTTATTCCATTAAAAAACTCAATGGAACAAGTTTTAATACTTTAAACAAGTTTTTTGTCAGGATAGTTTTTAATAAAGAAAAGCATGATATTGCTCACCAAAAACTACCACTTGACAGGTTTGACAGGTTTTCATATAGAAAACAGGAAATTTTACAGGAAACATTTTCAATAAAAGAATGGTATTATTCTGGTTTTCAGTCATCAAAACAATAAAATTTGACAGGTTTATGTGAAAGCAGGGTTTTAAACAGGAAAGCTTTTCAGCAAAAAAATGGTATTGTTCCTGTTATTAATTATACAACATGATTTGTTGAAAACCCATACTTTTGTTGAACCACAAATATTATTTGATAGGTTTGGCAGGTTTTCATATTAGAAAACAGGGTTTTTGGCAGGAAAGTTTTTCAATAAAAAAAAAGTATTGTTTCGAATTTCAATTTTGCCACATGCTTTGCTGAAAACTCATAGTTTCGTTGAACCACACATATTATTTGACAGGTTCACAGGTTTTCATATAAGAAAACAGGATTTATGGCAAAAAGTTTTTTCAATAAAAAAAGGTATTGTTCAGGTTTTCAATTATGCAAAATGGCTTATGAAAATCTCATATTTTTATTCCACAAAAAAATTAAATTTGACATATTTTCATATAAAAAGGCAAGGTTTTTGACAGGGAAGTTTTTTTATAAAAAGAAATAAATTGTTTTGCTTAGGTTTTCAATTATACAACACGATTTGTTAAAAACCCATGCTTTTGTTGCACCAAAAATTATCATTTGACAGGTTCGACAGGTTTTCGTATTAGAAAACAGGGTTTTTGGAAATAGGTTTTTAACTATGCAAAATGGCTTATAAAAATCTCATGATTTTATTCCACAAAAAAATACAATTTGACTGGTTTTCATATTAAAAAACAGGGTTTTTGACGGGAAAGTTTTTCAGCAAAAAAATTGTATTATTCTGGTTTTCAATTATACAACATGGTTCGTTGAAAGTCCATACTTTTGTTGCACTACTAGTAATTATCATTTGACAGGTTCGACAGGTTTTCACATTAGAAAACACGGTTTTTGGCAGAAAAGTATTTTAATAAAAAAGATGTAGTTCAGGTTTACAATTATGCTAAATGGGTCATAAAAAATTCATAACTTTATTCCACCAAAAACTATTAAATGGCAGGTTTGACAGGATTTCATATCACAAAAAAACCGGGTTTTTAGCAGGAAATCTTTTAATTGAAAAAGGCAAGGTATTAGTGCAGCAGTCTACTTATTCAACATTGATGCTGAAAATTTCATGTTTTTTGTTACACCCTAATGCACAAAACCAAGTTTTTTCCATGCCACTGTAGCCAAGGTGCAAGCTCTCACTTACAGACACACTTACATACATTAGCTACACTTAACATTTTGATGTTGTTTTTAGACAACAACAAAAAGTGTTAGGATGAAGCGCCAACAAAAAAAACCAACAATAACACAAGAATGTTAAAGGATAACTGCAACAACAGAGTGTTGCTGCTGCAAAGCTACAAACAATGGCTTGAACCCATTCGGTGTCCGATTATTTTTGGAAGGTTTTTTCACGTTTGTAACCATGTGTGCAAGTGCATATGTGTTGTATTAAAAGTCACAAAAAAGCAAATATCATGTATGTATGCATGTATGTGTCAGTGTGTTTGTGTCATTGTCACTTTTAAATGACGCAGCTATTAAAGTGCCCACTGTTGTAACAACGCAACACACTTGCAGCAACAGAAGGACTACACACCGAAGGACACTTACAGGATATTTGCGCAATTTTTTATATTAAAATCAAAGAAAAACTTTTGTTCGTTTGTCTATTTTGCTGCAGCAGCACAGCAAGGATTTTGTGCTCAAAATTAAAGAGAACGTATGAAAACTTTCACGGCAGACTGTTAAATGAGAAATTGGCTGTTGTTGTTTGTTATTCGGGTTGTGTTTGTGGTTTGTTGCTGCTGCTTTTGCTACGCTTGTTGTTTTTGTTGTAAATCAAGCTTATAATTATCCGCAATTTTCTAAGGATTCACTGCAGGACTCCAGCACAGGCAAGGCTATATTGGAGTACAAAGACTGGCTGGACTGAACTTCTAATGTGTGGACACCCAAAAATTGTGGTCAGTTTTGTGGAGCCCTAAATGTTTTGTTTTTCTACTATTCTAATTAAAAGCTTAAATTAGAAGTTGTTGCTACCCCGAAAAAGAAAAGTTGCTCTTAAGTAACAACATGCAACATGCTGTCAACATTTGGCCATCTGGTCAATGTTTTAGCCTCTGCCATGCAAAATGTGTTAATTTGCTGCAATTGCAAATGTTTGCTGGAGTGCCGCTGGAGTTTTGCTGGCAATTACTTTAGTTTTTGAATTTTTGAAAATTGTCTTTATCAAAACTTTTTTGATTGCATGATTTTTGGATGTTTATTAAATTAGAATTATCTGCTTAAAATTGGTTTTTGTGATAAACAAAAATTAAATTATTTATTTGTTTTGAGGCATAGAGCAATGTACAAGTAGCTGCCAAAATTCCTGAGATAACATGATTGGAGAACCCAATGAGACTAAAATATTTTTAGAAAAAATCTCATGAGACAAAAATTTCATAAAAAAAAATTCGCATGTAATAAAAATGTCACACGACCAAAATATTACATTGATTAGACCGATAATATGTTATATACTATATAATAAAACTAACTTTCATACCATATTATTTATTTGAAAAAAATCTGAAGATGTCGCCGGATTAAAGTAAGGTCGATAGTCATAAAAATGTTGATTGTCCCAAAAAATGTTGACGTACTTACAAAAATTGTTAAAAAAAATTTGCAAAAATTCTAAAAGTTCTGATAAACTCGAGAATTGTTGGAAATGACTGAAAATTTCTTACTCGAAAAATATTAGAAATAAGCGAGAGATTTTTTACTAGAAAAATATGGTAAGCTTTTTTATACTTACCCAGTGTGCCAGACGGTTCAAATCTTCGCTTTTTTATCCGTTACGGATCCGTTACTGATCCGTTGGCGGGAGAGATTCTCAAAAAAAAAACGAATCGTTTATTTTTTTGGAATTTCTCCCGCAAACGGATCAGTAACGGATCCGTAACGGGTAAAAAAGCGAAGATATGAACCGTCTGGCACACTGGGTATTTATTTGTAGTTTTTAAGGAGACTAAAAGAAAATTTAGAGTTCCATAATTTTGGTGCATTGCATATGACTTGCAAGAGCATTTCGAATATTTGCAGTTTGGAACATTTTCTCTGTAAACTCTTTTTTCATCAAATTCCAAAAACATAATGACAATCAGCCGAGTAAAGTAAGCGCATAAATAGTTAAAGTGAACATGAGCACTTTCAGAGATGCTCAACATACATACCACTGCTGCACGATGCCACCATTTCAACAATAACCTACCTACCAAACTATGCAAAAACACAAACAACAGATGCGCAGCAAATGCAAACACAGACAAACACACACACACACACACACATAATGTTCTTAACAAAAGCACATTGCACATAGCGGGCGTTATAATTATTTCGCCGAAAATTACAAAAGCAAACAAAAATGTTGCAGATGCTTTATCAATGCTGGCTGACTGGCTGACTGGCTGACTGCCGCGTTATTGTTGATGAGAAATACCAAACACTTTTGCGAGGAAATGAAGTGGAGGGGCTACACTATGCCTAACGCATAACTCGTTCACTAAGTGAAGTGTAGCACTTAGAAACTTTACAACAAAAGCAAAAGCAACGGCATTAATAGCAACAACAAGAGCAGCAGCAACAAAAGCTTCAACAGTATTACGAAGCAAAAGATTAGTTATAATTGTTGCTGCTGCTACTGCTGATTTTGTGGCAACACTGACAGAGTGTGGCAGTATTAATGTTTTTGCTGTTACTTTACTGTTGTTGTTGTTCTATGCAACAGTAACAATTTAGTGTTTTTGTTCTTTTGTTGTTGTTGCACTGCTGCACTGCTCGTTAATCCACAAAATTGCTACTTGCTTTTGTTGCAATTTGTCGAAATTGAGTTTGTGTAAGTAATGGCTGGCTGTGTTGCATTAGTATGTATCCAACAAACACTTATGATCATGAGTGTGTGCATTTACAGTCACGAGCTTCTAAGCGGATAGTTGATTGCGCAGAAAAGCAGCAGCGTTTTAAATTCCTAATGATGTACTTTATTTCTCAAATCAAAATTCAAGGAAATTACCTTCTTAGTAATTTTAAGTTTCTTTGTATTAAGGGTATTTTTTTGTACCTTTTTACATGGTCTTTAGAAATGAGTTAATAATGAATGTCGGGAGGGCAAGCTAAAGCTCTTCTTTTAATAAAAATTATCATAGTAACTCATAAATTAAGCGTTTTAATACTAAAGAAGTAGTCACCACTGAACTAAATTTTTACCACTAAGAGAGAAAAGAAAAGTGAAATTTATATTAAAATAGCGAATATCTGATTAAGCCCACTTTCCTATCAATTTTTGGTACTCTTGTTGCGCCAGTACTTACCAAACTTGAAAAAAAAAAAAAAAAAATAAATAATAAAATAATAACAGGCTCAAACAAGATTCTAGAAAGAAAATTCACAAAATATATCGAAAAAAGTGTTAAAAGTGTCCAAAAAAGAGTCACAAAAAAATGTCGAAAAAAGGGTCAAAAATAAAGCGTAGAAATAAGTGTCAGAAAAATGTGTTAAACAAGTGTCACAAAAAAGTGTCTGAAAATTGTCACAAAATGGTCAGAATAATGTATGAAAATGATTTTAAGAAGTGTCTTAAGAAATGTTGAAAAAAGTGTAGAAATAGTGTGAAAAAAATGTCGAGACAAGTGCCAAAATTATATTCAAGAAAGTTCCACAAAGGGTTTGAAAAGTACTACAAAAAGTGTCACAAAAAATCGTCGATAAAGGGTGAAAAATGTGTTAAGAAGGTGTCACAAAAAAGTATAAAAATTGTCACAAAAAAACGTCAAAATAATGTATGAAAAAGTGTCCCAAAAAAAGGTCGAAGAAAGTGTAGAAATAGTGTCAAAAAAAATATCGAAAAATGTGCAAAAATTATGTTTAAAAAAGTGTCACAAAGTATTTGAAAAAGTACCACAATATAATGTTACAAAAAAAGTGTCGAATAAAGTGTCAAAAATAAAGAGTCGAAATAAGTTTTAGACAAATGTGCTAAAATTGTATCTAGAAATGTTCACAAAAAATGGTCAATTAATGTAAAAAAAAGTACCACAAAAAGTTCGAAAAAAGTGGAGAAATAGTGTCAAAAAAAATGCCGAAAAAAGTTTCAAAATATGTTCAAAAAAGTGTCCAAAAATGTCTGAAAAAGTACCACAATAAAATGTCACAAAAAAAGTGTCGAAAAATAAGTCAAAAATAAAGCGTCGAAATAAGTCTCAGCAAAATGTGTTAAAAAAAGTGTTACAAAAAAGTGTCTGAAAATTTTCACAAAAAAGGGTCAAATAATGTATGAAAAAATTTGAAAAGGTATCCCAAAAAAATGTCGAAAAAAGTGCCAAAAATATGTTTAAAAAAGTGTTTGAAATAGTACGACAAAAAATGTCACAATAAAATGTCATAAAAAAGTGTCGAAAAAAGTGTCAAAAATAAAGCGTCGAAATAAATGTCAGAAAAATGTGTTACAAAAAAGTTTCTGAAAAAATAGCACAAAAAATAAAAATGGTCAAAAAATTTATGAAAAGATTCGAAAAAAGTGTACCAAAAAAAGTCTAAAAAAATGTCAAAAAAATATCTTGAAAAGTGTCACATGTCACAAAAAACAGTTAAAAAAAGTGTCAAAAATAGTGTCAGAAAAAGTGTCCCAAAGATATTCCACATAAAACTGTTCCATAAAATTGTCGAATTTGGTGTCGAAAATAGCGTCACAAAAAGATGTGGAAAAAGTGTCAAAAAAAATGTTAAAAAGTCTCGCAAAAAAGTGTCTTAAAAAATATTAAAAACAGCTTATAAAAAGTTTTACAAAAAACATTCCAAAAAAGTGTCAGAAAAAGTGTCGCAAAGAATTGTTACAAAAAAATATCAAAAAATTATCGTAAAAATTGTCATAGAAAGTGTTGTACAAAACTGTCAAATTTGGTGTCGAAAAAAAAGTCGAAAAAATGTGTCAAAAGTGTCAGACGAAGTGTCCCAAAAATGTGTCAAAAGTGTCACAAAAAGTATTGAAAAAATCGTCTAAAGAAACTGTCAAAAAAAGTGTAAGAAGAGGTGTTACAACCAAACGTCCCAAAAAAGTATCAAGAAAAGTGTAAGAGAAAGTGTTGCAAAAAAGTGAAACAAAAAAGTGTCGACTTTGAAGGCCAAATTGATTTCGAAATCGGTGTCGAAAAAACGCCAAAAAATAGTTGTAAGAAAGTTTTGCAAAAAACTACAGCGATCTTTAAATTGTACATAGCGTGGACAACGTAGACAGTAGCATTCCAAAAATTTTTGTTACGAAAATGGGGTTAATAAAAATTTTCGCATGTCAAGTCTTATATCGAGAATTTGGGGAGTTCTCGTGGGCGTTTGAGGTAAAGGTCAAGGTTTATTGCCGAAATGCTTTAGCAATGATTAAGTTAATAGAAATTTTATTTATGCACATCACTGTATCTGATCACTAGTATATGAATGCATTTTCTAACGATAGCAACGTAGCAATATTAGCAATAACAACTGCAACAACAACAACGGCAACATATCGATTGCCTGCACTTCAATTGCAAACTAATTACGCAAGTGCAAATAATTTACGTTACGATTAGCTGAATGAGTTTTTAGCCGAAAAATGTCTGTTTGCTGTTGCTCCTGTAACTGTGTTTTTTGTGTTTTTGATGTTATTGTTGCTTTTCATACCTACTGTTTGTATGTTATGTTGATCTTCATAGTGTTGAAGTTATAAGCAATGAAAATGTTGTCGCTGTATGTATATGGTTGGATGCTGGATGCTCTGCAGTCATGTAGTTTATTTGCAATTATTTTTGGCAACATGATGATATGGAATTTTTGAGTTTCACTTTTGATTGGCAATAAAATTAGTATGGTGCAATGTTTCTCAATTTTACTCATATACGTTCTAGTGTCAAAGTTAGGTGTGAATTTTGCATTTGAGTACTTTTCAAAGTTGTGTAATTATGCTTTCACTTACTTCATATGATTTTTATAATTTTCATCTTTTTGAATGAAAAGTTTCTACAACATATAATATTCTTCCTTAATTGATTTCGTTTCTTCATTCAAACGACACATGCATATTATATTTCCATTTCTTTCTAAGATTTTCTAATAGTTTTTTGTCATTTGTAGATAGTAATCAAGCTTCACTTTAAAACATTACTTTTGAACGTATTTTTGTCAATCTTTTAGATAAATTTTTGATTATAGGAGCTTATTAACAATAAAATTATTAGCGTTTTCGAGCTTGCAAATTGTTTACATGAATGATAAAGGTGACACTATTTTTTATTTATTTATGTCTTAAGCCAACGCTCCGGATATAACCCCTATAAATATAATGCACCGTTTTGATATGCATAAAAAAAAATCGGTAAGAAGGATGCGGAAAAAGGAGTATTTTGTATTTATTTAATTGTATCACAAAAATAATACTCATAAAACAAGTTGCCATTTCTAAGTACATGAAAAAAGGCAAATAACAGCTTAAATGAAAATTTGTCTTAAATCTGCTGATGTCGCAGCTGTCGAGACCAAAGAAAAAATAATGCGATGTTTTACTAAACACAGCTGCAACTCAATAAAGTTGAGCCTAAAGAGACTCCGAAGTGGTTTTTTGTACTTTGGTTTAGGTCTAATATAAGCAAAATAGTACTAAACAACTTAAAATTATGTATTATCTAATTTTTGGATCTTTTTAAATATATTTATAAAAACAGCCCTCTCCCCACTGTTTAGTTCTTATAATACACAGCTATGTATAGTAGCTAGATCGAAAAAGTAGGCCGAGGACCGTTTTTATTAATCTTAGTATTAAAGTATTAGTAAAAATAGTGCTTTTTTGCCATATACATAGTAGTGGTAAGTCTTGTTACACTAGGCATGGAACGGATATATACATACAAACTATTAGTTCTGTAAGTGAGTGTTAATCTTCACTTTGTAATCCACACCATATTTTGGCAGATGATTGGTAGACACAGTGTTAATCTATGTACCAATTTTCAGAACGATAGCTACTTGAGTGCAGAGATATTTCATTTAAAGCATGGTTTATGCAAAGTCTTATTTAATGTGGAAAGGGGTTAAATTGGCTTGAAAAAAGTTTAAATTTGAATTGAAAAAAGTTTAATTTGAATTGAAAAAAGATCAGTTTGGTGGGAGAAGGTTTTAATTGAAGTCAAAAATCTGTATGGGTATCGCATCTACGAAACACGTCTCAAAATATGGAAGAAATTGGCAAAGCGATTTGAAAAATGGTTAATTTGATTTGGAAAAAGGGTTATTTGGTTGGAAAATTTTACTTTGAAAAAACGTTGAAAAGGTATATTTTGACTTGGAAAAAGTTTAATTTTATTTGAAAATAGATCAATTTAATGTCGAAAAGTTTTATCTTGAAGTGTACAACTTGTAGCAATATTACTTAGAACAAAAAGGTTCGTGTTGCTGCTTAAACAATTTATCCAACAGTTTGTGCGCCATCTAAAAGTGTGATAGAAGCTACCATAAACATTGAAAAAATTATCTTAATATGGTTATGAGCTGCCAAAAATTTAAATGATTAATAGAGGCTTTAAAATCTTTCATTTGTGTGCCAAAACAGTTATTATTTAAGCTGCTGTTATGTTATGTATCAAGCTGAAATATCGATAGTAAAGGAACGTTTCTGCCAATTTAAATTTATTTATGTAAATGCTAAAAATATTAAGTACATTTAGTGTTATAGAAGTTAATAATAATAACATTTTATAAGAACGAATATTGTGATATATCTTGGAAGTTGCTCCTGCTTAGTTTCTTTATTTTTTATTTCGCGTTATCGATTCCTCCCATATATTTTACATATTGAATATTTAGCAAAGCTTTTGCTTTAGTTTTTCGTTTCTATTTTTTAAAGTCCTAAAGGAATTATTTCAGTCCGTTGGGCCCTTTCAGTCGTATATATTTTTAGTGAGATCTTTTCATTTTTTGCTTTTTTTATTTACTTTCCATTTCTAATACAAAATGTATGATGCTTATTTTCTTGTGTTTTGGTAAATTTTTTTTTCACTCTGGTGCTTTAATTTGCTACATTCTTCCTGAAAAAAGTTCTTTTAAAAAGATAGCCCACAGTTGGTCTCTAAAATATCAAGAAAAATTTAAATTTCTTACACAAAACCTAATTCATCAAAGCAATTCGCATAAAATCTCAACAAATCTTTGAGGTATAGTACAACCAAAATAAAGCTAATTAAGTACATTAGCAATTATCAGCATTATTATGATTACAACAAGTAATGACAATGCGCTACTACATTATGTTGCGCGTTGCATTGTATTGTATTGTGAACTGTTCTGCTGTACTTACCTCATAACCATTTATTGTCCATGTCAAATTAGCCGCTGGTTTTGAATGACGTGACGTACAATTTCCGCGCACAATATCACCAACACGATAACGTGGACGTATTCCGGTAATTATAGGATCCTTGCCGGGAACTTCTGAAACGACACGAAGGTAATCCATGTAATACAAGCTGTACAAACATACATATGAATACATATACATAAATATGACAACGTCAACAAAAACGTTTTGATAATGTCAGTGTTGTCGTTGTAACTGTTATTGTTATTATTATTGTTGGTGCTTGGTCGGATTGGGTACGTTAATTAAACATGGTTTAATCAGTAACTCTTAAATGCAACAAATTACATTGCTATGCATAATAATAACGACAGTAACAACAGTAACAACAGTAACAACAACAACAACAATGATAATAATGTAAACAATGACTGCAACATTTATTGTTTGACATGGTAATTTGACATCATTTCTCTGTGTGTCATTTACACGATGTGCGAAAATTTCTACTAAATTGTTGCTTTTGTTTTTTTAGTGTTTGTGTTTTCTATTGAAATGATATATAGTGATATTAAAGAGAATTCTAGTTATTCGGATGTGTTGCTCAAGTATATTATAATTTTAATCATATCATCTCCGTACGCTCATTCTGAGAAAAACTAATGGAGCACTTTCGATTCTACTGAAGGGTATTTTGGCTAAAAAACATGTTTTTAGGTCATAACTTTTTTTTTTCATTAGAAAATGGAAATAAAGAAAAAAAGAAATAAAGATCATGTTCTTACAAAAATATTGGCGTTTAAATTATTTTTTTTTTTTTTAGAGCAAATCCAAAAATCGATTTTTTTACGTTTTTCAATAAGGAGGTCGGAAAAACGATTTTTTACTCAGGCATCTAATGAAAAAAGTGTATATGACAAAAAATGCTTTGAATTGTTCAGAAAATACGTGTCAATTTTTTGAGATTTATTATAATTTTTCAAAGTTTGTCAAAAAAAATTTGAAAAATTCTGAAAAATTTTTTGTATGATTCTAAGCATTTCCATTTATTTGAATTTTTTTGTAGATGCCTTGGTTTTTAGCAAACTTAGCAGTTTGCTGACAAACGTGAGCTTAACAGCTGAAAACTCAATTTGAAAAAAAAATTCTGAAAAACTTCAGACGTATTTTTTGGACAATTCTATGCATTTTCCTTAGATGCCTAGATTCTGATTAAAAAATCGTTTTTTTGACCGCATAATTAAAACACGTTAAAAAAATCGATTTTGGGATGCGAATATTATCTATATCCCCAAAAAAAATTTATAAATTTTAAGCGCCAAATTTTTTGTAAGAACATTAACTTTGTTTTTAAAGCACCTAGTTTGTAATAAAAAAAAAGTTATGACCAACAATGTATATTTTTTTAAGCCAAAATGGGCCATCAATAGAATCGAAAGTGCTCCATTGGAATGAAAAAAAAAAAAAAAAATAAATGATGCAGACATCGGTCTTAAGAATTTTTGTGTCGATTTCGGGATGATTTTATTTTGCTTCATACAAAATTGACCCGGTCTACTGTATAACATGAAATTTTCAACGATTTCTCGATCACTTTTTTGCTTCGTTTGCGGCTACCGAATCTGAATCAGGTAACTATTCTTCTCGACCTGTTATAGGAACCGAGTTATCTTTGGTATAAAGTGCAGAAAACACTTTTTCAGGCATAACTTATACTTTAAGGTTTCAGATAGCTATAATCTTCCTCATTAGAATATATTTTTGATATTTCCAAATTGGATCATTACTTTCCGAGATACCATCCATAAAGGCAAAAATATCGCAAATCCATGTTAAGGTTTCATTTAATATGTATGGAGTTTGGTTACCTTTGTTTAAATGGACTTTATCTCAGAAAGTAGTTATCCGATTGGAAAAGTTAGGCAGAACTAAATTATAATGCTTCCTGGATATGCGCCATGTGTCTGAAAATAGCGTTTTCAGCACTTTAGAGCAAAGGTAACTCAAATCACAGTCCTGATAGAGAAAAGTGGTTTCCAGATTGAGAATCTGCGATTGCAGATTATCATTGATCTACAGCATTCCCGCAAGTTTAAAAACCAAGTCCTTTAAAATCTGTCGTTTGGTACTAAATATTATCACAAGTGTCTTTTCCTTGACTGAATTAGTAAAAGGCGCTGCCCAAAGATGCATATACCATGCAGATTTTTCACTTTTTTTTTTTTTATAAAATCTTCAGAACTTATTAAAGAAAATATACAGATTTGATTGCAGATGTTTCAATTTTTGATATTCTGTTGAAACTCCCCTACTGAGTTTTAAATACTTAATTCTTTGTCAGTTTCGCATAGCCTATGATTTCCTTTAGGCTGTAAATCTCTACTTAGCCTGACCATGTGACTCGGTGGTAGTATACTGTGCTTACAATGCAGTGGTTTTGAATTTGATTTTCGATTATGGCATATTAGTTTACTTTCTATATTTCCTAACTTTTCCTTTTTCTCAGTTATTTCTTTCTTCTCTCCTTATTTTCTGGAACTCTTTTGAACTAGGTATGTATTTTCAAATAAGAGGTAATTGAGCAGTCCAGCTGTAATAGGAAAGTATGACATTTAGGATAAATACTTATTATGGAATTGTTATAAAGTTCGAAGGGACCAATCGAGTTTTATCGAGAAGAAGGAATTTATTATAAGTATTTTAGAGGAATTTTTGAAGTGCACATTGGAAACGATGAAGATTAAGATTCAAAGAAAAATACCATCAAAAAGTTTTGTAAACTATCTTTAAAGAATGTTATATGTCAATTGATATGATTTTCTTTATGATATTCTTACCATTTTGAAATCTACTTAAAAATTCCTATTTTAATCCATATTTTGGAGTAGATCATTCTAATATGAACGCTTCAGCTTATCATTCTCTTTCCTGAGTAATAGGTTGAGCATTTCTTTCCCAAATCTCGAAAAATGTCTTTTGGTAAACAATTCGAGTAGATGCTTCTTTTATTTCTACACGACCAGAATAACATAGAATCCAGTCTTTTTTTTCCACCATTTTCAAAGTTGCACGGTTAGAGTGGAACGCCTTTAGAGCAGCTTTTTCTTGAGTCACTGGTCCCTTGTTAGACAGGCTCTTAGCTGTGATTTTTGGTCTAACACATAAAGAATGGGAAAGGGGATGTGATGTTGCACGATACTTTTCGGTTTGTTCGATTAAATATTTATATTTTTAAGAAATTTTTTAAGTAATCGGTTTATTAAAATAATCAACTTAGTTTTACTAATTTATCTGCTCTTTTGCTAATGCCATGCTAATTACTTAAGCTATGCCGGGTTATTAAATTAAATTTTTCCTCTTTTTTTTTGGGGAATTTCATAAATTATTAAATCAACTGGCGTCAAAACGTTGGCAAAGTCAACTGCAGACAGAAGTAGCGGTAGCTTAAGTTATTAAAAACCATGTTGCAGGTAGAAGTTACTGCTCATTATAATAAAGTAAAGTTTGTCTTGATTTAATTAATGCTGAAAATATTTTGGTACTAAGTTCTTACATAAGCGGTTAGCATTTAAATTAAGAGTAGCATCAATGTACATAGTTACTGAGAATGCAATTAAAGGGAATTTAAGGTACGAAAAGAGTTTAAGTTGGAGTCTGAGTTAACGAATAAAATATGTAGACAATGTTTGAACAAGCATTTAGAAGGTTGATGGCATTTACAACAGAGATAAATAGTAACTTAGATGCAAACAAATAAGAGAAAGATATTTGAGAAATTTAAGAGCTATGGCCCATAAAATACAAATAGAAATGAAAACTTTAGTTAGAAAATGATAAGGTATACTTAATAGAAAAAATGGCAGAATATAGGGCACCATAGACAAAAAAACATTGTGCCACCAAATAATCAAAATGACAAAAGTTTGATGCAAATCGATAAAATAGTCACAAACGTAAAAAAAGTAGAAGAAAATAGTAGTTAAGTAGTCATAATAATAGCATTCAAGTAAAATAATCTAAAATGCTCTATAATAATGAGCGCAGGACATTTGTGTTGAAATAATGACAGTTTTATCATATTTCAACAAGTTTCCCGGAAAAATGTTAAAAAACTTTTTCACATTTTGTTATTGTTGTTGTTGTTTAATTTCATCCAAGTGTAGCTGTTGGTCAAATAGTTTGGCACAAATGTGAAAACTGCAGGTGAAAAGTTAACTGTCGGTGCGAAAAGTGCAAAATTTCCATTAAATGGTAATTAAAACTGCAGTAGCGCAAACAAACAAACAGAAAACAACATTAGTAGCAGCAGCAAAAAGGGGCCGTTCGTGCGCCACTACGGCAATGCCGCGCGCTTTCGAATCCTTTGGGAAATTTTTTCTCATTTGTTTGTGTAACTTTGTTCTTATCATGATGAGTAAAATGGGGAAAAATGTGGAAGTAGTGAAAAAGAAAAAAAAAAAATTAATGAAGTTAGCAACTCTCAAAACAGTTGGCAATAAAGGAATTGATATGAGATGCATGAGATTTTTGCTGCAAGTATCGATTCTCATGTCAGCAAGTGCCTAAAGTGTCAGAAAACATGAAAGATGATATTTCTGTTGCATTTTTGTTAAGTTTCAAAATTGCTTACGTCTCAATAGTTGAAGGTTACTTAAAATCGCATGTGGTTTGAAAGTTGCATGAGATTTTATAATTTAACTTGTAAATTTTAACGCATAAAGCTTAGAAATTTTTCCAAGCAGTAGCATACGGTAAAAAAGTCACACAAAACTTGAAATTTGCATAAAATTTTTTTATATACTTTTACTGCATGAGACAGAAAGTCTTCAGCTAAAGTTTTAATATTTCACAAATTTTATCTGAATACGATTTTTTTCTTAATATTTGATTTTTGCTATTTTTATGAATTTCTTAATAGTACAGTCATTTGGTAGTTTTACCTGGAAAGTTTTGCGGGATTTCTGCAAATGAGTTATTTTATAGATTTCGATGTGCTCTTTCAGAATTTCAACTTTGCTACCTCGTATCGTGTTCGCTCGAGCCGCCATATTGGAAAAATGGCGTCCAAAATCAGTTTTTTACAAATATCTCTTCAACGGTTTTATTTAGAGAAAAATTTTTCAGGACAATGTTGTAGCTTATAAAATTTTCTATAAAAATGACCTTAGAATTGTTTTCGTACGACTTATAACTCAGGAGATATCTTTATTCAAAATATTAGAAAAATTAGTAAATTGTGAATGCCACTTATGAGTAGGCACAGTGATGTGTCAAGCTTACAATTACGATAACTTATGAACGGTGAGTTGCACGTTTAAAATAAAAACACTTGTTTATAGGAAATAACTTGCGCTACAAGATACATATAAATTTTTTTTCATATCACCTATAGTTAAGGAGATATTTTCCCCACAAACATAAAATTTTGAAAAAAAAAGTTTTTTCAAAATGGCTCCTAAACGGTTCGTTGTAGAAAAAAAATTCTCCATGCATTTTGTAGAACGTTGAATTCCCTATAAGAGTCTCTTCGAGCTGTTTTTTTGTCAGACTTACCCTTCATGAGATATAGCGTCTTGAAAATCATTCAAAATTGAATATTGTTCTATGCGCCCTACTATGTTCAATTTTGAATGATTTTCAAGTCGCGATATCTCATGTAGGGTAAATCTGACGAAAAAAAAGCTCGAAGAGACTCTTATAGGAAATTGAACGTTCTACAAAATGCATCGACAATTTTTTTTCTAGGACGAACCGTTTAGGAGCCATTTTGAAAAAACGTTTTTTTTTCAAAACTTTAGGTTTGTGGGAAAAATATCTCCTTAACTATAGGTGATATGAAAAAAAAAATGATATGTATCTTGTAGCGCAAGTTATTCCCTATAAATAAATATTTTTATTTTAAACGTGCGACTCACCGTTCATAAGTTATCGTAATTATAAGCTTGACACATCACTGTGCATACTCATAAGTGGCATTCACAATTTACTAATTTTTCTAAAATTTTGAATAAAGATATCTCCTGAGTTATAAGTCGTATGAAAACAATTCAAGAGTCATTTTTATAGAAAATTTTATAAGCTACAACATTGTCCCAAAAAAATTTTCTCTAAATATAACCGTTAAAGAGATATTTGTAAAAAACTGATTTTGGACGCCATTTTTCCAATATAGCGGCTCGAGCGAACACGATACGAGGTAGCAAAGTTGAAATTCTGAAAGAGCACATCGAAATCTATAAAATAACTCATTTGCAGAAATCCCGCAAAACTTTCCAGGTAACATCATTTTTTTCTCCCAAATGATTGTACTATAATTCAGATGTAAAAAAAAATCTTATGCGATAAATCTTGCAAAATTTTGAATGAATTTTTTTTTTCCATTTTCTGTAATTTTTTCGGAATAATATATTGCGGATTATATGATAATTTATGACATGAGACAAAAAATCTCAATAGACACTTCAACGTATTTTTGTAGTTGTTTTTGCCATTTTCTCCAAATTTCTTTATAGTTAGTTTCAGATTATTTAATATTTTTTGTCGCATGACATAAAAAAAAAAAAAAATCGCAATTGAAAATTTAACTAATTTTTCTAGAAATTTTGTTGTTTATAGTCTTTTACCATTTTTCAGAATTCCTTTTTTATTTCAGATTGTATTATATTTTTGTCGCATGAATCTAAAAAATTGCAGTCGACTTTTTAACCCTTTATTGTGGAAATTCGGTTGTTATGTCGCATGAAACAAAAAAAAAAAAAAAATAAAAAATCGCACTTAAAAATTTAACTAATTTTTCTGGTAGTTTGGCTGTTTATTGTCTTTTTACCTTTTTTTTTCCAAATTCCCTTCCCTTCATATATCCAAATAATTTTGTCGCATGAGACAAAACATCAATGTCGAAATTTTTAATACATTTTGATAGGAATTAATATTTTGAATTTTTCTGACATTTTTTCCAAATATGAGCCGTTCAAAATGACAATGGTGCAACTCCAAAACGAAGCAAAAGTAATGTCATAATATTAATTGGCTGACATTTTGTTAGGGATGAATAAAATTGATTTCTGTTTTCACGAAAAATTTACTTGGTTATATTGTTAAGATTAAGTTGAAAAAACGATATCGAGCAAATAACCGATCATTATGGCACATAATTTATATGGCATTACTTTTGCCTCGTTTTGGAGTTTTGCACCATTGTCATTTTGAACGGCTCATATAGGAGTATTTTTATCGCATGAGGCAAAAAATCAATATTGAAATTTTTAACTCATTTTAATTGAAATTACTTTGCTTTTTCATTTTTCTATCATTTTTTCCATTTATAAAAATTTCTATCGCATCAGACAAAAAATCGTCTGCAAAATTTATGGCATTTTTTATTTTTATTTCGCTTTTGTGATATTTTTCCAAATGCAAACATATTTTTATCGCATGAGATAAATAATCGCAATCAAAATTTTTAACACCTTTTGATGGAATTAGTTAGTTTTTTCGTTTTTTCTTTTGTTTTTATTCGTACGGCTGTAGCTCAGCATTTTTCACTAAATTTTTTGTCAAATGTAGAAGTATTTATATCGCATGAGACAAAAAACTATAAGAGCTTTAACACATTTTGATTGGAATTAGTTTTTTCTTTTTTTCTGATAATTTTTCCAAAAATATTGCATTCGACATAAAATCGCTTTCTAAATTTTTAGCATATTTTGATTGGAGTTAGTTTGTTTTTGCGTTTTTCTGAAATTTTGCCCAAAAATAGAAGTATTTTTATCGCATGAGACAAAAATGTGAACAAAATTTTAGTTCAGTTTTTTTTCCTTTTTCTGACAATTTTTCCAGACATATTATATGAGAGAACATCGCATTCTAAATTTTTAACACATTTTGATGAGCTTCGGTTTATTTTTTAGTTTTTCAAATATTTTTTCTGAATATAAAAATATTTGTATCGCATGATACAAAAAATCGCAATCTTAGTTTTTAGCACATTTTCATGGGAATTTGTTTGTTTTTTCGCTTTCTGCATTTTTTTTTCTGAATGTAGAAATATTTTATCGCATGAGATAAAAATATTTTTAAGAATTTTTAAGTGTGTAACTTAATGACATTTTATATATAGAAAATTTATTTTTTAATTGAACTTTTAGTCATATATTTGCAAAGATCGACTTACATATAAATCTATCAATGCATTTTCTAACACATAATTATGACAAATCAAGGAACGGATTAAAAACACGGCTATAGTGACATATGTTTCGTCTTTCGCCACAAAGACTCATCAGACTATTTTTGTTGTAATTATAATTATATTTATTTTACTAAATTAATTATAATTGAAAAATTGCAAGTTTGAAAACTTTTTGTGTTTTTTGGCCTGGGCGTGAGTCGAACCAAGGAACTCGCGGTTGGTAGCAGAAGTCGCTACCACTGCACCAGCCTTGCCCGGCTGCGAAGCCAACTTTTGCCAGTTTTGCTTGTGTGTTAATACGTATTGATATATCGTAAGCAATTGTATTTTTATCACATTTTGATTAGAACTAGTTTTTTTCCATTTTTTGATATTGTTTCCAAATAAAGAAATATTTTTATCGCATGAGACAAAAATTCGCAACATTAACTTTTATTATATTTTGATAGGAATAAGTTTTTTTTTATTTTTTCAGCCATTATTTTTAAAATATAGAAATATTTTCATCGCATGAGACAAAAAGTATTCAAAATTTTCAACAAATTTTTTTCGTTTTTTTTTTCGTTTTATGTTTATTGAAGTTTAAAGTTCCAAAATCATCATAGTATAAACTCTCATCATTCAGCGATACCTCCTACTTCACTAGCAACAATCAAGCGATGTGAAATAAAGGGATTGGTGGCAAGAAGAATACCAAAACAAATATGATTGCATTTTTCGTGAAACTTGTGCTATTTGGTTGCAAGGGATTTGTGCAGAGCGCACAGCACAAAATTTAACTGAAATATAAGCGTTGCCAGACTTTTGCCAAATTTACTGCAAAATACGAGTTTGGGTTTTTGTGTGGAAATTACAGGTTTTAATTTATTTACGTTTGTTATTTGGGTGTTTCTTGTTTTACTTAATTCCACCATAATTCTCCCGACTCTTATAGGTAACAACCAAACAAAAGTTTAGTAACATAAATGTTATTGCATGATATGCCATTTAGCAGTACCACCGTTCCGCTAGAGTAGCAACGCATACCTGCGCAATTTAGTTTTTGTTTTTCATTTCCGTTACCTATACAAAAGGTGTTACAATTGTTATGGTATTTTGCATTTTCTCTCAACATTTACCGCTGCTGCTGGCCATCGTTGCTAATAAATAATGCACACTTTCGTTTTTTTTTGCGATTCTTTGGCAACGATAAACAAAAAACGAGCTGTCAGTGGCAGCTATGGCGAAAGTTTAAATCAAAAATGTAAGTTAATGGGAAAGTTTGCTTTTTGAATGGAAAAGAATTTTCAATTTTAAATTTCCCAAAAGTATGGTAATATTGGAAGAAATTGCAGAAATTTAATTTGAATGGGGAGTTCTAGATTTTCATGGAATGAAAGTGAGAGCTTATGCAAAATCTTTCAGTTATATTATTCCACGAAGTCTTTTGAAATGTACTGGAACATTGACATTGAAACCCATTGCAATTTGTGTCATTTAATCTGAAGTTAAATGGTTTTAGCAAGAAAAATACGCCAGAAATATGTGCGTTCTAAAATCTGCACGCGTCAGCATCACTTCCATACAAATTTGATGCATTTTACTTAAAAGCGTTGCACACAAACAAGTTGGGCGCATACACTTTTTTTCACACATATCCATGAACGTGTAAGACCCAGCAGGATATATGAAAAAGCACTTCGAAAGCATTATAGTTAGTCTTTAAAAGCCACTGGTTTTTTCAAATCTTCTCAAACACAATATGCCATTGTGAGGAGACACATTATTTGAAGCACCCTGGGAAATGTTTCTTACCTAGTTGTCTTGAAAGCAGTTTTAAGTTTTTGGCACTGGGGGTACAATCACATATACGTTTATACATACATATATGTAGGTTATGTTCTTTGCAGCAGCTTCAGTTATTTTTTCGTTCAACAAAATTTGATGTTACGTTCAATTTAAGTGTTTAAAAACCTTTACGTGAGAATTAGGGTAGCATATGTAAACGAAAAAATAGACATAAGTACAAACCGATATTTCACCAGCAAACCTTGATACTTTAAAAAAAATCAGTAGATGGAAATAGATAGAACATATTGCTGTTATGTGGTTTAACTTTTTTGTTCCTTTTATGGGGGCTCCCATACAAAATTTAGATCTGAAATCCCAACCACCATTATGTTGCCCCCTTCAGCATTTTTCCTCAACATACTTTTCTCATTTTTGCACCCCTTAAAGTGATCTCATTCAAAATTTTTTTAAAGATCCCATGTTAGCGGGCTAGGGAAAAAATGTTATTATTTTTCGCTCACCAACAATGCTTTCGAAAATACTATCCCTCTTTTTCAACCTCCAAAGGAGGTTCTCATACAAAATTTAGGTTAAAATTCCTGAGCTTCCGGAATAGTGAAAAAATGTTCACCGAGCACCATTACATTATGCCCTCCAATAATTGTTTTAATCTTAAACTCCCAAGTTTTCGGGATATTGAAAAATCGTTAAACGACTGCCATTATTTTTTCTTTTTACATTTTTCTCGAACATACTATATATTTAAATTAAAAATCCCAAGTTTCTTGGAGAGAGAAAAAATTTTCAACAACCATTATAGTACTATTTTTCGCTCACCAACATTTCTCTTAAGCATACTATTCCACTTTTTAAGGGAGCTCCCATACAAAAATCCCAAATTGTCTAGCGAGTGAAGAAATGTTCTCAGACTACCAATATTTTTAATTATTAAACATTTTTCTCGAACAAACAACCCCCTTTTGGCACCCTTTAAGGGGCTACCAGTCAAAAAGTCGAAAAATTGTAAAAAATTCAAAAATTGTCAAATAGTTGAATTATGTCAACAAAGTTGAAAAAATGCCAAAAAGTCGAAAAATGATTAAAAATGCTCAAAAATATTCAAAAAAGAGAAAAATATAGACTAGACTATTCAAAAAGTCGAAAAAACTCAAAAAGTTTTCAAAAAGTCAAAAATTTTCATAAAATGGAAAAAATTTCAAAAAGTCCAAAAATTCGCATTGGGTGGAAAATTTCAATAGTTGTCAAAAAGTCGAAAAATGTATTTAATGTCGAAAAATTGCCAAAAAGTTAAAAAATTATCAAAAACTATAAAAATTGTCATAAAGTGGAAAAAATTTCAAAAAGTTGTCAAAAAGTCGAAAAATTTTCAAAATATTGCTAAAAGGTTAAAAGTCCCATATTGCAGGGAGAGTGAAAACATTTTCACAGTACGCCGTTATTTTTCCATCTCAAACATTTCTCCTTAGCATACTGCCGCAGTTGTTCCACTCCTTAAGGGGGCTCCCATACAAAAATGACGGTAATAATCCCAAGTTTTTGGGATAGGGAAAAATGTTCACAGACCACCATTATTTATTTTAACATTTCTTCTGAACGTATGCCTTTTTTCCACCCTTTAAATATTAGGCTAAAAATCCCAAGTTGTCGGGAGTGTAACAAAATGTTCACAAACCACCATTATATTTGCCTCTCAAAAAATTCTCCCGAACATACTTCTGAGTTTTTTATAACCTGTATGGGCGCTCCTATAGAAAACTCAGGTTAGAAATAATAAGTTGCAGTGTAAATGACACGAAAACTATATTAGCTCGTAAGGGCTGACAAAATCAATACGCAATTTGGTAGTTTTATGAGTTACGAAAGTTTTCAACCTGTACTCAGATAGGAAAATCTGGTATCATTCATTTTTTTTTTTTTTGAAAATTAGTTATGTAGTAGAGGAGATTGTTCTCAGAGAGATCAATCAACAAGGTTTGCTCAAAGACTTGTAGTTCCTTAGTTCATTCCAACTTGAAAAACCCAATAATGTAATTTTTTAATATAAATTCAAACATTAAATATGCTCCCCTGAAGAATTATGAAAACATGCGTTAGGTACATCCTAGAACTGATTTATATACTAGAACATAACTTCTCGAATAACTCACATTTCGCATTTGAAACCACCCTATCTATACACGTTTTTGTAACTGTTTATTTTGCTGTTTTTCACATGGCATCAATGATCTTTATGTCCATTCCAGACTGTCGTCAATGCCATGTCGTCAAATTCAGCAGCAACGTCTCAAGTCTGCTTAAAAATGATATTTTTTGTGTCCTTGGTGCATTTTTTTCGCTACATTCGTGGCTTTTATGTTTGGCTCAAATGTTCAAATGGTCAATTTGATGTTAGGAAAAAATTGAGTAAAAATTGCACTGAGGCAACTGTACGTAGGTTATGTCAACGACGGAAGTGCAGGCAACTTCTGCAGAATTTTGACATCACTTTCGTTAAAGGGATTTCTTTCAAAGAAATTCAATGACAAATATGAAATGTTGCGTTATTTATTTTTTAAGCCATTTATATTTGTCGTCGGCAAACTGGCTTGTATGTCTGTTATATTGATGAGTGGTTTACTAGCACTAAGTGTTATTAATTTTCGACTTATGCTGAAATATTTGAACTTTTTCAAGTAAATAAATCTAAGTGGATAAAATGAATTTATTCTTATAGCAAAATATAACATGCATAAATAGATGAATACTTTTAAATTATACATTTTTCATTTTCTAATACCATAAATCACTACACTATTTCCTCATTCACATACTCCTTTTTTCCGCCAAGTCCTTCTTAACCACAAGAGCTTGCATAAATCATAATTTAAATATTACCGCATTAGATAATCAAATGAATTTAAATCATTTGAATAAAAAAAAGCAACACCCAATCATTATAAATGGAATGAACAGTCACTTTTAATAGGGAGCGATGCGCACAGTGGCGTTTTTATTATATGTTATAAAAATTTTAGTGAATTTTTTTTTTTTTTGAATATTTGTTTAGAAAGTTTAAGCTATTTTCTGTCAACAGCCACTAATTAAATTTAGTATTTTTGCTCAGCAATTAAAGAGCAGCAAAAATTGTCTGTGGTTGTAATGCTAAATCGCATCAGAGAAGAGTAATCCTATTCAAAAACAGAATAGCAAATATTGAACAATGTTAATCATACAACATGTTGCATTACTTACTTAAATTAACATATCAGAATATGAAAAAATAGTTATGTACAAAAAAAAAAAAATTTTTTGTGGCATTTTTGCTTAGAAATTTTAAGCTGCTTCTTGACAGCAGCCATTAATTCAATTTAGTACTTTTGTTCAACAATAGAAGAGTAACCAAAATTGTTTGCAGCTGTGCTTCTAAAGCGCATCAGAGAAGAGTAATGCTATTCAAAAGCAGAATAGCAATCACTTTAAAAAATTTACTCATACGACATGTTGTGCTTCTTAGATAAATCAATTTATCATATGAATATTGAACCAATAAGACCTGACATGATAATTCATTAAGCAATTGCAAAAATAACGCCACTGTATAACAACTCCTAAACATTAGCAAAAAATAAGCTACGCACAGCAATGATACAGATAGCAGAGATAAAGGAACGGAATTTCTTATCCCAATGACAAATATTGAATATCCAATAAAGAGACACTGCCATTGAGAACATTAAAGTAGCTTATGTCAATACAGACAAGAATATCTAGTCAACGCAGTTAAAAGGAAATAGGCACTTACAAGGACAACCCCTATATCTTCAAAGTCTCTGTCGTCAAATAAACAGTCAGCAGGCAAGCTTCCCCTACAATAAAAGTAAGTAATTTAATTTGACCAGAAATATGTTTAATATATTGTGATAAGAGGGGACGACTCAGTGATGATGACGACGACGACTGACATTGAATTGTGGTGATGTGAGAGATTTAAAGAGGAAAAGGCTATTAAGAAGATTGAAAGTCGTTAAAGATGAATGAATTGTAAAGGACGAGAAGAAGAATAAGAAGTGAAAAAGAGAAACATCAGTGGTAAAATAAAACATTAACGAAATAATGTAATGAAAATGAAAATTTTGCGGGGTCACGGTAAAAGTAAGAATACCGTGTTTTAAAGCATAATCACTGTGGAATGTGGTGGTTTTTCCAAGGCCAATAATCATAGTAGAAGAAAGCACTTTCGATATTAACCACTAAAAATATGTGAAGCAGAAATGATATCAATAAAGAAGTGAATAAGATAACTTGAGGTTAGCCAGTGGAATTTCAAAATGAGTATTGCTTAAAAGAATTTTAATTGAAGCAAATATTGCTATGAAATAAAAGTGTATGGAAATATTGAATTAAAAAAATGCATTAAGATTTTTGGGAAAAATTTGACGCTTTTCTTTAGCGATCATAAGTCAAAACTATAGCAAACTGAAACATAAGTACAAAATATGAAACATAAACGACACCAAGTTTGAGTTATAAGACTTAAAAACAAGTATTTTGTGTTACTGAAAAATGTTCATATGTCATGTTATGTTTATTAAAATTTTTTCTTTTGCTTTTAGCGGCCATTGGTCAAAAATTAAATTTTTTATAAACACTGGTAAATAAGAAGATAATACAGAAAATAGTTCATAAGAGGCATCAAAATACATGTATAAATTCACTGGAGGAGAAAATTCACGAAATTGGAAAAAAAGCAAAAAGAAATCGAAAGACTTTGAAGTGTAATGCGTTAAGTATCTTAGCTCTTGTAGTTTTGAGAACAAAACGTGAATGCGTTGAAACATTATGTTTGTCAAATTTGACCTTAAATACAGAAAGCTGTTATGAATTCAATAATACTAGCCATAAGGTAAGACAAAAAACTTTCTTCAAATTTGCTCAAAAATAACAATTTTTTAAAAATTTAACAAGAAAACAAGGACATTTTTGCCAACTGCCTTAAAGAAAGTCAATAAAGACTTCATGCCACTAATGCAAGAGTAGGTAGATACAATAACAACCATAACTTAAGCACTAAAAAGCATAGGAAAAAATTCGTTTTGCCATTGGGAAAAATAATCTGGAAAGTTTAGTGCAAATGAAAAAGAAGCAAAAACACATCAAATTATATTAGAAAATTATAGTCGGTCACTACTGTACAAAGCTTATGCTATGTGAAAGAAAGGTAGCTTAGAAATATGAATAAGAAAATTATAGAACAGCAAAAGGAGCCAAGTTCCTTCATTAACTTAAAATTTTTCATGAAATTTAGTAGATCACCCTTTTTTACATTTTCAGAAAATCAACTGTTCATGATTCAAACTTAATGATTTTGCAGCAAAATTTTTAACATATCTTTTGCGGCTATGAACCAAATTTTATTTTAAGGAATATCAAGGACTATACAATGAGTATAAAAAAATGTTAAACAGGCGCATCTAACTTCCAATATTTAGGTTTAAAGTCTTGAGATTTGTATATTTTTAATAGTTGAATGTTACTCATACGCCAAGCTATGCACTTATTTGTTAAAAAACAACTTATTGATCAATTTTGATATTCTAGCAACTCCGGAGGTCCAACCTAAAAAAGGTAGCGATATCAATGGAATTTCAGTACACAGTTGCGCAGCTAAGCATTGACCATATTTTTTTTTTCATCATCATATCAATACGATTCGATTTTTCCGAACTAAAATAATTGTAGTAATGAATAAGAAAATTCCATGCTGCCATTTTAATTTTTGCACATTGCTTTTAGCTCTGCCAAGGTAACAAGTGTTGGTGTGGACAAACTCTAGCGAACCAGGTGAACCAGCAGGACGATGACTATTACGATGAAGATGACGACGACAACAGCATTAGGATTGCATTTGGTTTATTAATGGCGTAGGTTGGAAGGAGTAAAAACAAACTGAACATATGAGTGTGCACTCAGCAAAGGCAAAGATGACAAAAAGAGAAGGAAAAAGACCAGCAGAAGAAGAGTTGAAGTAGAAAGGTTATAGTTATAAGTGTTAGCCAGCACGGTAATAGCGACAGTTAAGTTGACGCCAGAAAGTATGCACGTAAAATTTTTTCCTTTTTTGTGAGCCAGGTAAAAGTAAGATGAGTACCTGCAGTATGGTTTACTCTGGCAAAAGCACAATCGAATTGCTTTGCACTTGTATGTGTATGTCTTTGGAAATGTATGTGTGTGCGTAAGAGTAGTCGAATGCGAAAATGGACATTCAGTGTATTTATGGTTGGCTTGCTTTTGCACAAAAAGTAGTTTTATTGAAGTTGCTTTTACGATAAGCATTATTTTTTTCTTTCATGTCGCATAGTGTGTTAGTTTTGTTTGCTTTTTTCTTTTTTTCCTTCTATAGCAAAGTTTGCTTGGTAACAATATACCAGTAGAGCAGCCATAGCAATGACAATAATTGTCATTAAGTTTTTATGGCAATTTTATTGCATTTTAAAGTGTCTGTTTTCTAAGCGCTTAGGTGTTTTTCTGTGATAAATGCCTTGTTGCCACTTAATTTTGTTCGAATTAAGTTTGTGTAAGAACTTATATTGGAATTAACTGCGGAAAAGCAATATTTTTTGTATGAAAATTTAAAAGATTTAGTGTTGGCCAATTTTTTTTCAATAATGACAAATTCTTAACTCAAATTTGTCAGGTTTACATTCGGCAGCCATTATTCAAAATCAACATTATTTGAAGGTACTTACAGTTGTACCAAAACGCTTAAAGAGATCAATGATAGATTGCATCGGAACGGAGATAACAGGCTTTACATTTCTTGCTACTTTTAGGAAAGAATTTTTTTTGTATGGGAACTGAAAAGATTTAATTTTTGACAATTTTGACAATAATGACAAATTTGCTACTCAAAGTTGACAGAAATATATTAAGCGGCCAATATTGAAAATCGATATTAGTTGAAAGTGCTTAAAGATGTAACAAATCTCGCTATTAGCGATTAATGGTAGTATGCATCGGAACAGAGGTAACAAGTCTTGAATTTACTGATTATTTTTAGGGAAGATATTTTTTTGGATTGAATTTGAAAAGATTTAGTTTTAGCCATTGTGGATAGTTATGACAAATTTTTGACTCAAATTTAAAAGGAATGCATTTGGCGGTCAATATTCAAAATCAGTTTTATTTTAAAGTATTTGAAGATGTTCCAAAATGCTGAAACAAACTAACGCTAGATTGTATCGGAACAGAGGTTACAGTTTCATTATTTCTTATTATTATTAGGACTAAATTTTTTTGGATGGAAATTGCAAAAATTTACTTTAAGCCAATTTTGCAATAATGACCAATTTTTAGCTCTGATTTGAAAGAAATACATCTGACGGCCATTATTCAAAATCAATATTATTTAAAAGTACTTTAAGATGTATCACATCCCAGTAAGAGATCAATGGTAGATTGCATCGAAAGAAGATAACAGTTCCTGCATTTTAATTATTTTAACAAATGAATTGTATGAAAATCGAAAAGTTTTAGTTTTAAACAATTTTGACCAGAACGAAGTTTTTTGAACTCCAATTTGACAGAAATAAATTTAGCGGCCAATATTCAAAATCAATATGACTTGAAAGTACTTAAATAAGTATCTAATCACTGAAGCAAATTAACACTAGATTGCATCGGAACAAAAATAACAGGTCATCCATCTCTGATAGTTTTTAGTAGTCATTTTTTGGAAGAATATTGAAAAGATTTACTTTAAACCAATTTTGTCGATAATGACAAATATTTTAATTCAAGTTTGACGGAAGTACATTTGGCGGCTAATACTTAAAATCGATATTATTTGAGAGATTGCAAGGGTGTACCAAATGGCTATATCAGACTAATGCTGGATTGCATCGAAACAAAAATAAAAGGCCCTGCATTTGAAAAAATTAAAAAATTAAATTTTTTTTTTTACTCCATTTTAACATAGTTCTACTAGGCAGCCATTGTTCAATTTTAGTACTGGTATTAATTATATAAGGTTCTTCAATGTGCTTAGAAACTTTGCTTTCTTCTTTGCATCAAATTGGAGATATTAGAGTTCACGTTGCTTATAACAGGAATATTTTTTTACAACTAACATATAAGTTAATCATACGTCAAGATAAGCAAAAAATTATATGAAGCTCAATGCATATTGGCACGATCTTAAATATTTACAATAAAAAAATATATACATTTTATACGCAACCAGTCTTAAATTAAGGTACAAAAGTTCTACGGAAAACAATCTTTCATAATTCTACAATAAAGTTTTTTTTTATATTTTTCAAACTTTGAAAAAAACAAAGCATCATTTTACATTAACAATTCAATCTAACTTTCTATAACAGTATATATCATTGTACGTATTCAGAACTTACACTGGCATCTTATGAAATTTCCCAGTGGCAGCATCACTTCATATATCATTTGACATATAAAATTGAAAAACTTGCTGCATACTTACTTGCAGTAGTAGCAAGAGCTTTTTAAAGTTTTCTTGAGAAATGTTTTATCATACATTTTTTTTTTCAAAAATTTTCGGCACAGACATTTAATTTTACTTTTCTTTGCTGATGCTGCTGCTGTTTTTCATACCTTTCACATTTGATTTACTTACCAACAACTTCCAACTCTCCTGCTGAGATTAATGTATGAAATGACGGTGCATCCGCTGAGACTTCACAGCTATATTTGCCAGTGGTTGCCATATTTACCGAATCAAGCACAAGTTGACTTTCATTGGAAGCAGAACGCTGTAAAAGGATGTAAAATGGAAAAAAATTAAAGCAAAAAAGTTTAGAAAAATTTTATACGAAAAAGAAAGAAGATTTCCAAAAAAAGTAGAAAAAAATAGTGGTATTAAATTTCGTTTTATGCTCGTTTTTCACAAAGCCTTTCGTTGCTTGCATTCTGTTTCTTATTCCTTTCATACTTTGTTTTTTCCTAATCCCACTTCATTTGCATGCAATCAAAGTTAAGCTCACAACTACCACTAATGATGCAAAAAACCCTTGCTAATCCTTTTAAAATTCACAAATTTACACATACACACACACACACACAAATAATCACAAGAAGAAAAGAAATAACACACACATACTCGTTTAGTATAAGCAATGGTGATATATGAGATTCAATGTTTAAACTGTAAACTATGGGCGGCGATATCGTTGGCATAAGCGATACTTTTGTTTAGGTAAACTATAAAATCAAAGTTATTGCAATGAGACAACATAACAAAAAGTAAAAGATTTAATGAAAAAATAAAAATTATTAAAATTTCATTGTATGTTTTGAAGCAAAAATTTATTTCCCTGCGACAGCCATTAACTAACTTTAACACTTTCATAAAACAACTAAAAAAGAAGAAACCTCAATAATATCTGTCTTTCTATGTTGCATCGGTACTCCGATATTTAAAGAAAACTTAGTTTACCAACTTCTTATTTAGTTTATATCGTACGTTACTCATACGTCATGCTATTCATTTCTGATTTAATCATTATGCATACAAATTTCACGATACTACATCTCTAAATTTGTCATACTCGCCTACAATGCAATAATTCAAAGCAGCATTTAAGGCGTATAAAATATTTGGGCTAAATCCTCTCTATAGTTTGTATGTGTGTACACTTGCTTGTGTGTGAATATCTGGTATATGGCATAAGAGAATTTGTTGCAAAGAAAAGCGCAATGTCAGCAACAAATTGTTGCATAACATGGAAGTAGAAAAAGAATAACTGAGAGAACACATATTGCAAGAAGAATGCATGAGAGTGTGAGTGCTATTGAGCGGCGCATTGGTGTAGGCGTCATCGTGGGAAAATGTGCATAAATTTTTGGTTGCAAATTGCAAGGATTGCTAAAATGAGTTATGTATGCACGTATGTGCTTGAGTGTGTGGCTGCAAAAGTATGCAATAAAAGTAAGCTTGGCGGATTAGAAAGATTGTTAAGGAATATGCTGGCAGCATGAGCACGTAAATATATATGAAATCTTTAACATCATTGGATAATTTAGCATTTAATTTTCTTTGTCTTGCATTTTGAGTTTTACATTTAAAATGCTCAGGATAAGTATGTAAGTCAAATTGAAAGAATTATTGACTGTTTCCATTTCAATTCAACCGGTGAGTGTGCACTTAGGTTTGCAAATCAACTTCAAACTAGCAAAATATTTTTCTACAATCAAAATAAGGGAACATGTATTTTTTTTTTTTGGTTTGGACCAAAATTGGGGATTTTATGGCGTTTTGTAGGAATTTTGCCGAAAATTTAATTTTGAAAAATTCATGAAGTGTAATCGGTTTTTTCAACCGCATTTCTTTATTTCTCAACTGATTTACATGAATCAAAATTTATTTGGTGCATAATGAAATTCTTTTAAGTAATGATTAAAAAAAAATTTCTTTAACCCTTACTTTCCTTAAAATTGATGTTTATATTTTAAATAACAATGCTAATTTTCTCAAAAACACCATCTTTTTTTTTCTCGAAAATTTGCACAGTGATAGTAAAGCACGTCCTCTTTATTCCAGTAATAGCGGTTTTCTTGCTTTTTTCGTTATAAGTGTAAAATTTGAAATTTTTAACGTTAATATTGAGTTCTTCTATACAAAATGAATAAAAAAAATTACACAGTTCCATTTTCACTTTCCTAGACAGTTTTGCGATACTGATTCCGAAAATGGCACTTACATTCTTCTACCATTTTTAGTTTTCAAGATATCTTGAAAAACTTGAATAAAACCCATAAATTTGAAAAAAACCGAATTCTTTATTTTTGAGACACAAAATTCATTTATAGTAAGTTAGATGGAACTTAAATATACTCACGGTATAGAAAACCAAGCATTGTTTGTGTTTTTTGCGATTTGACCGTACCTTGGCTTTTGTTTTTCTTCGAAAGTTCTCGGAATTTTTATTAGTTTTTTTTTCGATTACTTTCGTGTAATTGTGTTGTGCTGTTCTGGCTATGTAACAAGAAGTTAACCCTCTGCTTCCCTCACTCTTCCAAACATGGCATTTTTGAATACTTTTGCATTTCTTTGCATTTTTCCACTGTTCAATTTTGTTTATTCTAAAGGAATAAAGTTCATCAACAGCAAAATTTTTAATTGAATAGCTGGTGTCAGTTTTAGCACTTGAGTTAGAAACTCACAAGCAGTCTGGATAGCAGCCGTGTGGTCATTTCACAGACTATGATGTGTCGCGAAATTACATGAAGCAATCGAAAAAGAAACTAATAAAAATCCCGATAACTTTCTAAGAAAAACAAAAGCAAAGGTACGGTCAAATCGCAAAAAACATAACAATGCTTGGTTTTCTATACCGTGAGTATATTTAAGTTCCATCTAACTTACTATAAATGAATTTTGTGTCTCAAAAATTAAGAATTCGGTTTTTTTCAAATTTATGGGTTTTATTCAAGTTTTTCAAGATATCTTGAAAACCAAAAATGGTAAAAGAATGTAAGTGCCATTTTCGGAATCAGTATCGCAAAACCGTCTAGGAAAGTGAAAATGGAACTGTGTAATTTTTTTTATTCATTTTGTATAGAAGAACTCAATATTAACGTTAAAAATTTGCAAATTTTACACTTATAACGAAAAAAGCAAGAAAACCGCCATTACTGGAATAAAGAGGACGTGCTTTACTATCACTGTGCAAATTTTCGAGAAAAAAAAAGATGGTGTTTTTGAGAAAATTAGCATTGTTATTTAAAATATAAACATCAATTTTAAGGAAAGTAAGGGTTAAAGAAATTTTTTTTTAATCATTACTTAAAAGAATTTCATTATGCACCAAATAAATTTTGATTCATGTAAATCAGTTGAGAAATAAAGAAATGCGGTTGAAAAAACCGATTACACTTCATGAATTTTTCAAAATTAAATTTTCGGCAAAATTCCTACAAAACGCCATAAAATCCCCAATTTTGGTCCAAACCAAAAAAAAAAAAAAAATACATGTTAACCTAAGTGCACACTCACCGGTTGAATTGAAATGGAAACAGTCTATTATGATGTGAATTTTAATTTCTAAGATAGAGTATTGCACTATAATTAACACTTGAAAGCAGAAATATGAGCTTTTGGCAACTCAAACCATAGCACAATAATAATTGCAGAAAAAAACAAAAAAAAAAATTTTAATTGGATTCTTCGATGGAAAAAATTTACTTCTCTGCGGCAGCCATTAACCAAATTTCACATTTTCATAAAGCAACTAAAAGAGAAAAAATCACACGAAAATTTGTTGCCTTAAGTATCATCAATACAGCGATATTTAAAGAAAACTTAGTATACCAACCTGGTATTTAATTAATAATAAACGTTACTCATACGTCATGCTATTTTTTGTTGTTGATGCAATCATTATAATCGATTTTGGGAACAAACACTCCAAAAGTTGGTTTTCGTATGCTCATCTTTTGATAAAAACTTCCACTTCTGCTTTTACGTGTAGAACACCTAAGGCTACTTTGAGGAAAACTAAAATTTTTAACTTATAACTTATAATCCTTTTTTCCAGAATACCCATTGAATTCTTGTCGGAAATCTTTTGGTTTAAGTCAAAAGAAAATCACAAAAGCACAAGAATTATCAAAATATTTTTCTAACAGACTAAAACAAACACAAGTACATATGCTGGCATACTGACAACTGTGAACGACATGCATAGTCATTGTTGTCGTACATATGCGTTGCTTGCTTCTATACTAACACTATCGCAGCATAATCTACAAATACTAATAAACGCTTGTTTAATAGCCCCTCGAGGGTATTTATAAGCATGTTTATACTGCAATTAGTATGTGTTTGCGTGTTGTGTAGTTAAGAGCGGCTGTGGCAGTGGTATGGGTAGCAAAAGAATCTTGTCAGATTATGCTATTGTCGTGTATAAGTTTGTTTGTGTGTGTTAAGCATGACATTTTTACACATATCAGTTGGGGTGTAACTTATTTTTTCATTGGAAAAAAAAAAATCGCCTTCGGCTGCTTGGCATAGTTTTTTATAAAGATAAATGCATTGGACATGTATTCCATACTCTCGCCTGTACTTGAAATAAGAATTCACAAATATGTCGAATTTTACGCTTCAATTTTTCGACGAAAAATGTACAAAAGTTGATAGACAATTCATTGTTAGTTGTTTTTTATGATTACCTTATTAAGATTACTAAGCGGCCAGAGTTTAAATTTGTAATTTGTAATGAGAATTTATTAGAGATAGCAATGCATTTATTTCTAGTACAATATAATAAATCCGTCTTTAAATATTAAAGCCTAAGTAAGAAAATTTTATGAGATTTTTTACAAAATTTTCAGTCATAAAATGTTACTCATACGTCACGTTACAAAAATTTTCTTTTGTCTTATTAAGCAAAATTTACACCTAAGTTTTTGCTTATGATTTAACTTAAGTTATACCCTTAGAGTAAAAAAAAAACTGAAAAAATAAATCTAACAACAAATTTAACGAAAAATTAGTTTCGTGTTTCTACCAATGAATATATATGTGTGAAATAACCAACATACACTTCTATTCATATAAACAAACAAAAGTCATTGAAGACAGCAAACGAATGCCGGAAATGTTCACGGGAAAACAGAAAAGTTTTTGGTAGACAAGAAAAAAAAAAAAAAATTCTCATTATTATTAGTTGCATGAATAGCTGTTGTTGTTGTTGTTATGGTTGTTATATTTATATTATTATATTGCCAAAAAAGAAATGTGAATGATATTCACCAAATATGAATGCTTATTTGTTTGCTTATCAGCGATGTTGAAGTGGAAAATAGTAACACTCGTTTAGTTAAAGTTTGGTTATGTTTTTCTAGCTTTTCGCGGTATATTTGTGCTAAGTAAATATATCAACTTTTGTATGGCTTATGCAACAGCGATGTATTCAAGCTGCGTATACCTATCTGGATTATAGTTATTACAAGAATGTGTTTAGCAAGTAAAATAGTGTATTAGGACGACATGTCGTATGAGTGATGTCTAATATATTTGAGATTAATTGGTGTTTTTTGAGCTGTGATCTACGACTATAATTTCAAAAAGTATATAAGTAGATGCTTTACTTTTTGCTTGAACCTTAAGATGAAAATTGTATTGCAAATTTTAATACAGTTCAAGCTAGTCTTTTTTAAATGATTCCCACTTTGCAGTTCTTATGCGGCCAAGGACTAATTTTGTATTTTCTTTAGGGGCAAATATAAACTCTACAGTAAATGTGTTTTTAGTGCAATATTGCATATCCGTCTAAAGATATCAAAGGCTATGTTACAAGACTGAAAAATATTATTTTATATTTTTTCAATAATCAATTGCTACTCATACGACATGTTAGACAAATTTATAAAAATTATTATTATACAGCAAGAGTTTTTTTTTTAAATGTAACTAAACATTTTGGGAAAGATATATTCCAAAAAAAACTTTAACAAAAACATTTCTATAATATGAGCATAGGTGTTTGTGTTCAACTCATTTCCATATATAACAAATTTTTTAAAATCTTCTTGAAGCTTTAGTTTCAGGTCTCTAGATTATTTTTATTCTATTTATTTTTAAATCATTTCAAAGTACAAACTCCTGTTTTCTGATTTTTTTTGTATATACCTTCCGAATTCCCATGTGAATTCATTTAAATTTTCTTGCAAATCTTAACTACGATTTAATATATTTGATGCTGTACTATTACTTATTTTATAAAAATCTTTTTAGTTACTGCTGTTTTTGTAGCGACTTTTGCTGCTACTGCTCAGTGCTTACATTCTTGCATTTCAGCTCTCTGGTTGAAAGCAAGAAGTTCTGACTTACACGCTTCATGTACACAGAGCGTTAAGTTTAGCAAAACAACTTTAGTGGGTGAAATTACTACCACTGCTATGTATGCAATGTATGTTGTAAGTTCTACTTGGACTGTTGCACAAACAAAGCTTTCCAATGTTACCAGTGTGTAGCCGATGTCGTACGGTTGTGTTGCTCCCTTTTCATGAATAATAAAATACAAAAGAACCCATGCACTTGCACACATAAATAAAATGCATACATACATAGTACAAGTATGCTTTAATATGTGAATGCAAACTGACACGTGCTCGTACTAAATGACAGATAGTCAAAAGGTCAGACAGACTGATAAAAAAGTTGTTCCGATGGTTTGTCGCTGGAAATCACATGTGGAATTGTGTATATGTTTTTTTGCACTTAATTCTATGCACATTCATATGGATGCTCTTACTCTGCTAAAACACTCTGCTGTTGCGCTCTTTTGTTTAATATGTAACTAATACTATTACGTTTGTTGACTTTCTGTTGCATATGTTGAATTTTTGTATGCTTTTATGTCACACTTTTTGTTTTGCTTTACGTATGTAACAAGAAATACGTATGGTGTGATTTTGTAAAATTTTTTGATTCCTAGTTTCCGACATTTTTCGACCTTATCAACATTTTTTGACTCTATTGCTTTTGCTATTTTATCAGAATTTTCGACTTTACCGACATTAACATTAAATATTTTAAATTACATATTAGCATAACTTTTCACTTGTAGAATTTTACGCTTCATGCGCTTTGGTCCGATTTACTCTATATTGAATGCAATCAATAAATTTTTTAACCACCTCTATCTATGCCCTTATAAAATTTGTATATTAAATAACTAGCTGCTGAAGAATACTTAACTTTCTAACTTAATTTCATATTTCGCTCAGAGCTTTTATTCAACACAATTAATTTTTCATGTTGTCATGACACATTATGATTTTTGTTAACATATCGTATGAGTAATAATGAATTTTAGAAACATCAAACTAGATGAAATTTTTTTAAAAATTTTAAATTCCAACTGCGCTGGTTCGATGATTTCCAGCATGAATGTAATCAATACATTTTTTAACCAACTTTATACGCTGTATAAATATGTAGATTTAATTGCTGGCTGCCCAAGCAAAAATCAATTTTCTAACTGAAACTTACTTTGCTAAAAAAAAAACTTAAATTGCATTATTATTACATGCTGCTTATTGGAAAAAAATCTACATTATACAAAAAAATAGTACAAAATATACACTGAAAACACAAAAAAAAAACTCAACCCTTTTCCATGTTACTATCAAAAAATAAACATTGAATGTGAATAATGAAAACATGTTGAAATTTTTATAACTTTCTGTTATTTTTTCAACACTTTTGCTTTTTTTATTTATTTTGGCAGCTTCATTCATGGCGTACTTTTACAAATTTCATGAACCCTATAACTACGTTGCATATTCATGTTGTCTGCTTTTCGGTTAACTGTGAAAAAAAAATCTGTAGTGCGCTTTTCAGCGCTGGTTGGTTTTCTTTTTTCGTTTTTTTTTTTGGTAGATAGTTGAAGTTGTAGTTATATTGCATTCATTGTAAGTCTATATGTTTGTGTTAGTTTTTTTTTTTCTTCTATAAACATACATATGTGTAATTTGTAAGCAAATATCAACATATAAAAGAAAACACAACTAATTAGTCACGGCTCATGCAATATTTACATATATATAGTCGTTATTCACAATGTGTAGCAACAAAAAAGTGCCAACACAACACAAATAAGTCATAATTTGTCACCTTATATATTGGTTGTAACATTGTAATTGGTAGCAAAAATACTGCATAGTAAGCCAAAATAAGCAAAATAAATGACTTAATGAGACAAAGACAAATCGTAAGCGAAAAAATGAATCTAATGACATTGTGTAATACATGACGTATGAGTTACATTGAATTTGGTATAAGAAACTTTTTTGAATGTAAGCAAATTTACAGATTGAGTTGTGAATAACTCCGCACGGATGTATATTATTAACAAAAAAGTAAAGTATTCATTTGAATTAGTAAAGTATTCATTTGAATTACTTTGTGGCCAATAAAAGTTTGCACTTTTAATAAGTGGCCATTGGAAAATAAATATTTTAGGGCCATTAAAATGAAATAAGCCAAAATAAGCAAAATAAATGACTTTATGAGACAGAGACAATTTTTAAGCGAAAAAATTAAACCAATGACATTGTGTAATACACTTCGTATGAGTAACATTGAATTTGGTATAAGAAGTTTTTTTGAAAATTTGCAATTTTTTGAATTCAGTTGAGAATAACTTAGCATGGATATATTTTAGATACAATAAAGTTAAGTATTTACTTGAATTACTTCGTGGCCAATAAAAATTTTCATTTTTGATAAGTGGCCGTTGAAAAATAAATTATTTAGAAACATAACAATGAAGTAAGCCAAAATAGCAAAATAAATTACTTAATCAGGCATAGGCAAATTTGTAGCGATGAAATGAAACTAATGACGTTGCGTAATACACGTCGTATGAGTATACGAAATCTTTTAAGAATATGAAATTTTTAAAGTTCAGCTGAGAAGAACTCAGAATGGATATATTTTAGATACAATAAAGTTAAGAATTTACTTGTACTACTTTGTGGCTAGTAAACATTTTTAGTTTTAATAGTTGGCCGTTGGAAAGTGTATAACTTTGAAACATTAAAATGAGGTAAGCTAAAATAAGCAAAATAAACAACTTAATGAGACAGAGACAAATCTGCAGCAAAAAATTTAACTAATGACATAGTGAAATATACGTCGTAAAAGTCATATTGAATTAAGTACTAGAAATCTTTTTAAAAATAAGCAAAATCGGATGTATTTTATTAACAATGAAGTAATATTTTTACTTAAAATACTTTGTGGCCAATAAAAATTTTCACTTTTAATAAGTGGCTGTTGGAAAATAATTAACTTAGAAACATAAAACGAAACGTGCGCAAAATCTGCAGTGACAAAAACCATTGTTTTTTTTTTCTTAAATTTATTTTAGCTGTTGAATTTCTATAGACTTTAAGTTCTATGTTTCAATATCGATGAATTTTATCTTATTTATATTAAAGGAAATGTCATCATTTAAGAGTCTAAAAAATGTTAAATTGAATGTATTATGCATTTTCCTTGTAAACTCAAAAAACCTTTCATTCTAAACTCAAATATTACATATCACTTTAAAATGCCATCAATTTTATAAATGTTCATGTATTTTCACTTTGAAAATAGCCACAAAAACTTATGCATAAATTAGTTTATCTAGAGTTTCAGCAGCATAGTTGTTTTCCCACAAACAGATTCATATCTGAGCACAAAGAGCATAGCATATAAATCTAGCTTGGTTACACGAGACCTACACATTCGTCCATTTAACACCTTTTTAACACTTTAAACGTTTTCCTCAATTAGCCATGTGAAATATTTATGGCACAGTCACTAACACAGTTACACACACACAATCACTTACACTTGCACACACTAATTGCCTACACAATTTAACCTTTAAAATCTAACTCTCATAAATTCATTTATATATTCCTGCATACTTGATAAAGTTGTGTGAAAGAAATAAAAAAGTCAAGCCAAATAAAATGTAAAACTTTTCCAAAAATAAAACAGCCCACACAATACAGAGAGCAAAATTAGAATGCATGAAGAAGAAAATAAGGAAACCAAACTAAATAAGGAAACATAGAAAAGGACACAGCAGCACACAGGCAACATAATTTTTTATTCATTTGAAAATTTTAGTCAACTTTTGCTTGTAGATTAAGATTCAGTTTTTTTCAAAGAATTTCAAAGGATAGTTCATATTTCTAAGCCTACTTGAAAAAATAGAGCGAGAAGTCTATTAGGTTTTTTCTTTGTTTTTGCTCTCTGAATGAAGTTAAAGTTTTTAATATCCTTGTATATCCTGCGTGCACAAACAAACAAATTTTAGTTTAATTTTTGTTATATACTCTTGATCTAGTGTTGTACGAAAATGTAAAAACATTAAGCCGTAAAAGTGAATTGAGTTTTGTTGCTTATATGTTGCGAAAAAGAAACTTAGAACCAAAATTTAAGTGACACCATTGGCGAGAAAATATTTATTGAAAGCAAATATTTTTACTAATATTTAATATAATCATTAATTAATTTTGTTAATTTAAAGAAAACTATTAATGATAACACAGGTTTACAAAATAAAAAAATGTCATGGCGTTTTGATCAGACTATGTGTTTCCTAGGGACTTTTACGTCCTGAATCCAAATCTGGGGTCCGTTTTTTTCCAGAACGTCTGAGAAAAAAGATTTCAAGGTCATATGGAGGTCTAAATGGGGTTCGTGTGTCGTTTAGTGATAAATTCGCAAAAATTCTGAAACTAATTTTTTATCATTGAATCCTTAGTCCTTAAAAAGAATATGTGATCAAAAAGGTTATCTCGGACCTAGTTTTGGAGATATAGTCATCGGAAGATCCGGATATAACTTCAATGAAAATCTCTATAAGTTGAGAACCCTTAAATGGATTTCAAAAATATTGGTGTTATATGAAAGGTATTTTGACAACCTATAAAATTGGATTCATAGTTTTGGAGATATGACCTTTTTTGAAGTTTTGAGGAATTTTTCAATTACAACAACAAATATATCAACAACATCAGCAACAAAAACAATAACAAAAACAAAATACCTTTCATATGACATCAATATTTTTCAAATCCATCCAGTGATTCAAAACTTATAGAGGTTTTCATAGATTCAGGACGTCGAAGTCCCTAAGAAACACATAGTCTGATCAAAACGCCATGACATTTTTTTTTTTTGTAAACTGTGTAATTTGTTAATTAATTGATTGTTTTAGTACGGAAAATTTAGACAAATATGGGAAAAATATTAATTGGCGCCCAACGTGGGAATGAATTTGGGTCTCTTTTGAGCGACATTTTTAAAAGAACAAGTGAGTTTCATAGCTAGGCATGCCTTACAGATAACTACAGATAACTATACAGATACAGATAACAATAGAATTTTTGCTAAAAATATACTACAGTAGCTGGGCAAAGCAAAAGACTTGCTGCTATTCAAGTCTTTGAAAAAAAGAAAAAACACGGCAACTACACCAGACTCAATTTTGCAGAGATCATTTAGTTTAAATTCAGAATCGAAGACCTACCCCTCCTTTCAGATATTTTTGCTTGAAAATTTGTTGAGAACATCAAAGTGAAATTAGTGTGATTAGTTCCACTTTATTAATCGCTACCAGGGAATTGAGCAAAAATTCTACCATGGCCATAAGGCTTCGATCTCGAACGACCAGACTCCTTCAGCCAAATAGCGCTTCTTGCTGCAACTCCTTTAGCGTAAAAATTAAAATGATCTAAGTATTGCAAAGCGTCGAAAGGAATAGAAGATGCTGTATTTACAGCTTTGCTTGCTTTTATGCCTGCCTTTCTTTAAATTTTTGATAAGATTACTATAAGGCTTTCCAACAGACAAGAATTTCTTTCAGTCAGAGTTGGTCAAATAATACCATTAAACATCACTATAGGTATAAATATATTAAGGTGATTCTATAAAAATAACAATTCCGAATTGATTGGGAAAAATGACCAGCTCTACCAAAAATTCTTCAGAAACGCTGTTCAGGGGTCTGCTAATATGTTAAAAATTTTAGATTTTTTGTTTGAGTGTCAGTGCTATTATTTCAAAGTACCTTGGTATTGTATTTCATTTTTTTTCAGCATTAAATGATTTAATTCTCTTCTGATCCAACAACATTTATCTGAAGAGACTTGCTTTAAGTTTTGAGTATTTCATCAAAAATAATGGGTCGTATGATTGATTTTTAAGTGGAAAATAATTTTCAGTGTAGGAGTTTCAAATGTAGATTACTTAAGTGCGATATTAGTTGGAATCAATATGATCAATATATTTTATGGCTGCCGAAGTGCTCCAAAACAAATATTTAATTGGAAAGATGGCTGCTAATGTTCTGATTCATATGATATGATTTTAGAAGAATGTCACGGAATGCCAAAAATATTTTCCACTTTAAGGTTTTGATATTAAGGAATTTTTAATCGTATTTTGATATTAAATACTTCATCTTTAACAACAGATCGTTTGAGTAACATTGAGTTATATGAAAAAAGTATTTGGAAAAATTTTTCAGTTTTAAAATTTCAAATGCTGTTCACTGAAGTTCGATATTATTTGGCGTTAAAATTATCAACAAATATTATAACAGAGGATGTATTCCAAAACAAAATGCTTATTCGAAACGTGGCTGCTAATATTATGATTCATATTATATAATTTTTGTGAGCATATCTTATCAAAAATATGTCCTATTTCAGGTTTTAAGGGTAAAGAATTTGTAATCGGATTTATTAATTCCCTCAGGAGTTATAATTAAACAAGTATTGAACAGGTCGTATGATTAACATTGAATTTTAAGAAAAAAAGTATTTTGAAAAAATATTCAATTTTGAAATTTTAAACGATATTCACTTAAATTTGATACTATTTGTAATCAATATGATCAAATAATTTTACAGCTGGCAAAGTGTTTCAAAATAAAATGCTGATTGAAAGCGTGGCTGCTAATGTTATGATTTTAGTAGTATCTTAAGGCGTTCAAAAAATAAGTTCTATTACTTTCAGGTTTCAACGTTGATAAATTTTCAATCGGTTTTCTTATTTCTCTCAGAAATTGTAAAAAGCAAATGCAAAAATTACGTATTTCTTCGTTACTAACAGAAATTTAAAATAAAAGTACATAGAAAAGTTTTTCAAAGTTCAAAATTTCAAACGCTGATTACTGCAGTTCGATATTCTTTTAAATCAATGTGATCAACAAATTTTATAGCTATCGAAGTACTACAAAATAAAATGCTGATTGAAAACGTGGCTGCTGATGTTTTGGCTCATGTGCTATGATTTAAGGGACCATATCGTTTCAAAATGTGTTCTTTTTCAGATTTGAAAGTAAAAGAATTTTCGTTTGGATTATTTTTATCATTAAACTGAGTTTAAACTAAGCAACCATTTGCTATATAAATATTTTTTTCAACAACACTAACTACTTTTAATGCTTTTTCTTTTACTTCCTATGACTTTCCGCTCTTTAGCTCAAAATTTTTTACACTCATGTGTCTTCTGCATGCTGCCTGGAACTGTATGTAAAAGGATACTCTGCCAGTGTGCCTGCTAATTTTCTGGCCATTTAAACTATAAAACTTGGTTAAGTTTTTGTCACTTTTGTGTCGTTGGTGCTCTCTCCTAACATACGTTTAAAATATTCTTCAACAAATGTACATACATGTGCACATATATGTGTGTATGCGATTGTATCTGTTTGTGTGCCGGAAGTGCGCCATGTACAAAATGCACATCAGCCATTAGTTATAGCTGTTTTGCTATTATTGTTGTTGGCTATATGACAATGTTTTTGTTTAATGTGTTTGCTGCTGCTGCTACGATGCTGCTGCCGATGTTGCTACTAAGGAAGCTTAGGAAGCTTTTGTTGCTACTGATAAAGGCTAAAAAGTTTTCCTAGTTATTTTTGGTGCCATCGTTGTATGGCAGTTGTTTAAAAGTTTGCTTTGTTGTTGCTGTTTTTGCTTGCTTTTTTTGTGTATTTTTTTTATGTGAAAATTTAATTGGGCCATTTGGGAAGGGGCGTATTTGTGACATTTAAAGTTTTGACATTGTTTTTGTTTTGTTTATTTTTTTTTCTGTTGAATTTTGCGCATATGCTCAGGAAGTTTTCTTGAGCTTATGCAGTCATAAAACTTTTAATTTTTTACTTTTTATTGGAATGAATGGCATATACTTCCCTTTTGGGCCTTATCATAAAGCCAGATTTCTCCAAAATCAGTTTGATATTTGACAATATGTATAGTGAAGAGACAACCTTATTTTCGAAAGCAAAATACATTAAAAAAATGCAAAAAATGTTTAATTTCATAGTTATAGCTAAAAAAGGGCAAAGACTTTGTCAAAATTACTAAATTTCTTTAAGTCATAATTCAAATTTTCTGTGCTAAATGTTCCAACTTGATGACCAAAATTCTTGTCAAAACTCTTTCGTGCAAAGCACCGAAAAATTAATTTGAAAATTTTCGCTGTTCAACGGGTCGTATGAGTGACAAATAATTTTGAAATCAAAAATTTAACAAAAAACGATAACAAAACAAAATGATGTAATTGAATTTGCAAATAAAACACAAAAAATATGTATGAATAAAACATCAAAACGCAAAGGATATGCCGCATTGAAATTCTTGAAAATAACACCAGTCATAGTAACCACTAAAAAACTTTGTTGTTGTCAACATGATGATGGCGATGATGACGATGACAACAGCGGCATCATTTTATGCGTCACTTTTGTGAAATTCTCAATTGCGCTTTCAAAAAAGTTTTTTAATTGTATGCCCCAAACGAGTCACAGAAGCGCAAAACAGACAGCGCCGCTCTGCTCTGCTAAAAAGTGATAGACAATAGCAGACGTACAGACAGACTGACAGACAGAAGGACATTACACACAAAAGTTGACACAGCCAAATTACCAACAAGTAGTAGAAGAAATTCGCTTTTTTTTTGTCTCAAAAATTGATGCCACTCGACGATGATTTTTTGGTCCAAAAACAATACAATCAAATGAATATTTTATAAAATTTTTCGCCACAAATGGATGGCATAAAAATAAATGTTGATGACTGACAAAGGGTTGACAGAATGGGCGAAAAATTTCTTGCGATTTTTTGCGTTTCAAGCGAAAAACTTTTTTTTGGTGATAGAAAATTCGCCCGACGACTTTCAATGAACTGACGACTGACTTTACTTAATCATTCATTCATTCATTCACTCGTTCATTCACTTGTAATTTTAATTTTCAGCTTGGTCGCCACAAAGTATGCAACATTTCTTTGCGGTACTTAACTTTTGCAAGCGGCAGCAGCCTTTTGTTTTATGCGCTATAAGTTTTGTTGTTTTCTTACATTTCATGCTTATTTTTAACTTTTGTGTTGACATAATTTAAAGTCGCATATAAATTTTACAGCAAAGTGTGCTATAAAATACTCTTTCTTCAGTTTTATGTTGCATGCATTTAGGCGTCTCTGTATAAAAGCAACCTTATGCCAACCAATTGTGTGTACTTAATGACTTACCTCAACTTTAATGCCCGCAAATTGAAAGAGTTTCATAGCTGGTGTCTCCTTTGGTGTATAACGATAGAATTCCCTACGGCCTTTATACCACTTGACTGAATAGAGCGTATCGTCTTCTATATCATAGTAACACTTTAGTGTGGCCTTTTCACCGCGACGCACAGCATGCGGTACATTGACGCGTACATCACGCAGCGCTGTTGTTAGTTGATCTGTAATTAGGCAAAGTAAAATAGTATGGGAATTAGTTGGGTCTACAATAAAAAGTTTTTTTATTAGAGAGCTAAACCTTTAATTAAAAAGTTTAATTCAAATTTTCTGCTTTTCTTCATGACTCTTTACTTCAAATAAATCACTCAGTTTGTTATGTCATTTTTCATTTGCTTTCCGGCTTTTAGCCTTTGCCTTTCACTAGTCATTTCAGCATAAACCAACCAACAGTCGACAAATAAAATCCGGTATATCTTCATCAATTTACACAAACACATACGTATTCACGCATACGCATGTACTTACCATGCTAACACGCATATTAAATTGACGACGTGATTTTTTTCTTTCTACACACTCACAACCAGTACACTCACAATGCCGTCGTCAATCTCTGCGTTTGACTTTCATGCGTTCCGAAGTATGCGTAAAAGTTTTAGAGTGAATTTTTTTTCTTGTGTTATACCCTACAAGCAGCAGTGATAAAGAAACTACACTAAATATTGTTTTATGTTCTATGGAAACTATTAAGTTTCATCAGAATCCATTCATGTTTTTGTGGTCCGCCACCAGGTGACCAAATGGTATATTGCGCACTTCAAAGTTAAATGCCCAAAACGTAGCTACTTTTTAATTTGAAATAAAAATATCTAGAAACTCAGATGCGATATAACAAAGTAGATTACGACATTGTTTTAAACATATCTAAAATCTTCAGATTTTAGAATCAGAACATAAATTGCTCTCCAAAATATGCCTTCGCTTTCAAAAAACTTCAAAAATATCCGAAAAGTACATACACATTAACGAAATGGGTAGAAACTACCCAAGCAATTTTGACATTGGATACATCAGACGTGGTAATCGCGACTTGAGTTATTTTCCACATGCTTAAATTACCATCTTTTGGTAATATGTAACGAGTGCTGATGTTTTTATTTTATATATGAAATTTTTAGTTATTTTGTTGGTGAAAACGGTCTTCTTGGATACTTTCGGTTAATGTAATGGGGTGGATCTTCTTGATATGAAAATGATAGCCAAAACTTCAAAGAGAAGATATATGCAAACAAAAATTTTAAAGAGTTTCTAGTTTCACAGAAATCCCTATTTTTGCGTTGTCCACATATGTGGACATTTGAAATTTATCATCATAATACTATATGAAATACAACGTCTGAACGTCGTCATTCGATTTGCATGATTTTTTCGTTCTTTTATAGATATTTTGCATGGCAAGGTTAAAAATCACATTTTATTTCGAAATACTCCGTGTTCTTCAAAAATCCTATAGTTCAAAATCAGTTATCGGATTTGCATGATTTTTTGCTTTCGGGTGAGATACGAGGAAAATTCTAATTTAAAATACATTCGGCATCGCCCGGAATACTAAAAAATTCTGGCACCGGAACAAAAAACATCTGCTGGAAAAATGTCCAATACTATGATATAAAAAATACCGTCTGAGACTGTGTGACAGATATGGATGAGATTAGGTGTCTTTTAGACCAAATTCAGTAAAAATAATATTTCAAATGCAAATTTTCCTCAGTTCTTTTATATTTAAATGCATAATCAACCATTATCCACATATGGGGACAGTTAAAAATTCTCAAAATTTTATGCCAAAGTGGGTCTCTAAGATATAATTCATGAAAAATAATTCTTTTAGACTAACTTTTCCTTTGTATTTTTGGTAAGGGGTCCATGAAGTTCTGGCAACTATATTGCTGAGTGTCATTTCCATGCAACAGATCAATTCATTAGTAAAAACTTTACAACTTATTTACTCAAAAACGTCAAGGAAAAAGGCTCTGCAGAATAAACTCTAAGCGCTTGATTGAAGACTAATGTTAAGCCAGAAACCTTAAAAAAGCAAACAAAATCTGAAAAAAATGGAAAAAACAACTTAAAATGAATAGATGATGAGCGAATTGCTAGTCAAAAGCAAGGCAATGTGTAGATCAACAAAAAAATAAAATTCTTCTACAGGAAGGACGTATGACTTTGCAGCAAAGGCCAAAAAAGTGCTATAGATCAGAGACCTTTTCAGAGTTTATAAAATTACACATAAGATGCTAAAAGAGCTCACGTATTTAATGATATATAATTTCGGATATCACAGAGAATCTACCTCACCCCACTTTCCAAAGAGTTTCTTTGCTATAAAACTCAATATGCAATGACCCACAATGCAAGTTTTTTATGCAAGGCTTTCTAAAACAAAAACTACTGAAGTGATGTTTATGAAACTTTCACCAAAAATGCGCCAATATTTATAAGTAATTTAAGAAACTTTAATGTTAATAAGATTTATAGTTTACTTTCAATAAAAATAATATAAATCTATTGATATGTTTTAAAATGAATGTTTGTACGAGAGGCACTACTTATGTTTCGGGAACTGGCAACACTAATGTCAATAGCAAAAATATGGCAACACCATAATAAAGCTTGACTACTTTTAACATAAACGTACTCACAACGTTTTGATGTACAAGTGCTATTTGTTTTGTTTACAGTGAGTTAAGAAAATCAATTTGGTCAAAAAATGGAAATTTCAAGAAAAGGTTTTCGTTGGATTATTTTTCTCAATTTTTGACGTGGAAATGTCAACAAGAATGTGTCGATGAACTCAATTCTTTGTATGGCAATAAAGTACCATAAAAAACCACAGTATATGGTTGGTATAGTGAATTCAATTGAGGTCGGAGTTCGGTCACCGACGAATTCCGTGAAGGTCGTCCAAAATCGGTTGTTGAGCCACAAAACATCAATACAGTGCATGAACTGATAATGAAAGATCGTCATGTATCATATTGTAACATGGAAGCATCCTCGCACTTTAGTTCCACTCCAATACATTTGATTTTGCATGAACACTTAGTTGTAAAAAACGTTTGTTCTCGTTGGAAACCCCATAATTTATCAACCGCTCAAAAAAAGGCCCGCATCGTTTGGTGTAAGGAAATGATTAAAAAATTTGACCATGATGCTTCAAATGACGTGTATAAGATTGTGACAGGCAACGAATCATGAATATATGCGTATGAGCCGGAAACAAAACAGCAATTGACCGTGTCGGTATTCCAAGGCTAGCTAAGTCCAACAAAAGTTGTTCGTAGAAGAAGCACAATGAAGCAAATGGTCGCCTGTTTCTTCGGCCGAATGAGTTATGTGGCCACTGTTCCGCTTGAGCAACTTAAAACGGTTGATTTTGAGTGATACCCGACCATTTGTTTGCCGAAAGTCTTCGGAGATATTCGTAAAACCAACCCCCGAAGACGAATCATTCTCCATCATGACAATGCGAGCTCTCACACATCTCGTGAAACAGGTGAATTTTTGAGCAGCCAAAACATTGAGTTGATGACTCATCCTCCATACAGTCCAGATTTGGCACCCAATGACTTGTACTTGTTTCCGAACATCAAAGGTAAACTGCGTGGTTTGAACGAATACAATATGTAGTGTATCGATCATCAAGGGAAATATTTTGGAAAACAATAAAGCCATTTTCAATTTAAAATGTTTGTAATTACTTGATTACTTGCTGTTCCCGAAATATAAGTAATGCCCTCCGTATGTCTGTCTGTAGGTTCTTTATAGACTCCCAAACGGCTAGACCGATCACCGTGAAAATTAATTTTTATAAGTTTTTGGGTACGGCGCTGGTTTCTGCATCATTAGTTTTTTCGCTTTTTTTTCACACAAGGGCCCCCCTTAGGATGCTGGAACCAAATTTTTTTTTTTTTTTTGTGTTTTCTACGCGTTTCATGACTTTTTACAATATTTTATTGAAAAAAAGTTTTTTCAACCAAGGGTCACCCCTTGGATGTCGGATCCAAAAATTTAAAAAAATTTTTATATAATTTTTTTCCTGTTTTCTTCACTTTTCATGATTTATTACGACAATTGAGTGGAAACAATTTTTATTTTTTTTTTTCACCAAATGAATGTCGGAACCAAATTTTTTATAAATTTTTTTTTGCGTTTTTGCGCGTCTCGTGACTTTTTACGACATTTTAGGGAAAAAAGCTTTTTTCACCAAAGGGTTCTTCCCTTTTTTTCGTGTTTCCAAAAAATTTATTTATCATGAAAATATTTAACGATGTTATTTGGTAACGATGTCGGACAAATAATACCCAAGGGAAAAATAGACGGTGCCGCGCCCTTAAAAAATGTCATAAATCTGAAACTAAGTATTTAACCAAATAGGTGAGAATCAGTACGTATATGCATTACATCAGGAAAATTAAAATTTTTTGGTTTAATTTAATTAGATATGCCCTACAAGATAAAGGTGTAACAACGTACGACCGGAAATGTTAATCTGTTCTAATTTTAAAATCTGTTATAATTTCAAAAAATTTCATATAAAAACAACATTTTTTTTAAACTTTGTGACTTTAAGTACCGCAACAAAATGTCGCATATTACCGTAAGTACTTCATTTTGCTCTCAAAGTATATTAATATTTCATGCACATGCTGTGCGCAAGAAAAGATTTTGAAGACAAATAAAGAAATATTTGCGTGTTAAAATGTTTTCGAATCATGTTGACAACACTTTACGCAGATACGCTATGAAATGAAAGTTATTATGTGCAAAAAAGAAGAAGAACAACGAAAAAAGAAAGAAAAAAAGAAAACCGTAAAATATGGCAGCACTATATAGCGCAATATGCGTGCAGACCGGAAGGTGTTTATGTATGTTTGTATCTGAGTGCGTGTGTGCTATCTTGTACGAGTGCGTGTTTGTGGGTTAAAAGCATTTGTCAGCGGAATATGTGATGAGAAATTAGATGAAGATAAAAGATAAGTGAAAAGGAAATTGGCAAGTGAATATGTGTGTGTGTTATACCAAAGAGTGTGAACGAAGGCATAAAAGTGGCAAGGATTGTTAAGTGGCAATGTAAAAGCAGCAGCAGCAGCGGTACTGATAGCAGCAGCTGTAAGTCAAGGTAAATAAATGTATAATGCAGTGAATTCAAGAGTAATAAGCGTAGAATAAGTAATTCGTAGAAATAAAGATGTTTTACGAAAACTCAATAAAATCTCAGCATTTCGACGAGTGTGATAAATTAAATATTGCCAAACGTCTGTAGATGACTGGAAAATATAAGTGTGGGCTAAATTTCTTGAAAGAACTTGAGTAACATGTTTGGTGAATTTTAAGCAAGAGTTGACACTTTTATTAATTAAGTAGTTTAGCTTTTATCAATTGCGCTGTCTTGTAAAGTATCTAAGAAACTATATTACGATTTAAAATTGTCTTCAACAGACTTTCAGAGCTGCTTAGGGAGTACTTCTTTTCTTAAATTAAAAAATGTTTAGCAAATTTTAAGTAAAAATAATCCAATTTTGATATCATCTAGCCATAAAACTTGCCGAAACTTTGATCCATTGTATTTAAGTTGAATTGACCAGACAAGCCTTTTTTCATTTTACTAGAAAACTTTTTTTATACCCTACACCCAGGGTATATTAACTTTTTCCTTCCGTTTGTAACGCAGAGAAGGAAGCCTGGCAGCTATAGAAAAGTATATATGTTCTTGATCAGCGTCACCTCCTGAGTCGATATAGCCATGTTCGTCTGTCTGTCTGGCTGGCTGGCTGGGTGGCTGGCTGGGTGCAGTGTGTTGAAATACACTTTTTGGGAAAACTGAGCAAGATAATTCAATGAAATTTGATACACTACCTTCGTCGTCAAAGATAGCTCGGGGGATTGAAAATGAGTGAAATTGGTCAACGGACACGCCTACCGCCCATACAAAAAATATATTCAAAATGCAATTTTATGAGTATTTTTCACGACAATGCAACCAAAATACGCATAAATACTAAGAATTGTAAGCGCAAGCTCTGAAAAAAAATTTTGTGAATTCGGACAAGAGGGCGTGGCGCCTCTCATATAAGCAAAAGCTTCAAAGCGCTATACTGGAAGCGTTTTTTTAGATATTCAAACCAAATTCACCTCAGACACTAAGTATCATAAATCAAACCTCTCGACAAAAATTGGGTGAAATCGAACAAAGGGGCGTGGCACATCTCATATAAGCAGAAGTTTCAAAATGCTATACTGAAAGAGTTTTTTGAGATAATCCAACTAAACTTCACTCAAATACTAAAGACTATAAATGCATGCTCTAAGCTAAAACTAGACGAACTCGGACAAGAGGGCGTGGCACCTCCTATACAAGCAAAAGCTTCAAAACACTGTACTTAAAACGTTTTTCACTCAGACACTAAAAACTATAAATCCAAGCTCTGGACAAAAACTGGGTGAACTCGGATAAGAGAGCGTAGCACCTCCCATATGAGCAAAATTTTAAAAATACTGCAGTGTAGGGTATTTAATGTTTGGCCAGGCCAAATTTTACACCCTTACTAGTTTTTTTTGACCTGGGGTCATGTATCATTTATATAAAGCATTGTTAAACTTGAAGCAAAATCATACAAGCAATTGCACTTAAACGCCTGACACTGCGTATGAGCAACATTTGTTGCCATTGATATTGTACTTTGACTTGTAGAGTTTGGTTCCCTGCTGCTCTTTTTCTATAAAAATTTGTACAGGCCAAGAACAATACCAACACTAAAAACAATCCAACACCATAAGCAATCTTGACCACAAAAAAGCATTGCAACTGACATATGAAAAAAGTGAAATTTCACTTGAGAATCTGAATCTCTTGTTGAAAATAATTTTTGAAAGTTTTCACTTGCAAAAATTTTAACCTGTAAAATGTTCAGGAAAATTTTACAAATTCAAAACACGTTACAGCAAAACAATTCTGATGCGTAACAAAAAAATGCTTTCACATTTTGTTTTGCTCTTGTGCCATACTAATTCTTTTTTTGTTCCTACTACCTACGTACTACCCACTTCACCTACCTTTTGTGAATTTGGTTTGGTTTATGAAAAAATATTGATATTGCATGTATTTTTCATAGAAATTGATGTTAGAGCAATTCATTTTTATGGTTCATTTGGTATTGGTTTGAACGGAAGCAAAAAACATATATAACAACAACAACAATAGTAACAACAACAATGACATTCTTTAAATTTAACATCAAATACTTGCAGTTGACTTTATGTTGCTCCCTTTATATTCTCATAAGCTCTGTAGGACATAAAGCTCTTAAAAAAGCTGCCTGCAGGCATATTTAGAGTTCAGCTTTATTTCATCAAATAATTTAAGGAATTTTTTGCTTTAAATATGGTGTTTAAAATTATTTTTTCAACTTTTTTGTGCAAGAATTCACAAATTTTTTAAATGTGCTGGACAGCGTAGCAATCGCCATGTTATACATAAGTTTCATAGTTTTTGTTGAAGATAAAATGCATGAAATGTGAATAATTCTCCAAAAAATGTACTATTGAATGTTTTGGGGCTCAAAACAATGATTAACTGTTAATAGAGATACTTAACAAGAGCTTCTACATAAAAGGCTTAAAAAAAAAGAAAAAAAATTCTTAATATTTTACTATGAAATCATAACATAAAATGTTAAAAAGTCTACATACATTACGTAATTTTCTTAAAAAAACTGACACCGTATTGCTTGCACTTATATTTCAGTTATGGTTTTTCTGTATTAAGTTTCGAAAAATAATTTTTTTAAATAGAATTGACATGCATGGAAGTTGGTCCCTTCGCTCATTTTTTCTTATTCTAAAGATTGAGTTAAAAAGAATATGAAAGAGAAAGAGGAGCTTGAGTGCATTTTCAGCTCAGTCAGTTTAGGTTTTTCGATCGTGAGTGTTCGTGTGTTGTTTTTTAGCTTACAAATTTTGTATAAAATGAAGTTTGTGTCATTCTCCGCTTACCCTACTCCCAGGGTATATTCACTTTGTCCTTCCGTTTGTAACGCAGAGAAGGAGGCGTGGCAGGTATAGAAAAGTATATATATTCTTGATCAGCGTTACCTCCTGAGTTGATATAGCCATGTCCGTCTGTCTGGCTGGCTGGGTGGCTGGCTGTGTGGCTGGGTGGCTGGCTGGCTGTGTGTTGAAATACACTTTTTGGGAAAACTGAGCAAGTTAATTCAATGAAATTTGGTACACTACCTTCGTCATCAAAGATAGCTCGGGGGATTGAAAATGAGTGAAATCGGTCAACGGACACGCCTACCGCCCATACAAAAAATATATTCAAAATTCAATTTTAGGACAATGACAATGCAATCAAAATACGCATAAATACTAAAAATTGTAAGCGAAAGCTCTGGGAAAAAACTGAATGAATTCGGACAAGAGGGCGGGGCACCCATATAAGCAAAAGCTTCAAAGCGCTATACTGAAAGCGTTTTTTGAGATATGCAAACCAAATTCGACTCAGACACTAAGTATTATAAATGAAAGCTCTCAACAAAAATTGGGTGAAATCGAACAAGGGGGCGTGGCACCTCCCATATCAGCAAAAGTTTTAAAATGCTATACTGAAAGAATTTTTTTAAATAATCCAACCAAACTTCACTCAAATACTAAAGACTATAAATGCACGCTCTAAGCTAAAACTAGACGAACTCGAACTCGAACTCGGCACCTCCTATATAAGCAAAAGCTTCAAAACGCTCTATAGCCCAGGAAAATAAGACATTTTCTGCGAAAAAATTCCCAGTGGAAATTTTTCACCGGAATTGTCTTTATTTATGCATGATACACAAACTGTGAAAAGTCCATTGCAAAGTCGTGTGCGCATAAAAAGTTATTAAGGCTCAAAGGTCGCTAAAATCAATTTTTTGCAAATTTCTCGCTAATGCTAACTTTTACAGAAAAATGTTGGTCTCCAATTTTGTAGCACAGGAAATTTCCAACAAAAGTACGTTTAAAGTATTTGCGTACGACTTCTAGTTTAGGAGATCACCCAATTTAAAAAGTTGTTATCAGTTATGATATGAAATACTACCTATGAGTTCATATTAAAATATCTTACTTTTTAAATTGCAATAACTCTTTAATGAGAAGTTGTACAAACAAAATTAAAATGTCGTTTGAAAGATAATTTAATTTTCTATATACCGTACAAAATTTTTTTTTCGAACGGCTCATGACCTTAAAAATATTCTTGAATAACCGTTAAGGCTTCGAAATTACTGGTTTTTTAAGGATATCTGCGAATCGGTAAGTACTACGATAAAAAGTAATGGGACCAAATTTGTAGAGAATTACAAGATCTACAAAAAATAAGCGATATGTGTACACATAAATGTAACCGTATAGAAGATATTCAATAGACACCGGTTTTTTGGCATTTTAAGGGTTTTTTTGGATTATCTTCTAAACGGTTACTTCTATGTGTACACATATCGCTTATTTTTTGTAGATCTTGTAATTCTCTACAAATTTGGTCCCATTACTTTTTATCGTAGTACTTACCAATTCGCAGATATCCTTAAAAAACCAGTAATTTCGAAGCTTTAACGGTTATTCAAGAATATTTTTAAGGTCATGAGCCGTTCGAAAAAAAAATTTTATACGGTATATAGAAAATTAAATTATCTTTCAAACGGCATTTTAATTTTGTTTGTACAACTTCTCATTAAAGAGTTATTGCAATTTAAAAAGTAAGATATTTTAATATGAACTCATAGGTAGTATTTCATATCATAACTGATAACAACTTTTTAAATTGGGTGATCTCCTAAACTAGAAGTCGTACGCAAATACTTTAAACGTACTTTTGTTGGAAATTTCCTGTGCTACAAAATTGGAGACCAACATTTTTCTGTAGAAGTTAGCATTAGCGAGAAATTTGCAAAAAATTGATTTTAGCAACCTTTGAGCCTTAATAACTTTTTATGCGCACACGACTTTGCAATGGACTTTTCACAGTTTGTGTATCATGCATAAATAAAGACAATTCCGGTGAAAAATTTCCACTGGGATTTTTTTCGCACAGAAGCTCTTTTTTCGTCTTATTTTCCTGGGCTACTACTGAAAACGTTTTTCACTCAGACACTAAAAACTATAAATCCAAGCTCTGGACAAAAACTGGGTGAACTCGGACAAGAGAGCGTAGCACCTCCCATATGAGCAAAATTTTAGAAATACTGCATTGTAGGGTATTTAATGTTTGGCCAGGCCAAATTTTACACCCTTACTAGTTTTTTTTTATATTACGTATTATGATCTTTTATCTTTATAAATGGAAAAACAGTTAGAGTAGCTATCAAACAGTATTTATGAAAGCAATTGGTATTTTTATTGAGATATTACTGTTTTTGTAAAATTTTGTCATTCTCCGTTTAGTCATTCTTCGTCTAGCTTATGTTGGATTTTTCTAATTTTTATGTAAGCGTTTTGAGATTTAATTATTAATTTAATTTAGTATTTAAAATATTTGTTTAAGCGAAAATTAAAAAAAACATATGGGAACCCTGAAGGTTTTTGTTCATTTTAAAATGTTCCAGTAGTTATGGTCATCATGCTCTAAATCTTCAGTAGTAAAAAAAAAAACAAAAAAAAAAACGGTGAATTGTATTCCATTTCAGTCCTAATCCTGGTGAAAAAGATAGAGAATATAGAGCAGAGATAAGCTGATGTGAAGTATTTTGCACTGTGCACTTGTTCGCTTCGTTTCCGAACAGCAAATTTTGCCATTTTCGTACGAATTTTTTTCCTTTATCGTGATTTAATTGTAGCTTGATGTTATATAACTTATTAAAATTAGTTAAATTAGCTTTAAGAAAACTATAATTTCCGTTAACCTACTTCCCCCCTTGAGCTACAGGTTGGGGTTACGAAGTACATTAGGAGTAGACTTATTTTTAATGGGTTAAGTGACATATAATTATGCATAATCCTTATCCAAAGGTACTTTTATAAATACCGTAGATAAAAGTCGGAATTATTCAAAAAGATAGGTAATTTATCATTTGTTTCCAAAAGGAAGCATGGACAGTTCCGGAAAAATGACTGTCCGAAATGTCGAGAACTCAAAAAATTTTAAAAATTTCATTTTGGTTTTGTTTTCCTCAATACTAAGGTGGCTTGGAAAAAAAAATTTTAATTAGGGTGGCCTTCAAAAAAAAAAAATTTTTAAATAGCATTTTCTCAAAGACCGCTTAAGTGACTCACACGAAATTTAAACCACATCATCTTCACATTAAAAGGCGCTACAAAGGTTTTATATGTGTCATTTAGGGTGGCCCTCATACAAAATTTATACCAAATAGCATTATCTCGATGGCTAAAAATAAAATAAAAAAGCAGATTAATCTTACATTCTTCTCCTTTAGTCTCCAAAGACACTCTGGAAGCCCTGGAAGCGAGGAAAAAAATTTCATAAAAATATTTTTTTTTTTTGGCGAAGAATATTCAGGAGGCAAAAGAAATCGTTGCTGGTCCCACATTTTATTCGCGTTTAGATGGTACCTGGGCAGGAATGTGGCTATCTATCGATCATCCCCACATTTACTTGAAGTTTGACCTCGAAAAGTTGCCACTTAACATCATTCAATCTACCCTGTTTTTTGGCTTTCACATTATTTGATCAAATCTCACAAAATAAAGGATTGTAGCGTATCCAAATAGAGAAATCGTGAACTATCCTGTCTAATATGCAAGATTTGACAAGATTGGTGAAATTCAAAAACTTCTAAAACTGCATGGTAATTAAAAAAAGAAAAAGAATTTGAATAAAAATTAATAAATCGAAAAGACTTTAATGGAGCTATCGAAAACTGAATACATGCTAAGAAATTAAAAAAAATGTTAAAAAGTCAAAAATTTTCTGTAAAGATTTACTTTTTATTTTTATTTACAACACAAATGGTTAAAAAATTTTGAAAAATGCGAAAAAGTTGAATTAGTCCGAAAGATATCTGCAATTTCAATAAAAAGTGATATCAGAAAACTAGAAAAATGCTGATGCTTTTCAACTGCTCATAAATAGCATAATATTGAAAAATATGCAGGTCTAGCAGAGATGTTAATAAAACTAAAAATGGTATAAAAATGCTCAAAACTAAAATTGTTGAAACAAGTAGTGATGCCGTAATTAGTTTCATTACCAATATTATCGTTATTAGCATTTTATTTTCCATCCATTTGCAAAAAATTGCGTCGTCTTTAAAATACTACAATACTATTTGAAAGTCATTCTTTTGAATTTTTATCAATTTCCCACTTAACGTTTTATCAACTTGTTTACGAGATTTCGCTCATGTTTTTATTCTTTTTTGAAAATACTGCACTATTTCTCATTGTTTCTTTTCACTCTTTCATTTGTTGTCTCACTTTTACTTGAGTGCACTTTGTTTATTTATAAATTTCAATCGAATTCCATAAAAGAAAAAGTATCGCATTTAACAGTGATAACTTTTCAGTTGCTTTGGTTTTTTGTTGTTGTTTTGTTTTGGATTTTATTTGCGGCTCTTGTTGCCACAATAAAATCCTTTTCATGCGCTTTTCATTTCATTTCTTGTTCTTTCCCTTGTGCGTCGAGTGCTCGATTGGTGCATTGATTTAATCTTATGCAGCAATAAACCAGAGACAAATAAAAATGTTATTTAATGTTGCATTTAATATTCTTTTCAGTCTTAAAAAAGTTTTAAAGCGATTATTTTTTTATGATTATGATGCTGGTACACAGACATGAGCAATGGCAAGAGCAAGAGCAGGTGCAGAAACAAGAGCAAAAGCAAGGGCAAGAGCAAGAACAAGAGCAAGAGCAAGAGCAAGACCAAGACCAAGACCAAGAGCAAGAGCAAGAGGAAAAGCAAGAGCAAGAGCAAGAGCAAAAGCAACAAGAGCAAGAGCAAGAGCAAGAGCAAAAGCAAGAGCAAGAGCAAGAGCAAGAGCAAGAGCAAGAGCAAGAGCAAGAGCAAGAGCAAGAGCAAGAGCAAGAGCAAGAGCAAGAGCAAGAGCAAGAGCAAGATCAAGATCAAGATCAAGATCAAGATCAAGATCAAGATCAAGATCAAGATCAAGATCAAGATCAAGATCAAGATCAAGATCAAGATCAAGATCAAGATCAAGATCAAGATCAAGATCAAGATCAAGATCAAGATCAAGATCAAGATCAAGATCAAGATCAAGATCAAGATCAAGATCAAGATCAAGATCAAGATCAAGATCAAGATCAAGATCAAGATCAAGATCAAGATCAAGATCAAGATCAAGATCAAGATCAAGATCAAGATCAAGATCAAGATCAAGATCAAGATCAAGATCAAGATCAAGATCAAGATCAAGATCAAGATCAAGATCAAGATCAAGATCAAGATCAAGATCAAGATCAAGATCAAGATCAAGATCAAGATCAAGATCAAGATCAAGATCAAGATCAAGATCAAGATCAAGATCAAGATCAAGATCAAGATCAAGATCAAGATCAAGATCAAGATCAAGATCAAGATCAAGATCAAGATCAAGATCAAGATCAAGATCAAGATCAAGATCAAGATCAAGATCAAGATCAAGATCAAGATCAAGATCAAGATCAAGATCAAGATCAAGATCAAGATCAAGATCAAGATCAAGATCAAGATCAAGATCAAGATCAAGATCAAGATCAAGATCAAGATCAAGATCAAGATCAAGATCAAGATCAAGATCAAGATCAAGATCAAGATCAAGATCAAGATCAAGATCAAGATCAAGATCAAGATCAAGATCAAGATCAAGATCAAGATCAAGATCAAGATCAAGATCAAGATCAAGATCAAGATCAAGATCAAGATCAAGATCAAGATCAAGATCAAGATCAAGATCAAGATCAAGATCAAGATCAAGATCAAGATCAAGATCAAGATCAAGATCAAGATCAAGATCAAGATCAAGATCAAGATCAAGATCAAGATCAAGATCAAGATCAAGATCAAGATCAAGATCAAGATCAAGATCAAGATCAAGATCAAGATCAAGATCAAGATCAAGATCAAGATCAAGATCAAGATCAAGATCAAGATCAAGATCAAGATCAAGATCAAGATCAAGATCAAGATCAAGATCAAGATCAAGATCAAGATCAAGATCAAGATCAAGATCAAGATCAAGATCAAGATCAAGATCAAGATCAAGATCAAGATCAAGATCAAGATCAAGATCAAGATCAAGATCAAGATCAAGATCAAGATCAAGATCAAGATCAAGATCAAGATCAAGATCAAGATCAAGATCAAGATCAAGATCAAGATCAAGATCAAGATCAAGATCAAGATCAAGATCAAGATCAAGATCAAGATCAAGATCAAGAGCAAGAGCAAGAGCAAGAGCAAGAGCAAGAGCAAGAGCAAGAACAAGAACAAGAACAAGAACAAGAACAAGAACAAGAGCAACAGCAAGAGCAAGAACAAGAGCAAGAGCAACAGCATGAGCAAAAACAATTGGTACAGCAGGAGCAGGAGCAATATTAGCTGAAGATACCACAAATCTAACTTTTCTCAAAAAAAACTTAAGAAAACCATTGTTGGCGCAAAACACCCTATATATACATATAAGTATCCTCCATATTTACAATTTCCTATTCATGAATTTAAATTTCGTTACACAATAACTACAACAAACTGTTACAATTTTCTCTTCATTTTTTTTATATTTTCTCATTGAATTGTGCAACATTCTTTCCCATACTCAGCCTCGAACTCGAACTTTCAATGCCGCACATTTGTCGATGACGCTAGCAGCACATAGCCCAATCTAAACGAATCCGAATAGCAAGCGATACCGTAAAAATTATGAAAGTTTTATTGAATGTTTTATGAATGCCCTGCAGGTTGAAGTGTTGCTTCAATAGATTTTCAAGGGTATGGGTTTTGGTTTTGAGCATTAAATTTGGTAGCTGAAGAAGAACGATTGGAATGAATTGATTTTTATGTCTACATACTTGGAAATTATTTAGTGTTATTGTATTATGCGAGCATTTTCATAATTCAGTTACTTGACATATTAAAATAATTTTAGACAAATAATTTAGAAGCCATCATGGGTTTGAATGCTAGCTTCCAAGAATATTTCCACATATGTTCATCAAGAATTTTTAATACTTTTTTCTTAAGCACTACTTTTGTAAGATTACAATAAGGAAACACATCTTATTTTCAAGTTAATGAGTTGCTGTTTGGTTTTTTTTTAAAGAGCTTTGATTGTATGGATTTTGAACGTTTAGGCTTCTTACAGTAAACTTTATTCAGACGTCTTTAAAACCTTGAGTTTAGATTTGTAGAAATATTTTCTTCTCAATTTAATGAAGAAATTCTGCAACATAGTTTTAAGCTTAAGCTTTTGATTTTATTTTTGCGAGAACTTTGATTGCCGGAGTCTTATTTTTCTTTAAATCTTATCAATCTGTTGAAACTCCAAACTTTTGTGGAATCACCTACAGGTTTCTTTGTATTTTATTTTGGTAGTCTCATATTTATTATAACCGATGATTGATTTTGATTTTTATTTACTTTCATATTTTTGTCAGGTTTTTTGTTGTTGTTATGCTTTTATTGCTATTATTTATTGGTTTTGTTTTGCTATTTGTTTTTTATATTGTATATATATTGTGGTTGATTTGTGTATTTGCAAAGCATTGCATATTTTTAGGCTCGTCGGCTTTGTTATGTCTATTCTACTTATACAACATAGAAGTTTATGGTATGTACGCTTACGTGGGCATGTTTACTTGTGTATGTTTGTATGCTTCACTGTATTGTTGTGAAACTGTTCTACTGATTAACTTAAAATAATAAATAAACTACACAGAAGTAAAAGAAGAAGTCACGACAAAAATGAATTTTTATTACTGTGAAATTTTTTCCATGTTGTAATTGCATTTTTCACATTGAATTACTACTGTTCATGCCAATTTATTTGTGGTATACTTTAGGGCGTAATTACGATTGAACATGCTATGCATTCAGCGTGTTTACAACTGTAAATGGCTTGTTAACGTTGTTGTGCAAGAAATGCGTCGCAAATAAATAAAATTATAAATCATATAAAAAAATATAATTTATAATTAAGAGTAGACAAATAAATGAATTGAAGAAATGCATATTAAGTAAGTGGGCAAAAAAAACTACTCTTTAGGATGATAGTTTAAAATATTTTATTTTGTTCGAAATCGATTTTGACGTATTACAAGAATGTTGGTATTTTTTGATTTAAAATTTTTTAAAAATGTACTGTCCTGAAAAATGCTAACAGCTGCAGTTCCTGTAGAACAAAACTAAAAAAAAGTAATAACAAAAATTTCAATGCAAATATGTGTTTTACAGTTCAGTTTGAAAAACAGACATGGCAATGTTAAAAAAACTTTGCGAAATAACAAAAATTAGAAATTTTCAAAATACATATTAACTGTTGATATCAGTCCTGAGGTCCCAATCTGTTTTGTGTCCCGAATATCCCAGAATTAGCAGAAGTTAGTAGTTAAGGTCTTATGAAAACAATTTTTGGAGTACAAACACTGTTGCAATTTTTTTTTTTTTGCAGGACTTGACCGCATAAAGTGCTGAAGCCAGACATTTAATATCTGAAGTCAAATTGTAACAAACTTTTTGCACAGTAGTATTTTGATCTCCGGTAGCCAATGGTTTTTGAAGTGAATCTTTTTTAGCCGCGTTAACTGTAAAACTTCAATATTGCGAGACATTTCTGCAATACGGGCTAAAAAAGGGAGCAACCAAACTTAACCCTCACCCTCTTTTAAATTTTTTCTGGCAATTACCGTTGCACGCGTATTCTTTTTTTTTTTCAAGTGAAACTTCTTTGGCCACGTTAGGTGTTAAATTTCAAGCCCTCGACACTTTTTTGCGAGACTTTTCGTTACATTCCATTATCTCTCGCAAGCTCTTCGGCCAGTTGAGCTTAAAACTTGGTAATGAGCGCATCTCAGGCATACTATGTTTTTCATGCTTTACCACGAAGGTTTCCGAAGGTCATCCGAATGAGAAACGAAGGAAAAAATTGATGGCTTGGACTGATTCATTTCTTGAGATAACCGAAGGTCATAATAAAAATAAAGAATATCTATGTATACTAGAGGGAAAACATCTATTACGGAGTATGAACAAGCATTAATTGAATATTTCCTGGGACATCCGAAGTTATTTTTTTACATGATATTTCAGTTTCAATCACTGAGATCTAAAGAAAAAAATGATTCTTCGAAAAAGCTATAGCAAATAAAAGTAGTTAAAGTGTAACCTTTGGCCTGGCCAAACATTAAATATCCTACACTGCAGTACCTTTTTTGAAAATTTTGCTTATATGGGAGGAGCCACGCCTTCTTGTCCGAGTTCACCCAGTTTTTGCTTAGAAGTTGCATTTACAGTTCTTAGTGTCTCAGTGAAATTTGGTGAATTATCTCAAACAACGTTTTCAGTACAGCGTTTTGTAGTTTTTGCTTATATGGAAGGCGCAACGTCCTCTTATCCGATTTCACTTAGTTTTTGTTAGGAGCTTGCATTTATAGTCCTTAGAGTCTGAATAAAATTTGGTTTGATTATCTCAAAAACCACTTTATAGAGTTTTGAAGCTTTTGCTTATACGAGTATGCGAGGTGCCACGTCCTCTTGTCTGAATTCATCCGGATTTTTTTCCAGAGCATGCGCTTACAGTTCATAGTATTTATGTTTATTTTAGTTGAATTATCATGAAAAATACTCCTAAAGTTGCATTTTGAATATAATTTTTGTATGGGCGGTAGGCATGTCCGTTAACCGATTTCGTTAGTTTTTGATCCCAATAGCTAACTTTAAAGATGGAGGCAGTGTACCAAATTTCATTGAATTATCTTGGTCAGTTTTAACAGAAAATATGTTTTCATGAGTTAACGCTGATCAAGAATATAAGTATATACTTTTCTATATCTGCCACGCCTCCTTCTCTGCGTTACAAACGGAAGGACAAAGTGAATATACCCAGGGTGTAACGTATATCATATATATATATCGTATATAAATCAGGTATCGTTTTTAAGCGTAGTTACTTCTAACATTTTAGATGGTTTCGGGATAAATCTAAATTTCGACAACATCTACATAATGTCTAGTCAAAATTTTTTTTTTTATGTTGCTTTCCTGAGTAATATCCGTCAAAAGATCAGTGCCATCGTGCTACAAAATGTCATCGATATCAATTGAATGTGGACTGTTTTATATAAAATGGTTTAAAATACTTTCATATTAACTTCTATATAAAATTTAAACAAAAATGGTATAAAATCCTTAATGCTATTTTTGTATGTTGATACATTTAAATTTAAACCATAATAGTATAAATTGTATTAATACTTTATTTGTATAAATTTTATACTAACAGTTGAAAAACGGTTTGTATATCAAGTTGTAGCAAAGATTTAATAACAAATTTTGTGTGGATTTGTATTCATTCCAATTAAGTTTAAATTTAAAATTTTTTTTGAATTTTTATGTCTTTATCTTCGCACTCTGACGAAAGCTTTCGTAAAAAAAAGCGATAAAGCCAGTCATCTGATAATCCTTATTGTAACAAATCTTATTACCAATAGCTTTGGCTTATCGTTGGCCAAAGAAACTCCATAACACAAAGCCTTTTTAGTTTTTCTTGTAAATTTAGCAAATCCAGTAGTCATTAACATAAAAAAATTTTAAAAATATTTTTTTTTTGAAAAGTCATATCTCGGAAACCTGCTCACAATAAAGTGTTTTTATCAAATATATGGATAAGTGAGGCAAAACCCATAAGAACATTATAATAACATCTCAGACATAAAAATTGTATAGCACAATATTTTCAAACTCTTAAGCCATATGACGAGACTGATTTCTTGTTTTTTCACGTAACTTTCCCTCTAACGATACATTCCTCTTCAGTTTGTTATTCAATTAAATCAAAAATTGTTTATATTTTTCTTGATTTCATGTTGCTTTTCTACTTGTGGATGTTATTTTTGTTGTTATTTTACTTGTTTATTAAGTGTTTATTAAAAGTTAAAATAATTCTCCATCAAAGCACTTACTTCATTTTCGTATGTGTGTGGTGTGGTGTATGCAAGCAGAGTGTGTGTTTGCGCCTGGAAGTATGCTGCTGTCACATTTGAAGCTTTATACAATTTGTACATTGTACACATCTACATATGTAAGTGTGAATATAAGTTAGTATGTGCCTTAGTTGTTACAAAATAACAAACAAAATAAAACAATGAGAAGAGAAACAGCACAATTTTTTTTGTTTTTGTACTTTGTTTAGCAACAAGTGCGTGCTCTAGGTAAGTATGTAGGTGTTATTGCTGTATTACATGTGCTTTCATATGTGAGTATGCATGTCAATGAACTTATACGTAGGTATGTTTGTATTTATAATTTGCCTATATGTTTGTGCAAATATGCGTACAAATTAAATTGTGGTTTTGGGCTTATTTACAAATTGCCTTGACTTGTGTGAACTTTTTTTGTTTTGTTGTTTTTTGTGTTCACAAGTGACTGCATTTCTAAGTCACCATTCGCGGTTTTACTTAGAAATAAATTTACTTTTAATAGAAAGTTTCATAAGTTGCTTTTTGTTATAAAAGAATACACAGCCTTAAATTTTGATTTAATTTTTCTTGCCCAATAAAATCTAATTCAAAATCAACATTTCATCAAAATTCAATTTACTTTGCCATTTCCATTGTTTGTCAAATGAACCAAAATCCAACCATTAATCGTTAGCTAATTTTCTCACATTCATGTTGTTGCTGCTGCCATTTATTATGCTGCCAACTTGCATAAGCCAACTTAAGGGAGGGCTTACCTCGGTCAGACATAGCAGCAGCACCAATAACAATTTCTGTTGTTGCATCTTATCGTTACTTTGAAACATACTGCAATTTGCCGTCATAGAAGAGTTAAGATATATTTCCCATTGCTTGCTGTGTCGTGTCGCTGTTGTTAATGTTGCTGTAACTATGTTGTAATTGCTTTGCTGTTTTATGGCAATTAATTTAGATTTGGATGCACAACAATAGTTTTGCATTTGCTGTAGAAGATGCTTGCAAAGTATCGATACCACAAAGTAATATGCATTTTTGATAAAACACAATGCACTCAAGTAATGCTTTACGTTATGTTACGTTACGTTTTTTTGCAATATTCTGTGAAACTTTTTGATGAGCTATTATATACTGCAGTTCTTTGAGTATGGCTCTATACATGAGAGAAAAATTAGGCATGGAATAACAGAGTACAACATTACAAAATTGTAGCATTTATACAGAGCGTACAAAAAAAAAGTAATTTCGTAAGCGTTTGTAAAGGGTATATTCACTTTGTCCTTCCGTTTGTAACGCAGAAACGGAGGCGTTGCAGATTTAGAAAAGTATATATATTCGTGATCAGCGTTACCTCTTGAGTCGATATAGCCATGTTCTATAAATGCACGCTCTGAGCTAAAACTATACAAACTCGGACAAGAGAGCGTGGCACCTCCCTTATAAGCAAAATCTTCAAAACGCTATACTTAAAGCCTTTTTTAAGATAATCCAACCGAATTTCACCCAGACACTAAGAACTATAAATGCACGCTCTGAGCAAAAACTGGGTGAACTCGGAAAAAAGGGCGTAGCACCTCCCATATAAGCAAAATTTTCACAATACTGCAGTGTAGGGTATTTATGGTTTGGCCAAATGTTAAACCCTTTCTAGTATTCGTTATGTTATGCTGCGGACTGCGAAGGTATGATTAGGTCCACTAAGATTTGAAGTGTTTCGTTTCGTTATTTGTAGTTTTACGTTACGTTGCGTAACGTATAGCTACGTAATGCTCCGTTAGGCTACTTTACGTTTCGTTGAATAATGTAACGTTTCTCTAGATTGCATTACGCAACGTTTTGTAACAATACGCTACGTTACGTCTTCTTACGATATGCTACTTAACGTTACATGACGTCATATCTCGTTATAAAACATACTTATTTAGGTTACGTTACGATACGTTACTTTACGTTACCTTACCTTACGTTGCGTCATGTTATGTTACGTTAAGCTGGAATTAGTCAAAACGTGAGGTTCTCTGATCTGATTTTACATGACATGACATTGATCAGTGGATACGTTCGTACAGTCACTTAAAAGTGTTGCGCTTTGCCTAATCCACCTTTACTTAACACTACGTTCCCTTACATTAATAGTGTTATACTACTTAGCATTACGATATGTTACGTAAAGTTACAGTTTAATAGATTCGTATCACAATGGACCAACGAAATAATCTAAGTGAAAGTCGTCTTATCTGTTGACAATGCCCTCATAACCTACTACAGTGCTGTACTATAGTTTCTGTATGAAACATTATGTTACGTTGCACTACGTTATGTTATGCTACTTTTAATTACATTTCGTTTAGTTACGTTACGTTTTGTTGCGCTACATTAAATGTATTTATTACGTTGCATTATATTACGTAACGCCACGACAAATTTTTTTTAAGTTAAGTTACATTCGGTAAGGTAATATTACGATAGGTTACGCTGCATTACCTTTTTTTTACGTTACGTGAAGTCTTCTTGAGTTATGCTGCTATACTTTGCGTTTCGCTACGTTATGTCACGTGATACTAATAGTAATTATTGCAAAAATGTGTCGAAAAAATGTGCCGCATAAATGTTTAAAAAAAAGTGTCGAAGTAAAGCTAACAAAGTGTTAAAAAAAAGTGTCGCAAAAAAAAAATCGGTTAAAACTGTTTCGAAGAAAAGTGTCGCGAAAAAAATTGTTACAAAAAATGATCGAAAAAAAGTTTCGAAACAAAGCGTCGTAAAAAACGTGTTGAAAAAATGTGCCGCATAAAAGTTAAAAAAAAAAGTGTTGAAACAAAGCTAACAGCGTATTAAAAAAAAAATGTCGCAAAAAGAATTTCGGATAAAAATGTGTCGAAAAAAAGTGTCGCGAAAAAAAGTTTCGCAATAAAGTGTCGACAAAAAGATTTCGCAACAAAGCTTCGCAAGAAAGTGTTGAAAAAAATGTCGAAAAAATTTGCCGCATAAAAGTTTCAAAAAAAGTGTCGGAGCAAAGCTAACAAAGTGTTAAAAAAAGTGTTGCAAAATAAATTTCGGATAAAAATGTGTCAAAAAAAAGTGTCGCAAAGTGTCAAAAATAAGTGTCGAAAAAAATTTGTCGGTACAAAGCGTCGCTAAAAAGTGTTGAAAAAAATGTCGAAAAAATGTGCCGCATAAAAGTTTCAAAAAAAAGTGTCGCAAAAAAAATTTCGGATAAAAAGGTGTCGCGAAAAAAAATGCCAAAAATAAGTGTCGAAGAAAATGTCCAAAAAAGTGTTTCAAAAAAGAGGGTCGAAAAAAAAGTTTCGCAAAGAGAAAGTTTCGCAGCAAAAAAAATTTCACTTCAAATAAAAAAAAATCCCACAAAAGCGATTCAATAGAGTACGGTACAATAGGCGTTGTAGAATATTTTTATTTACGGGTATCAAAAATAAAAAAAGTCTCACGCGACAGATACAAGCATCGAAGGAAAAGCCATATCGTTTTCAACTGAGCGAATAATATCTTCCAATTGTTTCGATAACGTTAGTAAAATAAAAACAAATGCAGCAAACAATAAGGGGAACAACAATAGAATTTCGCCTGCAGCACCAATTGCAACAACAGCAATAGGATATCGTGACATTTGCTTATCTGCTAAGTCAGCTTAGTTTGCTGCTTTCAAAAGCAAAATCACGTGCAATTGCGTGACAAACGGAGTGACAGACATCATCGACTGACAGACATCTGCTTGAATGTGTTGCCCAATATAATATGAACACGTTTATGTGTATCGTATGTGTGTGATTCTGTCTGTGTTGCGATAATGCATTTACAGTTATGCAGATTTGTATTTGCTGCATTGCGTTTGTTGCACCACATTTTAGTATTTTGGGGCTAAGCTGACTAAAGTGGCGCTAAATGCTGGTGTTGCTAGTAATCGCAGTTTGCTGTACTTAAAGCAGCAAATATTTGTAAGAGAAGCATAAGATGCTTGAAGCTGAAATATGTGATAAGCTGATTGAATGCTTAAGCTTTGGCGTACCTACCATTAAATGCTTAGAAAAGTGTTTGGCGTTAGTTGATGGATTTTTTGTTTTAAATGTAAATCTTTCCATATGACTCAAGTCATTTATAAATTTCCTAAAAATTTTTCAGAATTTAAACTTTTCACAAAATTTTTGATAGCATTAGAACTCTTATATTCGTAACAAAACAAAACAAAACGGAACCAGAAATCCGTTTAACACTTCAGCAACAACATAAATTAAATTTTTGTTTTTTTTTCTTTTTTCTTTACACGCAGCGGAAATTAAGCTGCTTCCGTTTTCACGCTTCCAAACAGCAGCAGTAGCAACATCGGATTTTGATTATTTTGGAGTTTTTTTTTTTCTTCTTCTAATGCCCTGCTGAATAAACAACATGAACTTCCGCAGTATTGAGTGACAATTTAAGGAGAAAAAAGATATTTGAAAAAACAAAAAAAAAAAAAAAATGTTGCTTTCTAAGTACCAACAAACAATACAACAATACAAGGAAACAATTAAAGCATTTTATTGAGAATTTTAAAATTTGCTAATCACTGCAAGCTGCTTACGTAGAAGCAAAAAATTATGTATGCAGGCATGAATCTAAGATTTCTTAGGGTTCGTCTTTGAAGAGAAAAAGCTGATATTATGGCTTCAAAGGCAAATCTGGCAAGAGATTGCAACGCAGAAGAATTTTACTCAAATAAATCATCAACAATTCCTCTGAAATTTTTTGACATGGTACTATACTTTGACTAGACAGGTTTTTTTCATTTCAAGCATAAAAATAGATAGCTTGAGTATAATGCTGATAAAATCAGTTCTTGTGGGCCAATTATAAAATTTGTTTTTGAATTTGCAGAATTAAAAATGTTTCAAAAGCTGTAAGGTCTATCTTTTTACGTTGTAACTTTAGAAATTCTAAAAAAAGGAAAAAAAAGTTCAAATCACATTCAGTCGCTTCAAACAGTTTTTAAAATGTGAAGCATTTTACTATTGAGGGCCGTTCCAATGTAAAATGTGAAATATCATACGCATTCGTCAAGTAGCCTTGGATAAATATATCATGAAGTAGTTTTTAAGGGGCATGCCGCGTATGTTTTTCCATTACCTTTCCCTGATTGACAACACTGTTTCACAGAATTCAACTTTTGGATGCACAAATAAAAAAAAACCAATATACTCTGAAAATATGGCTAAAAATAATTTATACATATCTTCCGGATTTTCTGGAATAAAATTTTTTTTGATCGGTCTTTGAAGTTTTCTATTCATGTGTTGAGTCGACACTTGAAATTTTACGGTACTCACATCTGAGGTATAACATGTCTTCTGAAGACATGTTAAGGGGAATATTTTTGTAGAAAACTTTAACCCTCTACATACCCCACAAATGGGCCATTTTTGAACATTTCTCAAAAATGTATAAAAATTACCCCTTAAACGGGGAATTCATGGATCGACATGTGCCACAGAAATATTTGCTATAAAATTTCGCAAATGGTTGCCGAACTCCAAAAAGTCAAAATTCACCGCGAAGGCCAAAAAAATTGTCAATATCAATAAAAACTTCACACATCCCATGTTGATCACATTTTTTTAAGGTACATATTATTCTTAAGTTTTAAGCATTCTTGATGTCCTCCTAACTCCTAACTAAAATTTCTGTAAAATATTTTGTTTAATATTTGATTCCGCGCGAAAATTTATGCCGTACCTGAAAACTTATATATATAAACTTCCACAGTATTTGGTCCAGCCGTTTGGGAGTCCTTATCGCAAATGCTTAGTTTTAGAAACTCTTTTTAATTATCTCTCAAACAAATGAATTTCATTCCAAGAATCAGGTATTGAAGGAATGCTTTTTGAAACGACTTTTTGAGAAAAAACTCAGCGAATACTTTCTTTGCTTGCTTGAAGTGGTTTTAGCGACGAATCGTTTTCAAAAAGTAAGCTTGCTTGCTTATTGTTTTAACAGAGGTAGCCGTTATACCAGTGAAAAAGAATGGTCGTTAACAGTATACTCTTACAGTATACTAGTACAGCTTATGATGGTATTGCTTTTATTTTCCAGTATCTAAGAGAGACACTGGAGTGGATAAGTCCTCAAAAGAGGATGGAGTTTTTTAGTGGATAACCACTCTGACGACTGTAATGAAAATTTCAAGTTATTTTTTAACAATAGGAGCTTTAGTACAACTTAAGAAAAATATTATCATATGTTAGTACAAAATGTCTATAGTAACTTTCTTAAGAAACTTATATCCATGACTTTGAACTACTGCAAGCACGGCACAATGAGTGGATTCACTAGTAACTGTGATGCATACCTTTTAGATTGAAATAAATCGAAATTTTGAATCATGACAAACTTCAAATGAAGTCAAAAGCATCAAGTCAGGCCTACTAAAATCTTTGCCAGTGAGTCTTGGTCTTTATGTTTGGTTTGGTATTGTAATTTAGTTTTTCATTGATATTGAAATTGAACCAAGAAAAAACAAGTTACTGAAAAATTTGCTTAAGTGGGTTAAAGTTTAATATTTCCGAATCGCATTCTTTCAAGCACTGGTTTTTTTAAGTGCCATTTGGTTGAAGTTTCAAAAGGAGTGTGGCACTTCTGATAACTATCAAAAGCCAAGCCTATAAATCTTTCGTGACTTTAATTAATTTCTTAGCCTTAGAAACTAAGGTCTCGTATTGTGCTTTAAATCATATTGGCATGTTGATCTCAAAAAAGACAAAACACAATATCAAGATCAATTTTGCATACAATGGGCTTTATAGAATTTCCTTCAAATATTTGTCTGATTAATTTATTTGGTTTATTAGTTTAATTGAAACTTTTTCCTGATAGTCTTCAGATAAAATTGTAAAGTTAGCTGATGAATTTTGTTTCCGTATATCCTATGTATTGTTTAGTATTTTTGATAAAATGATTGCAAGGATAAGCAGTTTTTTTATGTTTTTTCGTAAATTTAATACTTGCCAATATTTATTATTTTTTTTTTATGTAACACAAATGCATTCCATTTAGTTTCAATAATTTACATTTTTTCTCTGATAGCTGAATTCTACTTTGTTGGGGAAAACTGTTTTACGCATATATTTAGTAGAAAGCTTAAAATGATTACCATGGTTTCAACTTGCTATAATGAGCAAAAATATTTCAAAAATTTTTGGGAAAACTTTCCATAGAGTTCAATTACCTTATTCGAAATAAAAAATTCATTTACGGATGCAGATTTTGAAAAAAAAGAGAAGCGAATTCAAGTTTTAACACTTCATTAAAAGTCATGTCATTTTTAGAAGTTTTTAATTTTTCCGCCAATACTCTACCGAAAGTTTTTACTTAATGCTGCTAATTCCTGGCACACATACACACATACACATACAACTTCATCAATATTTACAACGCTACTTAAAAGCTAACTGTAAAGTTTAGCATGAAAAGTCATAATGTGCTGTATAAACCCCCTCCCGATAGTCGGACAGGCGGCAAGCAGCAGCATATAAAAAAGGACATCATTTTGCTTAAGTAGAACAAACACTCAACAGGAAGTTGAGGAAAAATGCAAGAAAAAGAAAATTGAAAGATAAACTTTGTGACGCGAAGACTGAAAAAAAAAAAAAAAAATGCTGTCACCGCCAAGACTTAAGCCAACACTAATACAAGCGCACCCATGTAAACATACCGCAGCTGTGTTAGTTGGTTTAGGTTCGCGGAGAAAGAGAGGGCGAGAGGCAGAGTGAGTGGAGTAGTTGCCATGTACCATGTGATTTTTCATTCATTTGTAATTCATGTTGATTCAGTTTTAGCTACAGAGTGCGCTCTTAAAAGTTTTTAGCAGCGTTTTTTCTCCTACTTCTTCTTCTTCGTTTGCTTCTTCTGCAGGATATGCTGCTGCGCAGCTTTGTATGGATTTGTGGGATGATACTGCTTTGAAGTAGACTATTAAAATATTAACGCTTGAAGTGATAGCAAAATAATTGTAATTAAATGTTTTTATTTTGATAAGCGGAGAAAGAGAAAGGGAGGGAGAGGAGAGGAGAAAAACAGACACATATATAGATTGAGATAGAGCGCTTAGCAAACAGCTTAAATTAAGCACACTCATTGGAGTACAGACGCCTTAAAGTAGGCTGTAATTTTTTATTAAATTACATGCACTCTATTTTGCACAGTGGTGTGGCTTAATAAGTTATAGCTAGCTAAGAAATATTCCAAAAATGATCGTCATAAGTCAACGAACACGCCTAATTCCGATAAAAAATTAACAAGAATGGTTAGTCCTAAAGGTATGCAACACAATATATCCATATACAATTACTTACATTAAGTGATGAACGATTAACCGAAAAACGATTGATATACTTATGTGCGTATCCTTCGCTTAATCAAAATAACCAATTATAAATCGTTTCATTACTTCTCGTACAGCAAACTCGCACACATGTGTTTTATCAGAAAATTGTTGTATTTTTCAGTTGGCGTGAATATATCGAACATTTTTTGACCTAGGCTAAAGGAGTAGATTCTCAGCTTTAATTTTTTTATAGTTAAAAGACGTATCTAGATGTATTTCGATTATAAGCTTTCCAAAAAAATTGCGAACGTTGGATTTCATAGAGCTGTTTTAATTTGCGCATATCTCTTAAACCATTAATGATATTTATATAAGTTTTTCTTTAAACTAATAACAAAGTACTATATTTCAATCAAAAATGCCTGGAATAAAAATAGTTTTTATACAAAAATACACCACTGAACTGGATATAAAGTATAAGCAGTTTTACAAGTACAACTTAAGTGTTTTTGGCTCATTTTTTCGAAGAAAAATTATAAATATTTGGAAAAAGTAATAATGTCAATTTCTTAGTGAAATGTTTTTCTATTATTTCTAGATTTTAATAGCAAGTTTTTCCCTGCCCAAAATACCCTTTTATATCGTAGCAGGTAAATTTTTATTATTTAAGAGTATCTACCATACAAAGCGGTACTCCATAGCCAGCACTTAGAATCATAACATTTGCCTCTTTTGTAAGAGTTTACACAACTTCCTCATGCTCGCGCCAGCATTTGCTGTGAAGCAACTCCTTTCCCATTTATTTTTCAATTTCTCACCTGCTATTTGGGGATACACTTCCTCAAGCGATTAATAAAAAGGCAGTTTTCTTCAACTGTCCAACAACCACCCCTTGATTTGACCAAGTCAAGACAAACAAGAGCGCAAATTTATAACAGGTAATTCATTTGGCCGCTTAACGTTCGCACACGCAGACACATAAAAATCAACACAAAAACAACAAAAGCAAAAACAGCAACAACAACAACAACAAAGTGTTGTTTTGGTTTAAAAGCAGATAAATGCGATTAAGTTGCGCCTTCATTTTTATTAATTGAAATAAAACGTCCAAAGAAATTCAGCAAAGCCACACAAAACAACGAGCAAGCCAATATCACACATAGCATGCACACACACATGTTCAGTATTTTCCCAAGGGAAAAAATATCAAGCGCTTCTTAAGAAAGCACTTCTAAGCCATTTATTTCCATAGAATCTCACGCAATGTTTTTTTGTCAGGCTGAGTAAGCATCCTTTTATCAAAGAGAGAGAGAGAGAGAGCAGAATATAAAAAAAAGCTTGTAAATTATTTGTCTGTATGCCCGGGTGTGACTCCCATCACGGACATTTTTAATTTTTATTTTTCCTTTTCTCTTTTTTTTTGTGCTTAACTTTCATTTTGTTATTTGTCTGTTTATTTCTTTCTTTAATTGAATTAAATTTGACACAAAATGATTCTTTGCAAGTCTATAGGAAACATTCAAATATAAAATTCCGTTTAGAGAGACATTTTCTTAATACAAAAACTTTATAGCCTTTCATCATATTAGTCAGTGGTCTAAAGGTCTAACAAGTGTGTAGAAATAAGTAAGAACTATATATGTTTCTATCTATCACACGAATGATCCATGGTTCAAATCCTACCGTAGCTACGGTCAGTTTACCGCCACAATGCAAGTTAGCGCTTTTATGAAGCGTAGGCGTTTATGGCTGAAAAAGAACCACTTCAGAAAACCTTTTGTAGTGCTTCTTTTCCCCTTGGGTTGTTCTTTTTTTTCTTCTTTGAGGTGCGATAAATAGTTGCCTACTTTTAGGCAGCCAGCTAGGCCGGGCGAGGATTTTAGCACGTTAATAGAAACAAATTGCCTGACGTTGTGGCCGCGATTACGTTCATTAATAAAAATTGCAGTCAATTTTTCAATGTGCTCGTTTGTTGCTGTCCATTGAGAGAGCACACTTTGAAAAAGTGACTATGTGTGAGTAGCAAATAAATATTATTGCATACTTGTGGGGATGAGTTTTGCACGGAGAATGGGAATTTGAATTGGAAATGGTTTTTGAATTTTTAGATTTAATTTTAAGAAAAAAATAAAAAAATGAAACTTATATTTAAATATATTTATAAATGAATTTTGCTTATATGGGAGGTGCCACGCCCTCTTTTCCGAATTTGACCACATTTTGCTTAGAGCTTGCGCTTACAATTCGTAATATTTATGTGTATTTTGGTTGTATTATCCTGAAAAATACTCCAAAAGTTTTGAATATATTTTTTGTATGGGCGGTAGGCGTGTCCGTTGTCCAATTTTGCTCATTTTCAATTCCAACTTTGTTAACTTTTACGACGAAGGCTGTACATTAAATTTCATTGAATTATCTTGCATAGTTTTCCCAAAAAATGTATTTTCACACACAGCCAGCCAGACAGACATGGCTATATCGACTGGTGACGCTGATCAAGAATATATTGTTACGAAATTTCCTGTCTCTATGACGATAATTCCAATCTCTTACTGTTTTCTGAGTTCGATCACTGGATTGTGTAGCAATCAAAAACACACACTTTATTTAGTTATAAAATGGTTTATTTAAATCACAAATGTTTATTTTCACACGGTACAATTGTTTATTTCACTATTTATTACATTCAAAATCTAATATTATAATTAGCACTTTATTTACTTTCACTGGCACTGTGTGTATAACTCTTTCACTTTATTGCTTAAAATCAACTGTGTTGCAACTCTCATGAACAGCTCCTTTAATACCCGGATGAACGTTCTAGAATTGCATTAGCGAAACATCTGGCAACATCTCGTTGATTCCTTCGGCTAATAGTTTCTTGACAAAACTTTGCATCACTGTCAAGTACTTTCGTGACGTCACTGGTTTTATTGTCGAACTGTCGTGTATTTTCGTGAAGTTTCTTTTCATGTGTTTTTACTTTTCGTCACAATATATACTTTTCTATCTCTGCCACGTATCTCTCTCAGCGTTACAAACGGAAGGACAAAGTGAATATAATCTGGGTGTAGGGTATAAGAATACGCAATACGAAAAATCCAAACAACATTTTGATTGCTGCTCCTGAAAGTTCATGATATTATAAGCAAACCTTTTTTTGATTTTTGCTAGTTTAGTTCCGGGTCGGATTTTATGGCATTATTCAAATATGGTTATATCTGGCCTTTGCAAAGCTATTTTGGCTATATCTCGCAAATTGTTCGAGATCTTGTTTTTTTATCTTCTACAAAGTTATACCTATAGACTAAAGGAAAAAAAGTGTTTCACTAATTGGTCCAAAAAAATTTCATCTAGGGTCTCAAAATTTCATCGGGCAATTTAACTTTTCATAGTAATTTGATTCCCCAGCGGAGAAAAAATTTTAATATGATTTATTTACTTTTGGTCCAACTTCAACTTTAGTTGACTACTTCTTATTTATTGAAAATTGAGGTATTCATAATATTAATATCATTGGACTCATTTGAAAACATTGAACAATTGTTGCATTTTATTTTGTTGTGGAAAGTACATGTTTTGTTTTACTTAAAATTTTATTGAATCACATTGTAAGAACTTTACATTGTATTTGCGCTCGACTTCTTTGATTTTTTTCAACTTGTTTTGGTTTTAATATTATTATTCATAATAATTAGAAATTTTTCAGTGAAAAAAATATTTATTAACAACTAGGTAGTACTTAGTATTAAACATTTGATTCTTACAAAGTAGCACCAATTGAACCTTGGGTTGACTTGCAAATTTATTGAACACAATAGTAAAATGAAGATGCATTCTCAATTGAATAATAACAAAAGCGCCATCAAACAAAGATAGTTCAGCTTAAAGTTCACACCCGCAGTAAAGGTTCTTCATTAACCGAATCTGAAATGAAGATTATGCTTACAGGAAGATTGTCTTATTGGTATAGCAACGAAGTTTCAAAGCATAGACTAAGGTGAATGCTTAATAGGGCTGTTCAAAAAAAAAAAAAATTTTTCGAATTTCTCAGATATACTTTGGCATCACGTTCTACATCATGACAGAATATCCCATGAATTTTTTCAGATTTTTAAATTAATTTTTAAAGGTGGTTCAAAGCTAAAATATGTTATTATTTTTTTTTAGCATTAATTATAAAATGTTGTCAAACACTTTGAAAAATTTGTTTTAGAGTAACTTAAAAACATTCATTTTGTTTTTTCTTAATGAACTTTAAAACCTACGTTGTAATTTTGACAAAAAAAAATTGTTTAAACACATCATGCAGGTGACATTTCATTATCATTATCGGCCAAAGATGTAGAAAAAACTTTGAGTATGCAATATTTTGATGCAGTCCTTTCGGTTTTTGTTAAAACCCTATAGTATTGCTCAAATATGCCGTTCACTAAATAATATCAAATACGCTATTCGCCTGCATCAAATATATCATTTGGTAATTATTACCAAATGTTGGTGTACATAAACATATTGTTTTCTTGGTATAGATATTTTGTCTCTTTTGATATACCAGTTTCCCTGAACCAAAGAAAACAGTAAAATGCAATAAGCAAAAAGTTTTCTGACTGTATCTTTATACTACTGACTGTATCTACATACATCCAAAACCGAAAATCCTTAGAAGTGGGGGATTTCAGAGATATTAAGTTAAATTTTTGCGTATTTTTCTTCTGAGGTTTTTTTAATATCACGAAACTAAACCCAATAAACAAAAAAAGGTTTTCAATTTAGTTGTTGAAGTTGATTCCAAATCATACCAAAAAAGTTCTCTAACAGGTCCTGGCTTTCAGATATCCTGTCAAAAGTTTGCAAAAAGAAAAACACTATTTTCGAAGTAATTAAACTTAAACCAGTCAGTGTAACGTAAAGCTTTAAAACTTGTTATAAGACTTTAAAATACAGGTTTTTGTTTTTAAAAGAATTGTCGAGTTATAGCCATAACCATTTGTTTCTTCCAAATATCCATACCTTAAAGTTGAAGAAGTAAAGAAAGCACATTTTTATGTTTTTTCAGTTAGGGAATAATTGGAAAATCAGAAAAACGTTAATTTAACTAAAGAAGAGCTTTGAAAGCATAGACCAGTACGTCCAAATCAAAAGATTAACTTAACTTGTTAACGAACTTTCAAAATAGCTTCAGCAACAGTGTTTTTGGCCTTTCAAGGTTTGTTAAACTGAAAATTTAGACCTAAAAGGAAAATTCTGTGACCTGATTCATATTCAGTTACAATAAAAAAATTGAAAATGTATTTTTTTCTAACTTTAAGTTAACAAATCTCAAAAACCCGCATGTTTTTTTATGGACAATAGCTCGAAAACTCGTGATTGTAAGAGATATAAAATAAAATTTTTTTAAAAAGTTGTCGGTTAAATATCAATGAAGTAAATTTTTAATTTTATATTATCATAAATTAAGAGCATTATTCGAGTAACTCTGTAATATGATTTCTTTTTTAATTATTTTCCAAAAGGTGAGCAAACTTTATTCGCACATGTGCCATGCAAGTCTGCATAAGAAACTTTTCGAATTCATTAAATATTTATTTTTTTAATTTATTCATTTTATGAACTTGCACTTCATTTACAATTCAAATGCATTTCAATTCAATAAAAATTGCACAAGAAAGAAATTTTACAAAATCAAATAAATTGCTACAAATACGCGATAATTGAATCTAAAGTAGCTTAGTTTTATAGAAACTTTCAACAGAAGAACAACAAAGTGTTTTTTTTTTATAATTTTTCCTAAAATGGAAACAAAATTGTCAATAGTACAGATTATTTTAATATTTTAATATATAGCAAAAGTTGCGAAACTGCTTCGTTAGTACATCCATATATAAACAAAATAATTTTTAAAAGTGTGATTCTCTAAATCGTTCCATTTCAGCATTGCACTCTCTGAGAATTATTATCAAACTAGCTGCAAGGATTTAAATGAAGTTCAACTCAAAAGAGATATAATACAAATACAGGTTGATGTTGATAAGGAACCATTTTATGTTAAATGCAATCACAAGCTTGAAGGTGGTGGATGGACGGTGGTTCTTAGTAGATATGATGGCAGTATAAATTTTAACTGTAAATGGAATGATTGCGTTCAAGGATTTGGTAACTTGAATGGTGAATTTTTTATTGGCTTAGAAAAGTTGCACGAAATTACAAGTTCTACATTGCATGAGCTCATGTTTGTCATGGAAGATTTTGATAACGATACCAGAACTGCGCGCTATGATGCCTTTGCTGTAGATAATGAAAAAAATTCATATATGATAAGAATTTTGGGTAATTACACTGGTAACGCCGGTGATTCTTTTACATATCATGCGGCGAGGAAATTTTATACTACAGATAGAGAAGATCCAGATGGATGCGCTAAATACGAAAATTCACCAAATTGGTTTTATGAGTGTTCTGTAAGGTAATGAAGCTGTCTGGCGTAGTTTTAGTTTTGGTTATACAAGAAAATCTACACATAATTAATTTTAAATTTCAGCAACCTTTTTGGACAATATGTAAAAGGTTATTATGGAAAAAAGAACGGTTTTAACGGTTACGGAATCAACTGGAAAGCATTCCGAGGTGATTTATATTCTTTGAAAACCTTGACTATGCTTATCAGACCAGTGAATTTTTAAATATCATTTTGGCAATTGCATGATAGATATGTATTTTTAATTAAGAATTATCAGTTTTTATTCAAATTTTTCTACATTTAAGTGGTTTTAAAGAAGCAAAAGTTGGTAAAATAAATATAATACGAGTACTTATATATTGTGAAAGGAAACACGCGTATGTTTTTTTTTAAAATACTTTCCTGTTCAAAATGCAGTTTTAAAATGAAAACCTGTCAAGGCAGTAGAAGTGGATACTTTAGTTTTAGTTCATCGCAAACCCTATTTTTGACTTCTTTATGAGCCTTTGCAAGCCATTCCCAATTCATAACAATCCTATTTTTTAGCAAAACCATCAGAGTTTTAGCAAATGTTTTATAATTCTTGGTATAAATCTTCTACTTTAGTCAAAAAGATTAAGATAAAGACCATTCTACTCGTTTATATATTATAGTCTAAGCAATTATCTTCGACAAATTTTGCGCACATCAGTAAGCCTTAGTCGTAATCCAAATTAATGTACATAAGCTCAAAATATGGACCTCAAAATTTTAGTCAGAATTTTTCTGTAATTTGTAACTATGCTTTATTGTGTAGTTTTTTACTTCCAAGAATTTTTTGTCAAATAAACTTTATTCTCAAAATGTCTTGATTTTAAGTAAAAACTGTTTTTTCGACCACATAAAAAAGTTTTCATATTTGAGTAGCCATATTTTGGTAAATTTTTACCCTTAGAAATTTTTTAATAAAGTATTTTGAAGAAAATTTTGTCGTATTTTTTTATACCCTACACCCAGGGTATATTCACTTTGTCCTTCCTTCAATGAAATTTGGTACTCTGACTCCGTTATCAAAGTTAGCTCGAGGAATTGAAAATGAGTGAAATCGGTCAACGGCCACGCCTACCACCCATACAAAAAATATATTCAAAATGCAACTTTAAGAGTATTTTTCACGATAATGCAACCAAAATACACATAAATACTAATAATAATTAGCGCAAGCTTTAAAAAAAACGGGGCAAATTCAGGCAAAAGGGTGTGCCACCTCGCATGCAAGCAGAAGTTTCAAAATGCTATACTGAAAGAGTTCATTCAAATTCTAAGAACAGTATATACAGGCTCCCAGCAAAAACAGGGCAAAATCGGACAAGAGGGCGTGGTACCTTCCATGCAACCAAAAGTTTCAAAATTCAATTTATAAAGAGATTTTTGAGATAATCCAATTAAATTTCACCCAAACACTAAGGACTATAAATGCAGGCTCTGAGTAAAAACGGAGTGAATTCAAACAAGTGGGTGTGGCACCTCCCGTACAAGCAAAAGTTTCAAAATGCTATACTGAAAGAGTTTTTTGAGTTAATCCAAATAAATTTCACTCAAGCAATAAGAGCTATAAATGTAAGCTCTGAGCAAAAACTGGGTGAACTTAAAGAAGAGAGCGCGGCACGTTTCATATAAACAAAATTTTCGAAATACTGCAGTGGAGGGTATTTAATATTTGGCCAGGCTAAAGGTAACACCCTAACTAGTTTTAAATTAAAATATGCCTTTACCTGTCTTTGACTTTGAAAAATCTTACAACAATTCTTTAAAGGATTTTAAGCATTTTATGTCACATGAAATTTTTTCGTAGATGCCTTGGTGTTAAGTAAACCTACTATTTTGCTGACAAACGTAAGCTAAAAAAACAGCAAAAAACTCAACTTGATAAACTTTTGAAAAAAAAAAGTTCCAAAAAATCTGAAAAAATGCACACATATTTTTTAGACAATTCTTAAAATTTTTTGCTATTTACACTTTTTGCGTTAGATGCCTAACTTTTGAGTAGAAAAACGAAAAAAATTTATAATTTTTAAAACCCAAAATTTTTTTAAGAACATAGTCTTTGTTTCTAAAGCATGCGTATCCGTTTTGCAATGAAAAAAAGTTATGACCACAAAACACGTTTTTTTTTTTCGCCAAAATAGAAATTCAATAGAATCAAAAGTGCTCCATAGGTTTTTCTTGGAATGAAAAAAACAAAACATGCAGATATTGCTTGTAAGATTCCCTCTAACTTTTGAGTCTGTTTTGGGATAATTTTATTTTGCTTCAGACAAAATCGACCTGGTCTAACGAATACCTCTATGTATACAAAAAACTGAAAATAAATTGCTTTATATCCCATAAGAGGCTTACAGTGAGATTTTAAAAATCATATCTGGACATAAAGCAAGAATGTTCTATAGACTGAAAGAATTTCCAAGCAACAGACAGTTTATAGTTATAGCGCGAAAGAAATTTTTTGGAAATTTCATTCTATAGTATTTATGTCTTACCGTGTAAGCAAGGTTTTTATGTCACTTTTGAGGGGAAGTAAGGTACATTTGCAATTCAGAAAACAGCCATACGCGCTTGCCTAAGCAACCATACTTTCAATACAACTGGATGTTTACAAAATCACTCTTATTTACTCAAATATAGTTGGCTTGCTTGGATACGGTCAACTCTAAAAGTCACTAAGCGTAGCATTTTTGCAATTTTTCATGTTATTTGCTGAACAACCCCTTATAGTTTTTTTCTGCATTTTATCCTTTTGCCTGAAATCAATTCACAATTTGCTGCCTGCAACAGAAGTTGCTACGCTCAAAGGTATGCAACCTTTTTTTTTCGCCTTTTACTTTTTTGTCAATTGCTGTGAGCGCACACATCGTATGCTGATAAGATGAATGACGGTCATTGGTATTTTGATGATGATGCCAGTGCTGCTGCTATTTTTGAGCATCAGCTGTTGTTGCTTTGATTTTGCTACATTTTTTTTTCTGTTTTATATGTTATCGATAGCATGTTTTTTTTTTTTTTTAATATACCCACTGCGCTGTCTCTTGTACGAATATGAACTGCTTTGTTTGTGTGAGTCTCATATGTTTGTCTCTTGCGTATGTGCGCTACATATCCTTGCTGTTATTTCTTCCTTTTTTTTATTTTTTGCTCTTGTCTCATGTTGTCTTTGCAACATTGTGTCATTGTTTCAACGTCAGGCAGTCAGTTTAAAATATAAATGAGCGTATTAAGTTTATTTGATGTGCTTTGATTTCGTAGTTTCTCTTTTGTTTTCTTGATATTTTTTTTCTACTGAATTTTCCCTTTTGACTTCATTTATTTGTCAATTGATTTTGATGCGATTTATAAAGTGAAGTAACTGGGAAAGCGGACATTTTATTGAAGTTTTATAATTTGTAATAAATTTTTGTATTGTTTTGATTATAATTAAAGTTAAAGCATGACTTTGCTGTAAGCTCTGAAAAGTGTGCTTTAAATTTTTTTTTATATGGTATGAGAAAGGTTTTTTTAACATAAGCTTTCATAATTTTTTACTTTTATTCCATTAAATTGTCTTTAATTCAATAGCACATGTTTTAAATAAATTTTTAAATCTGAGGTCGGTAAAAAAAATACTTCTCTATGTAACACATCAAATCGAAATTTTGGCTTAATTAAAACATAAAAAAAAACCGAGTGACAATCCTGAAAATTTAAGTACAATTTCAGAAAAATATATCTGAGCGGTTCTGAAACCAAAAATTTTATTTTAGTCAAAAAAGTTAGAAATATATAAGATTTTCGAAAATAGCCAGGTAGAAACCATTAAAATTTATGTTGGATTTTTGAAAAGTTTACTTAAGTGTCTTAGAATAAATTTAATTTTTTTTTTTCAGTAAATATTTTATGCAAAACTAACAAAAAAACCAGGTAGAAAATTCTATGTGGAGAATGACTAAACAGAGAATGACAATATATTGCAAAATCGTAATATTACAATAAAAATATCTATTGTTTTTATAGCGGAGAATGATATTTACTTGAGTTCCTTTCAAAATTTGTAAGCTTAAAAACAAAAAAACGGCACCCCAGAAAATTTGAGTACGATTTCAGGAAAAATTTATATCTGAGGGGTTCTGAACCGAAAAACTTTAATTTAGTCCAAAAAGTTACAAATATATAAGCTTTTTGAAAATATCCAGATGGCAATCCTAAAAATTTATGTTGGATTTTTGAAAAGTGTCTTAGACAAATTTTTTATGTTTTTTTTTTTTTATATAAATGACTTAAACAATACTGAGAAAAAAACCACTTAGAAAATTCTATGGGGAGAATGACTAAACGGAGAATGACAAAATGTTACAAAAAAAGTAATATTGCAATAAAAATAGCAATTATTTTCAAAAATAAAATTGAAACTCTAATTGTTTATTGATTTAATTACATAAAGATACAAGAATATGTTCAAAAGTATAAAAAAATTTACACGGCGAATGACACACACTTGCGTTCCTTACAAAATTTTTAAACTTAAAAAAAAAAAAAAAATCGGTAACCCTGAAAACTTTAGTACAATTTCAGAAAAATATATCTGAGCCGTGTTGAAAAGAAAAATTTTAATTTAGTCAAAAAAAAAAAAAAAACATCAGAACTGTGTAAGGTTTCGATAATAACTAGGTGCCAAAACTAACAATTTATGGTGGGTTTTTGAAAAGTTTTTTTTTTAATGTTTCAAGACTATACTTTAATTTTTTTTTTTCTAAATTATTGGTTTAAGCAAAACTAACAAAATAAAAAACCAGTTGAAGAATTCTATGTGGAGAATGGATAAATGTTGCAGAAACAGAATATTACAATAAAAATAGCAATTATTTTTAAAAATGTTGAAACTGTTGGATAGTTCCTCTAATTGTTTATTGATTTAATTATATAAAGACTAGCTGTTTTACCCGGCGTTGCACGGGTTTTTAATAAAAAGCCAGATTGCACTAAAAAGCTAATAACGAAAACTTTTTTTTATTTTTTAATACAATGTGCCACAAACAGATGCTCCGATATATTTATTTTATCGGTAAAATTCCAAAAGTATCGCAAAATATTAAAATATTCATTGAAGAAATCGGTAAGAGTCCAAGTTTATGGAAAAACGTCTAAAATATCGGTAAATGTCCAAAAGTATCGAAATACACCAAAGAAATAAGTCAAAGTCCAAATGTATCGAAAAACATCTAAAATATCGGCAAAAGTCTAAAAGTAAAGAAGACCATCTAAAGCATATGTAAAAGTCCATATATAATGAAAAACATCCAAAATATCGGTAAAGGTCCAAAAATGTCGAAAAACATCCTAAAATCGGTAAAAGTCCAAAGGTATTGGAAAACATCGAAAAAATAATAATAATTTTACTTGATTGTTATTATTATGAATAAGTGGCATGTTAAAGACTAAGTTCTGCTATGCGATGGATTCAAATCAATAAATACTATATAAAAAAAAAAATCAGTAAAAAACGTAAAAAATATCGGTAAAAGCCCAAAATTATTGGAAAATATTGAAAAAATCGGTGAAAGTCCACATACATATATTGAACAATATTCAATGTATCGAAAATGGTCCAAAAGTTTCGGAAAAATATTGAAACGCAACGAAGAAATCGGTAAAGTCCACGTTTATAGAAAAACATCCAAAATATCGGTTAAAGTCCAGAAATTTCGAAAAACATCATATATGGGTGATTCTTAGATAACTGTGCTTTTTCGAGTTGTAAAATTGGCAGATATTTTTTTTGGATTTTTGCAAGTTTCTTCGTGATATCTTATGTAAACACACTCTTAAAACTCACCTTTTAAGTAGATCAACAACAAGTGTGAATTTACGGCTTTGAGGTCGAAATTAAGAAATTTTGCTGCCACGTTTGTGACCAAATTGCCACGTTTGTGACATTTTAGCCACAGTATGGAAAAATTATGGTTTTGAAGCGTTTTGATGAGAGATATATTGCATATAATGACAAATTTACACTTCAAGACTAATTTTGCAACAGTTTCATGTCTCCGTTGGTCCATTTTTTTTATACCCTACGGCCCTAAAGATCAACTATGGTTCCCTGTCCTCTGTTTTAATAGCCGTTTATGATGGATTAGGATCTCCTAATTACAAATCTGATCTTGATTTTTTTCTATTACATCAGTATCCTTAGTTATCCTTGCTCAAAAGTGAAAAAATCACAGTTTTGACATCTACTTAACTAAAACAGCAATAAGTAAAATTAATTTTTGTCAATGGATTCAGACAGCCGAATTTATTATCAACAAGACAAAATTTACTGTTTTTCAATTGGATTCCCAGTTTCCGAGTTATAAGCCTTTAAAAAAGGATACCTCTCAATAACACACAAAGGACCGAAAAATTAACAAAAATGGTAAGTTTTATTATTTTTACCAGAAATATATTTTATCACGAAAATTTTAAGCCCTTGCAGACTAAAATCGGATGAAAAAATAAGGCTCTATTGTAGATTTAGTGAATGAACAGATGAAATTTTGATTCTGTGAATTTGCAAAGTAGTAGTTTAGTAGGCTTAGTCACTAAATCTAGAATAGAGCTGTCATTTTTCATGCGATTATGGTCTGCAAAGTCACGAAATTTTTGTAATTAAATATGTTATTGATAAAAATAATAAAACTTGATTTTTTGTAACTTTTCGGTCTCGAAAAATCCTTTGTATGTTATCGAAAGATGTCCTTAATTTAAACGCTTATAGCTCGGAAGCTAAGAATCCAATTGAAAAACGGTAAATTATGTCTTGTTGACAATAAATTTGGCTGTCTGAATCCATTGACAAAAATTATTTTTACTTGTTTTTGTTTTTGTTCTATAGCTTTAAGTAGATGTCAAAACAGTGATTTTTCCACTTTTGAGCAAGGATAACTCAGGATTCTGATGGTGTAGAAAAATTTTTGTATTAAAAACATAATTAATAGCCTTCAACTAAACATCTGTATACTCAAACTTTATATGAAATATGTTTTTTTGCAGACTGATAAAAAGTGCCACGTTTGTGACATTTTTGATGCGCCACGTTTGTGACATTTTTGCAGTTTATCGCTCATTGTAAAGCACGCTTTTGAGTTCAAGATTTTTCCGAAAGAATTTGGGGTCATGTCTGCAAATCCTACAAAAAAATTGTTTCATGCATAAAATAAAATGTCCTACCTGGGAGTGCCGAGTGCCACGTTTGTGACCATAATTTTTAGAAAAAACGGTTTTTGTTTATAAAATGCCCTATGAAACGCAAACAGATTTCTTTTTGGACGCGTTCGGACATGATGACGTTTGGGTGATGGATAGTGATCAGAATTAATGCATGTGTATTGCGATCTATTGACTGAAACAGTAGTACCATGCAGTAGTAGCATAATACTTTTAAGAAATTTTTTTTTTCCAAAACTAGGGGACAGTTTTCAATTCGAAATTGTGCCCTCTAAAAATTGTTTAAAACTGCAGATGAGCTCAGAATATTGTAGCCTTAAGTATTTACTTAATATGTGTAGTAACTTGTTTTCTGTTCTATTTCCGTTTTTTGGTCGTTTTTCATCTTTTTGTGTTTAAAAAGTAGGGGTAGGACATGCCACGTTTGTGACATTTGGGGTATATTTGCAAACTTTCACAATAGACCAATAATTATTTGGTGGTAAAATTGATCCGCTCTATTAGAAAAACATAGTTTCTAACTTATAGCGTAATTTTTTGTGAAAAAAAAGCCTACTGTATAGGTGAAATCTCCAGAGGACCCAAAAAGTACAGTTATCAGAGAATCACCCATATATCGGTAAAATTTCGAAAGTTTGGAAAAACATTGAAACACATCGAAGAAATCGGCAAAAGTCTAAGTTTATCAAAAAACGTCCAATATATCGGTAAAATTACAAAAACGAAATCGAAAAACATCCTATATATCGGTAAAAGCCCAAATGTTTTGAAAAGTATTGAAACACATTGAAGAAATCGGTAAAAGTCTAAAAACAAAACATCCAATATATCGAAACAAAATCAAAAGTTTCGAAAAATACTGAAATATGTACATTAAATTGATTTTTAAATTGAACTTTTAGTCATATATTTGCAAAGATCGACTTACATATAAATCTATCAATGCAAGTTCAATTAAAAAATCAATTTTCTATATATAAAATGTCACTAAGTTACACACTTAAAAATTCTTAAAGTTATTTGGGAGAACACGCCCTGATAAGGTGGAAACACCTGCAATCGGTATTGAATTTGTTCCAAAGGAACAACTATACCAAAATATCAATAAATAACACAAAAACAACAATTATGATATATCAATACGTATTAACACACAAGCAAAACTGGCAAAAGTCGGCTTCGCAGCCGGGGCAAGGCTGGTGCAGTGGTAGCGACTTCTGCTACCAACCGCGAGTTCCTTGGTTCAACTCACGCCCAGGCCAAAAACACAAAAAGTTTTCAAACTTGCAATTTTTCAATTATAATTAATTTAGTAAAATAAATATAATTATAATTACAACAAAAATAGTCTGATGAGTCTTTGTGGCAAAAGACGAAACATATGTCACTATAGCCGTGTTTTTAATCCGTTCCTTGATTTGTCATAATTATGTGTTAGAAAATGCATTGATAGATTTATATGTAAGTCGATCTTTGCAAATATATGACTAAAAGTTCAATTAAAAAATCAATTTTCTATATATAAAATGTCATTAAGTTACACACTTAAAAATTCTTATGTATATTAAAGAAATCGGTCAAAGTCCAAGTGTTTCGAAAAACTTCCAAAATATTGAAAAAAGTCAAAAAGAATTGAAAAATATTGAAAAACATGTAAAACATCGTTAAAAGTTCAAAAATATTGAAAATATTGAGTTGGAATCACTGACGAAATCACTCTCATTTTTGATCTCATCAACAACACAACATCAAGAATAAAAAAAACAATAAATGAAAGAGACGGAAAAGACAACAACACATAACTCATGGCGCAGCACGCTAAAGCGACTGAAATGCAAACGATAATTTGTATGCAAGCATTGAATTTTGTTTCCAACAACTTCATACTAAAGAAAAAAGGTTTATCTTATAAAAACCAAAAAAATAAGTATACAATCCTGGTCCTTACCACACGTAGAACGTTTAAAAAGAAAAATATTTAAAATCGGTTCGGTATATTTTGCACCAAATCGTTATATAGGGTTTTCATATAAGCAATTTTATATAAATAGTGTAGATATAAGAATATTTTCAAATATATAAAAAAAGACTCACGCGGAGAATGACACACACTTTTTCGTTCCTGACAAAATTTGTACACTTTTTTTTAAAAAAAATTGCACGAGCACTCACTATCAAAAAACCAAGCTGAAAATGCACCAAATCTCCTCTATGTCCTCACTTTCGATTCTGCTTTTACTCATTATAATAGAATAAAAAAAAAAAAACTGAGTGGATTGTACTCAATGAGTGACCAACTTTAATGTGTAGTATAGTATAGTATAGTATAGTATGTCAATTCTTTATAAAAAAAATTTTTGTTATGTAATTGAAATTTGGAATTGACAGTAATCATTATCATCGATTGAAATGCAGGCATCTCAATACCATACCAATATAATTTAGTCCGCAGTATGGAGTTGAAAAACCTTAACTTCAATTGATGATAACTCGATAAGTATTGATTCAATTGGAAAAGTTGATAGACAAAGTTCAATGAATAAGAGCAGAGCTATACGATGCCTTTGGAAAGTATTAATGAAAGGCTGTGTACTTTCTATATATTGTATCACCAAGATTTTATACAAGACCAATGTTGCTTATTGGTTGTAAGTAAGTAGATTAGCAATGTTAAACCATTTTATGAGTTTTACTGACTTTTCGCTTGGAAAAATACTCATTTGCGCTGTGTTCATAGCAAAGCATAGCAAACTTTTCATATAAACAATTTGTATATTTAGTGCATAACTGATGATATAAGTAGGAACTACAAAAGAGACCTATAAAAATTAAAAAAAAAAAAAATATATTTTTGTTGTTTTTTAGATCCAAAATGCTATCATACGAAAAAAAAAATTAAATGTTTTATTGAGAAAAACAGCAAAATATTTTAAAGATTTCTTTACACTAATTAATATGTAAATTGAAATTTTAATAGCACATTTTGTGCACCTTTGTACGCATGCATATAATTAATTTACCTTTTTGCAATAAATTGAAAATATTGCAAAGGGGCAATGTAAAATATTAAAAAAATAAATAAAAAAACACAAAAAGTTCCAATTCCAATTTCGCTATCGCAAAGAATTTAATTATTTGCGTAAAATTCATTTGTATAAAAAAAAATAATTAAATTAAATTATCATTTTACAAACATTTTCATTAAAAAAAGCAGGCACCACAACAATTTAACACTCTCATTGTAAATGGAATCGGATTTTTTAAATATTTTTTTTTTTAACCTTGGAGACGTTTATGTGTGCAACATTATGCTGAAATGATTAAAATTTAAATACACACCTTTACCATATAATGTATGCACACACACACCCATTGATATAAATATGTAATTAAATTCACAGCCGACATACAATTATTTTACATATTACGAGAGCATCTACTAGTGATGCTGTGGCTTTCGCTGCGCTGCTTATTACTCCTTTTTCAATTGCTACCTACTTGAGGAAAAAAAATTTACATTTAAATTATTTTTCCTGAAAGGACTCATTTTGCACAGGGAAAAAAAATATAAGAAAAATTCAATAAATGATAATAAAGTGGGATGAAAATAGCAGATAAAAATTGAAATTAAAATTTAAATTAACAAAAAATGCATGTGAAATGTACATGGGAAAAATATTTGTTTGGTTTTGAAAGAGAATTATCTCTAGATTTTAAAATAGTTTTTATTAAAAATTAGCAGTTGAACTACATGAACTATGCAAGGAATAATTCGTATTAACAACACTGTATAAACTAGAAATAAAAAAGCCTAAAAGTATGCAATGGAATTTTGTGGTGTTAGCTTATGTTGATCCTATAACACTAAGGTTTGTGTCATTGCTAAAACAATTTATTAAACGGAAGTTATGTAAAAACCAAACTGCAGACTAAAATTATGGAGAAATTATTCTGTTAAGTGATAACGCTACTTTAACCCCTTGAGACCGATGGGATCATATAGGACCCCAAGCATTTTTTGATACATTAATATTTTAATTAAAATTTGCATCAAGGAGTAATCGTATGCTATTGACATGCTCTAGAGAGTTGTTTAGTTCAGTCTTGGCTAAAATTTCGTTTTAATTGTTTTGCAAAATACGGAACGGTTTTATAGCGATGACCGAAAATGGCAAAATTTTTTTGTGGTTTTATGGCCTAAATCCAATTTTTTCGGGTTAGTTTTTGAACACTTTCTTTCCTTTAGTCTATATCTACATATAACATTGTTGAAGATAGGAAAACAAAATCTTAAACGGTTTACGACTTATAGCCGTGGCAACTTTGAAAAAACAGTTTTGAAGCAATTTTTAAAGTACTATAAAATTCGACCTGGAGCCAAACAAGCGAAACACAGATAGGGTTTCAGGAATAGTATTAAAAAAGTTTTTTGCATTTTTTTTTTGCTGTGCTGTGTAATATAAGTGCACCATTTCCGGCTATAATGGGCTTTTCCGGACCTACTTTTTTTCTTAATTTAAACACTAGAAAACTTAATCCGAAGTTCATTTTTCGATATGTACAATGGTATAGGCTTCGGTTTCAAGGGGTTAAGGAGTTAATTATTTCTGTGGTAGTGTTATCATAACATTTTTAATCTCAGTCATAAATAATGCATTATATTGATTTCAACAAAAATATTTTTAAGTTTTCTTTATAAAGGATAAAACCTACGCGCTAATTAATGATGAAAAACTACAATGCAAACGTATCTGTCTTCTACCTTGGGGAGTAAACATTTTTTTTTTTCATATTTTTATCCCTTTTTTCGCTAATATAAACGATTGAATGCAGACTTGAGCGTATTAATGGTTTTTTAAGTATTTTAATGGGCATTTTTTTCTCAAGTTAGACAACTCCATTAAGATTTTTTGTTTTAAGATTTAAAAATTGAAAAAAATTGCTGAGTCGTCAAAAGTTGCTGTTGAAAACTTAAATTCTATAACGGCGAAAATTTACCAGAGTAAGTTCTACTCAAAACCCGCGCTTCCTCCACGAAAAAAAAATGAGGTGTGCTTACACGGAACATTGAAAACATTTCGTTTTTTTCATTTGATTGAAGCGGTTTCATCGGATCAGCTGTAGCTTTACTAAATGATCAACACATGGAGGTATTCGATTTGACTATGTACACTACAAGATAGAACCATTTTAATTTGACTGTGCAAATGTATTCTTGCGTGTGTAGTTTTATTTTCAAAACACTGGCAAAACTATAGATTTCTTGTAAGCCTTACAGAAGCTTTAGCATTTTAAAGTATCGCCAAATAATATAAATAAAAAGTATAGCACGGCGTATGAGTGTGATTATTTTAAACATATTTAAGCAGTAAGCTTAAGTTAATTGATAAACTTTTTTTAAAAAAACAAGTTTTTTATTCAGCTGCAAATTCTAGTGAGAATGCCCCATATGTATATTTTCGCCTTGAACGCTTTTACACATAAACATGTCATAGTGCATATTATATTTACGTATAAAAATATATGTTTGCGTATGTACACTCACGATGCCCCCAATATATATGCCTTTCCGGCATCAATTTTTTTTTTTGTTATTTACTTTTTTTAAATTCGTTGCATTGTATTGCACATCCTGAAATCGCATCCTGAAATTATAGTGAAGGCATCCTTTTGTATTGAAATCAATATGTAAATATGTTTAAATTGCTTGTATGTATGACGTCTGAAAACAAAATGAAGTTGATTAAGTCATTGGGAAAGGGGTTGCCGAATTTAAATTAAAAATTAAACGAAAAAAAATTTTAACATGAATTTAAGTTAAATTCATTTAATTATTATTTCCTCATAAAAAAGTATTTTCACATTTGATGAATCCAAATGACCCTAAATCAAAACAATTAATCTTTTTGAACAGAATTATTGTATATTTTATAATTATATGTGCGAGATTCTTGAACATAAGCTTATTTAAATGTCTTAAAAGTTTAAATTAAACCAAAAAATGTAAATTGTTCCTATGCAATCTATATACGTACCAAATCTCATTTATATGCGTTAAATATTTTCAAAGGTATGACATTTTTCTAAAGGCGCGGCACCGCCTATTTTTCTACTGGTATTTATATGTGCCAATACCTTTAATATATTTACCAAATCACATCCATGTCTATTAATTATTTTCAGATAAATAATTTTTTTTTGGAAACACAAAAAAAACAAACAAAACAAAATTTTTTCTAAATTTTTGGGTCCGACATCTATGTCGTAATAAGTCGTGAAGCGCATAGAAAACACGAAAAAAACCAAAAAATTTTTTTTTTTTTTTAAATTTTCTGGGCAACCTAGGGTGAAAAAATTTTGTTGCTCTAAAATGTCGTAAAAAGTCATGAAATGCATCGAAAACACGAAAAAAATGAAAAAAAAAAAATTTTTTTCTAAAATTTTGGGTCCGACATCTAAGGGGGCACCCTAGGGTGAAAAAATTTTGCTCCGCTAAAATGTCGTAACAAGTCGTGAAACGCATAGAAAACACGAAAAAAACGAAACAAATTTTTTTTTTTTAATTTTGGTTCCGATATCCAATGAGGGACCCTTGGGTGGAAAAAATTTTTTTTTCCACTAAAACGTCGTAAAAACTTATGAAATGCGTAAAAAATACGAAAAAAACTAATTTTTTTAATTTTCGGTTCCAACAGCCAAGGGTGCACCTTTGGGTAAAAACAAATGTTTTCACTAAAATGTCGTTAAAAGACATAAAACAACTGGGAAGAAAATTTAAAAAAAATTTTGTAATTTTTGGCTCTGACATTCAAGTGAGACTCTTGGGTAAAAAACAACGTCCGGTACCAGAAAAAACTCATGACGCAGAAACACGCGCCGTACCTATATGTATAAATTTTCACGTTGATCGGTTCAGCCCTGTAGGATTCTATAAGGAACATTCAGACGTGAAAACATTCGCTTTTATAATATATAAATATTACCTATACCTGTAGCAGGAAAGAAAAACTACTTAAGTCGACTTAAGCAAAATAGGTCCGGTTTCCATTTTCCATTAGTTCTGGATGCAATTGTAGCTCTTATTTAGATCTTAATAATGTCCAAAAACGAAAAAGTGATTTTACTATTAGAAAATTCAGCTCAAACATATTTTGCTTAAGTCGATTTAAGCAGTTTTTCCTTCCTACCACAGATATCTACATAGATTCAATAAAAAAATAAACAATTATTTCAAATATTGCATTTCATAAAAACGTACCACCTTGTACAAATGCACACAGTAAAGGATACACTCACACCCACATGCAAAAACAAATATTTTTGTGTGCACCCACAATCAAAGGAATATGGAAGTAGCATAACCGCGGAATTTAAGCGCATCACGTTTCAACAACGCGTGCAATATCACAAATCAAAAAAAAAAAAAAAAAAAAAATTCTCAAAAAATTCAAAACTCAGCTCCTGAATTCTAATTTTATTAAAATTGCATTTAAAAAAAAACAGAAGAGCAAAAGCAAAGCATCAGAACAAATAAAACTAAAAGGTGCGTTTGAAAATTTAATTTAAAATGCTGCACTACGAGTCACGGAGTATCCTTTTCTTTTTGACTTTCAATGCTTATTGGAATGTTTATATTGAACTTTGATATTGCACTTTGAACTTTTTGTAGAATTTGTTGTAGAATTTTTTTGTAGAATTTTTTTTTTTTAAATTTATTAGAACATTCTCTTACTTGAATTACACTTTAAAAGGGAACAAAATGCAAAAAAAGGACTTTGTTTGGAAGCGGTGGTATCCCTTTTTTTGGAAAATGGTATGAGAATGTATGCGCTAATGAACGAAAAAGTATAATCAGAATTATTGAGAATAAGGCTTAACGCGACGTACTAAAGATTTTCAAATATGGGTAACTGATGTATAAATTTACTCTTCAAAATCATCGTAGGGATAAATAGATGCGACTTAGAACTTAAAAGTTTAGTTCTTTCAGAAGCGCATATTGCCTCTAACAATAAATTCAAGTTTCGATGTTGGCCGCTTGTGGAATTAGTTACAGCTACACGGTAAATAAAAAGAAATGTTAAAATCTTTAAAAATAAATATGAGACCTATGAGTGACATTGAATTATCCATAAATATAGGGTAAGGTAACCGGCTGTGGGCCGTCACCGGTTGTGGGCCACCCCTTGTATTTTTTGACGTTTATAAAATATGACAGATCTGAGTATGAGGTTTTGTGTACACTGACAATAGACAGTATTAGTGCAAACACTGAAGTGAAAGGACGCATCTGACCCACAGCTACAACAAAACAAAGAAAATTGACGAAGAAATTTTCAATAAAATAATTTCTGAAGATTTTGCGAGTTTGATAAAGCGAAGTGAAATATTGCAAAGAGGTGAGTGTTATGCATTTTTATGCAGTATTTGTGTTAAATTTTCCAATTTTATATCGAGTTTTCTCAAAATTTTCGCCACGAGAATTTTGCCAGTCACTTAAGTTATGGTTGCCGTTACCGGTTGTGGGCCACCTTTTGTAATCGGTTGTGGGTTACCATAAAATAAATAAATCGACTTCTGTTAGCTGTCTTTTGGATGAACTTGACCCCTTGCAAGCCGATGAGGATGATTAATAATTTGAAAATGTCACATTTTCTTGATGTTGTTTCACCATTAGAGGCTTCATTGATAAATATATTTTGATAATACATATTTCTTTACGGTTTTTTTTTTTTCATAATTTTGCATTTGAAGTGGATTTTTCATGGTGGCCCACAACCGGTTATAAAATTTGTTCTGTCCAAAAACAAGCTCTTTACAAAATTTGTTAAAAAAATTTTTTGTTGAAAAATTATAGAAAAATTGTTTCTTTTTGGTTACCTACTGCCTCTAGCTTTCCATTGGTACCCATAAGTCCGAAAAATGTATATTGAATGCAAGTTACGGGCAAAAAACAAAACCCGGCCCACAACCGGTTACCTTCCCCTAATTATTATTGTAAGCTATTACGACATGAATTGAATATAACTAAAATTTGAGGCAATTTAGGCTAAGCATTTTGCATTCATACTGAAGATCTTGTCAAAATAAATAATAAGCAAAGGTCTCGTAAATGGCCAAAAATTGATAAAGACGTGAAGAGAGATAGAAGGCACAGATTAGACAAAAGGAAACTGTTTGCTCAAGATAAACTATAAAATAGCGACCATTTACCATCTCAAAGGTTCATAGAGAAATTTTGATGTTGCTCAGGATATAAATGTTAAATTCTAACGAAAGCCTATTTCATCTCTTGCAATAAATTAAAGTTTCACTGAGGTAATAGCTACAGCTACACGGTTAATAAAAGGAAATGTTGAAATTTATAAAAAATTGTATTAGTAACAATAAACTACCAAAATAAAAGGTTATTTTTAAAATCCATTAAACATTAGATGTTCATAACTTAATTCTGTTATTGATGCCTTAAAGTTCTTGTCATAATAAATGATATGCAAAGATCTCATAAATGGCCAACAATTGGTCAAATTGTTGATAAAGACAGTCACTCTTGCAAAGGCTTATATGTATTAGACCAAAAAAGTATTTACTCATCATGGTATATTAATACATATCGACTGCTTAAACATTTTGGAAATTCATAGAAAAAATTCGATGTGGAAAAGGATTCAAGTGTTAAGTTCTAACGAGAGTCTATTTCATCGCTTGCAATAAATTTCAGTTTTATTGATGGCCGCCTTGCGAGATAACTGCAGCTACACGATTAATAAAGTGAAATTTTAAAATTTTTTTAAATATTCTTATTTGACGTATGAGTGACAGTAAATTATCCATAAAAAAATTATTATTTTGAGCATTGTAAATAAGAAATGCACACGAAATTTAAAGTAAAACGTAATTTAATTTAGCTTTAAATATGAAAAGAGATTTCTTTGCTTTAATAAAGTTTATTATTTACAATTTTCATACAGCTTTTTTCACAATAATTTTAAATAGTCATGCCCACTAATAAATCAACTTGAAAAACCAATTTCTTAATTAATCACCTTTCACGTTATCATCATAAATAAATCAAGGTTGTGCCGCCCTATTGACAATATATCTATGTATAGATAGATACTAATTAATGAACGTGTCCTTTAAGCTGACCCTTAACATATATATCTAGACTATTGAACCATGTAGACAAAAGATTGTATTTTTTTTCTCCTTCTTTGTACATATGTATGTATGGCTTTCCCATGTTGTTTATTGTGCATGGAGCGTAACATTACAATTAACTACAAAAAGTTAGCCAACAGAAGTGAAACATGGAATGACCAAGCGCCTATGTGTGTATCTGTTCGTATGTTTTATATGAAATCATGCGTTTGACCACATGCTGCTTGACCTTTTTTTACAACGCTGTTTGTTTGTTTGTTTGTTTGCTTGTATGGGTGGAAGCTTTTAAAATTTATGTGATTTCTTTTTTTTTGCTTGATTTGCTTTGATGATGAGCAGTGATGCAACAAAGCATGGCCATTGTTATTGTTCATTAGCTTGTAAAACCAGGGAAAAAGGGCTATATGTAGTCAATAAAAAATTGACAATGTTCATGGGAATATCAAACAAATTCATAAATTGAAAAAAAAAAAAAAAAAAAAAAATTTGGGATACTCAAGTTGATTTTTGGTTTAAAAAAATGGTGGAAATTTGCAGCTAATGCTTCTAACCTCGAAAACTTTTTAATATTCATCATATTTCATATGTTAATCATACGATATGCTAGGCTGTATCTGATTTTTTTATTAATATAAAATTCAATGGTAAATTTAAACAAAAAATTAAAGTAGTTTGCAGAAACACATTAAAGAAATTTACTAGATCTTATGAACATATTTATGCTGTAGCAAAACTACGCGAAGTATTTTAAAAGTGTAGTTAAAGCTTCAAATGAGATGATCATATCCTTTTCTCTATGAAAAGTTATTACTTAATAGCAATTTTCTTTTTAAAGAATTTTTTTTAAAAATATTTTTAAGTATCAAGATTTTATTATATCAAAATACCATAAATATGTTAGGATACTTTATTATGCATGAGAACAAGAACCTGAAAACTTCTACCATTATAATCTTACAAAAGCATTACAGTTTTTGCTCCCCTTCATATAATGTTGGTATAATAAAATTTAAAAGTGTTGATTTATTTCACACTCATTTAAGAATTTTATGTTATTTATAATGCTGTTGTTGCTTTTGCTTTGCTTGATGCTGACCACTTTTTTCAATAATTTACCGCTGCCCTTTTCAACGCATTTAAGATTTATGTGATTTTTTTTCACAGTGTTGAGGAATTTATTTATTTATAAATTTAAATTTAATGTTTAGTTAAATGTTATTAAAATCAATGTGCAATATTCAATTATATTTTTGTCTAAAAACCAAAAGAAAACATTGGTGAAGCAAAAATAATGTCATAAGGTTAATGTACCACAATTTTTGCTTATGACGAATTTGTCAACGATAAGATAACACATAACAAGAAAATTTTTTTTTCCGGACAGCTAAGAGTCACTTTTGAAGTAACTTATTACGTGGAGTTTGCATATAATGTCAGAATTAGCCCAGTACTTAGGGGTTTTGAGATATATGAGTTTAACTATGCAAAAAAAAATGCTATTTTGGCTACTTTTCGGTAAGATAAACACAATTTTTGCTATATTTTTGTCTCATATATCACGTACACTGTGAGGAGGAAGGCTAGCGAAGCCGCGTTTTTTTCCTACAAATCATTGCTCGTAATATTATAATTTATATCATATTACCTATTTTCTATCAATTTATGACAAATTTGTATGACTATTAATTAAAATTACTTTATTCGTATTAATTTAGTATTTATTTAAGGAAAAATAAGCATAAATTTGTTTAGTGTAAAATCTCCACCACATCACTAAAAGTGATATAAACGGCAGCACTGCACAACAGCTGTTTTTGACGCACAGCTGTCGTTCAATTTGTTCAATATCAAAGATTCATAGCATAAATTAAGACACACAGCAGTTGATTGAGACAGTCTTTGCGTAGCCGGCGACCAGCGAACAACAGCAGCAGTAGCAGCAGCAACCAAAAAGGAAATAAGGTACTTGTGGTTTTCTTTGAACAAGCAATATAGTTGTCATAGTAGCAGGAGTTAGATAGATATACGAGTACGTAGATCTGAATACATATCGTAGGGCGGTAAAGAAGACCACCACATAAGACGTGAGAATGGATTAATTGCTCACGGCTTATACATGAGTGGTGAGAGCAGACTTGCTTTCAAACCTGTTTCTGAATCAGTTTGCCGTAAATGTTCTCTCTCTTTTTCCATCGCAAAACTAACTTAGGTATGTATAATAGAAGAATAAACGTAAAGTGGTAAGGGGAGCCGCCACATTAAAAGTGAGTAACCCGATGGCCTAGGAGGAGACAGACATATCGCAGGAAAAAATTAACTGAAGAAGAGAAAGAGAACCACCGCACTAGACGTGAGTATCCCGATTCTGGATCAGTTGCTCACGGCTAACGTTTAATGATGAGAACGGACCTACGCGCAAACCCAATGATGAATCAGTTTAACGTAGGTATGTTCTCTCTCTCAAAAACGAAGTAGATGTACGAAAGAAAGCACAATATATTTGAGAGAATGCATTCAGTCTGTGACGTAGTTTTTTTGGCGAAAGACAGTCCTATGTAGTACTACACGACACTAGACTATAGCTTTTGGCAGAGAAAACAACGCGTAAGAGCAGAGAGTGGTAGGGAGAAGAAAGACGTATTTCTCATATTATTAAGTATTTTTAAGCAAGAGGAAACCAAAGGAAATAAAAAATTTAGTAAATAATTTTATTTAAGCCCAGGTCCTTGAATTCAAACCAAGAGGCCATCCTTTCCTTATAAATTTTTGTAGCCGAACCCCTAGTCACCAGCGAGTAAAACCGCTTGCAGACAGGTTCGTTACAACACGGAAAAAATTTTTTTTTTAATGAAAATCGATCAAAAATTACTGAACTTTTGTATACTTTCCTTCAAGATTCGACGGAGTTGCGGCACCGCTACCATCTCGTTGTCCTCTACTAATCTGTCCCTGTCTATTTTGTTTGTTCTCGAGAGATCGCACTGCCGCTACTCTCTCGGGTCAAGTCAGGAAATTCTTCAGAAAATAAAGCCTACGGTCTTAGTCACTGTCCAGTGGACAGTGTCCACTGTTAAGTGTGTATTGGTTCTCACTTGAAAGTTTCAGTTTTGTCCAAGGATGGTTGAAATATTTGAAAAACACGTCCTACCTCGTTGCCGGTTGGGTCACTAGTAAACGATGCCATCGTCGGAACTTGCATTCCGCCATTCCATTTTTATCCACGATCAGCTGTTTCCTTTTATAAATACTATTTGGTAGTTGGCATTCGCTATTTTGGGACCAGGGTTGCTGTTGTATGCGATAATCATGCAATTCTCTTCCAACTGCTTGCCAAGCGGTTGCACGATAGTTTGTCAAGCCCGTTGGCTGTGATTGTTATAAAACTATTTACTTACTAAAAATCTCTTAGTTTTAAATAAATTCTAGAATTATTTAACTAGAAGTTCATTACCTACTTATTTTAACCTTAATTAGTTTTTAATATCATTAAGACTTTAAATACAAGCAATTATTATAAAGATGTAGACGCAAATGAGGCTTCCAATTTGTGTCCTCGCAATATTCTGGTAAGTTTTTCGTGAAGAAAAAGACTGAAATTTTTTTATGATTTAGAAAGTGACATTCAGTTTATATTATGACAATACTTTTGCTACTGTTATATTTTTGAAAAACAAAAAAAAAAATGTTTTTTAGAGACTATTTGTTAGAAATTTTTCCATATCAAAACTTCTGTCTGCATTTGAAATGATTTTTTTTTAGTTGAACAGAGATAAAACAAAAAAATTCCTTTTAATTAAAAACTGAACAAATTACACAAAAATATCTTTTATGAAATTAAAACTTCAATTATGGCAAAATTGAATTAGAATATTTATTAAAACTTTCGATTCTTATCCTGGTAACAACAATATTTGGTTAAAAGTAAATTTCTGTAAAATTTATACGAAACATTTAAAGATTTTTCCTTAGAATTTTCAAGTGCTTGACATTCATCATTTTATTTCTTATTACCAGGAAGGAAGGAAATACCATATAAAATTCTCAACATACTTTCCAACACTTGACGAAAGAGATAGATGTATACATTGTTTAGCTAAAACAAGAACGAGAAATATACAATACAAATAGAGAGACACATACAACACAAACAAACAGACAAGGATACAAATTAACTCGTTTAATTTAGTCGGAAAACTAAACACAGACCAACAACTAAATAACTCAATTTTGGTCACTTTGATATGTATGGCTGTATATGTGAAGCATAACAATACAAGTGAAATAGTTTCGATTTGGTTTATACACTGAAAGAATATAATCAAAAGTTGAAATGAGAAGAAAGAGATGCCGCAAGTATCAAAGTTGAAGCGATGGGTAGATGCAGCCGTTGAAAACTAAGAAGAAACGCCCTTTGATTAGAATTAAAAACTGATTAATTGAACCAATATCATGGCTGCAAATCAATATCGATTCTCGGATGCATGAACCTAACTAACTTTTACAGTCAGCAATATGTTCCTATTACCTTCTATAGGCAATGTGGTTTTATACTACATGCTGTGGCATCTAAACTTGGATTTAATAAAATATTTAACTAAATTATGACTTCAAAAATTTTGAAATTTGCTTACAGTGTAATTTGTACATTTTTAAACATATTTTTTCTTTTCCTTTTCTCTTTATTTTTGCATTTTTCATTTCATTTTATTTATTTCCTTTTATTCATTTTAACATTTTCATCAATGTGGCAATTGAAATCCACACAAATGTGTGCAATTTGTTGAAAATCCCTCACGTTTTTCTTTAACATACCCCAAGTTTCATGCTTTCACAAATAACGTGGCAACAAGTAAATGTGATTATTTTGTTGCAGCAACAAATTTTTATATAGAAAAGAATTATTGTTGTTGCAACAAAATATCGTATGAGTAGAAGTGCTATAACACCAAAGAGGGGAAGCATAGGGTACATGAGTTTTGGCATGAAATTCTAACTAACAGTTCAAAGCTTAAGCAATTTCTTCATTTTGATTTTATATGCTCTTAACAATTTTCTTCAATTTTCAATTTTCTCTTTAAACTTTTGTTATTTATGTATATTTGAGTGTGGTTGTGTTTGTGTCTCTGTGCGTTGACCATTGAGTGTCTTCTGTTGTCCCAGTCAAAGTTTTTTTGCGTTGAGATGAAATTGAAATGTACACAATTGTTGCGCCATTGCCTAGTCAGAGTTCAGAGTTGGCTGTTTAGTTGAGTAGCACCCAGTTGTGGGTATACCTATGTAGAAGTTCTAGTCACTTTTAACTCAATGTTCTATTTTTTTCTTTCGTAGCACTGTGATACCTTTTCTGTATTTCTATTCCATTGTGTTTTTATTTCGAAAATGTATTCCATTTCCTTCTCTCCAACTTGTGTTCGTGATAAAGTCTTTCAATCTTTTGCTTTGCTGTCAACACAATGCTTTCGATTTTGCAACGCAGTTTTCAAGTAACTTGACTAAGTATTTGTGTGTTGGTTTTTACTTTCTAGTGTTCAAATATATCAGCAATTTTGCGACTGGTTTTTTATTCAGTTAATTTTACGTTAGTATTGAAAGAATTGTAAGTAATTCACTTTGAATTTTTACTGATCGATATTTTTGACTTTTATTTTTTACAGTCAGCAATAACGATATTTTAGATGTTTCTTAGGACTTTTTCCAAAATTTTAGATATTTTTAAATACACTTGGATATTTTGCCGAATTTTTCAATGTACTACCTTGATCAAAAAGTTCCCGGAATTTATTTTTAAAATTAAAAATATTCTTGAATATTGATGTGGTTCCCTTCAAAGTAATTCCCACCGACTGCCACGCACTTATGCCAGCGCTTGATCCAGCTCTCAAAACATTTTTGATACTCAATTTTCGGTATCCCCATCAGTTTCGTTTTCGATTTTTGTATTATCTCCGATCGGCTGCTAAAACGCGTTCCGCTTACTGGTTTTTTCAGTCGATCGAGCAAAAAAAAGTCACTGAGAGCTAAATCTGGCAAATTTGATGGCTGCGAAATTGTATAAGTTGAGTTTTTGGTGAGAAACTCACGGATAATGATGGCGTTGTGCGACGCACACTGGTGCTATAGAAGTGATTTGGTTCAAAACGACTCAGACATCGCAATTTTCATCGAAATATAAAAATTTTTAAAGTGGGATATTTGTTTTATCATACTAAAGAATGATACAAAGCTTAATTTCCTAAATATGACTTAATCAATTTGCCGAGTGACCTTGGAAAATGTAATTCAATGTTCAAAAATAGAGATACCATTTAAAATCTTTTCTTACTCAAGAGGAAAGCATCGTGCGAAAAAAGTGTACTAAGCAAAAATGCTTAGAATAGTCCGAGCGATACGTATGATTTTTTGGAATTTTTTTTGGAAACTTTTTTTTTTTTTGAATAATTTTTGAAATGTTTTTTTTGTAAGTTTTTCAAAAATTATTCAAAAAAAAAAGTTTAAAAAAATTCCAAAAAAATCACACGTATTGCTTGGACGATTCTAAGCATTTTATGCCTAGTACACTTTTTTCGTAAGATGCTTTCCTCTTGAGTAAAAAAAGATTTTTGCCTTCCGCTGGCGTTCAAAAGCCAATAACTCCCATTTAGCGTCCGAATCCCATCTTGAGTCATATTTAGGTAATGAAGCTTCGTACCATTCTTGAGTAAGACAAAACAAATATCTCACTTTAAGAATTTTTATATTTCGATGAAAATTGCGATTTGTGGGTGGTTTTGAACATGGAGTCCCCAGTGTGCGACAGTGCATTGTCATGGTGTAAAATCCAAGAGTTGTTTTTCCAGAGATCCTTTCTTTTAGAGTGAATTGTTTCACGCAGACGCTTCATTACACCTAAATAATACTGCTTGTTGACGGTCTGCTTTTAATATTTTTCGATACTTTTGGACTTTTATCGATATTTGAGATGTTTTTTGATATTTTTGGAATTTTTCCTATATATAAGATATTTTTCGATACTTTTTGACTTTTACTGGTATTTAGTATGTTATTCGATACAGTTGGAATTTTACCGATTTCCTCAATGTTTTCAATATTTTTTGGCTTTCATCGATGCATTAGATGTTTTCCGATATTTTCGGAATTTTTCCTATGTTTTAGATGTTCTTCGATATTTTTGGATTTTTACCGATATTTTTTCGATACGTATTTTAGATGTTTGTGGACTATTGGTTTTTTGACACTTGGGCATTTACCAATTTCTTCGATGTTCATCAATATTTTTTTAATACCTACTTTTGGACTTTTATCGATATTTATGATATTTTTTGATACTTTTGGAATTTTTCATATATTCTTGATTTTTTTCGATACTTTTGGATTTTTACCGATATTTTGGATGTTTTTCGATACACTTGGATTTCATCGATATTTTAGATATTTTTGGACTTGTTCCGGAATTATCGATGTTCTTCGGCACATTTGGAATTTTACGATTTCTTCGATGAATTTCAATTGTTTTCGATACTTTTGGACTTTAACCGATATTTTATATGTTTTTTGATATTTTTGGAATTTTTCCTATATTTTAGATGTTTTGCGATACTTTTGAACTTTTAACGATTTCTTCGATGCATATCAATATTTTTCGATACTTTTGGAATTTTTGGCATATTCTAGATGTTTTCCCATACTTTTGGATTTTAACTGATATTTTTGAGGTTTGCGATACATTTGGACTTTTACCAAATTCTTCAATACAGTTTGGTGTGAATTTTTTTCAATACACTAGTACTTGTACCGATTTCTTGGATGTTTTCGATATTTTTCAATATTTTTGGACTTTTACCGATATTTTAGATGATTCTCGATAAATTTGAGCTTTTACCGATTTCTTAAATTTTCCTCAATATTTTTGGACTTTCACCGATATTGTAGATTTTTTTGATACTTTTGGACTTTTACCGATATATTTCAATATATCTCTTGGGGTATTACCTGTATATAGATTGAGGGCTTTTCAATTCAACTGGAATATTAACCGATTGCTTCGATGTTTTTGATATTTTTCAATGCTTTTGTAATTTCTCGATATTTTTGGACTATTATCAATATTTTAAATGTGTCAGTTTTATGGAATTAGATAAAAAAACTTTATTGGAGAGTCATGAAATGTCCGTAGCAGCCTTGATCTTGTTCTTGCACATTGAGTCTTTGTCTTGGTTTTGATATTGAGTCTTGGTCTTGATCCTGTTTATTGAGTTTTGGTCTTGAAAAAATTTCTAGAGATTGTTGAGTTTTCAAGATTTCCAAACCTTATTTTTACAAAGCAGTTGGGTTTTTAAGATGCAAAATTCTGAATTGGGATATGGTTGTATGCTTGAAGCGGGCGTGACACACCTATTAACTATAAATTTGCAAGACTAAAAAGTAGTATTGGTCTTGATGGTCATCGTGAGCAATACCAAGGTCAAGACCATAGCAGTCTTACCGAATTTTTCGACCGTAGCAGTTTTGGTCTTGGTCTTGCAATGATATCAGTGTCTTGGTCTTGCAAAATTACCAAAATAAGGATCAAGAACCAAGATCAACACTAGTTTTGCACATAACTTGCTACTTGCAAAAAATTCCTACCCAAAACTTTAATCAGAGCACCTCTACGATATTATTATTTTCCTGAGTAACCAATGCAACCGGTTTTTGAGATTAAAATGAAAACTACAAATAATTTTGAAAAGCAGTACTTGGATTTTCCGTAGAACTCTATGATCACTATTTAGAACTCTTATCAGAACAGTTTTTTTGTAAGAAAAAAAACCAAGAACTCCAGAACTCTTTCTTGTAAGCTCAAAAACAATATCGGAACTCTGCTACGTGAAAAAAGCAGTGCTGAACAAAAAAGGCACCCCTCGAAGCACCCGGCCAAGCTTACAGAAAAATTTCGAATTTTGTGAATGAACTCTAGCGCTATTCGCACCGAAGTCAGAACTCTTAAAATTTTTTCGTTTTTCGATAATTGTGGAGTCAACTTTACATGGGTATGATGTTTTGATGAGAAATTATACATATAATTTATCCTGAACAACTAGGGCATAGTGGATTTTCAATAATTTTCTTAACAGATCTCAAAGAATTTTTAGCTCTAGTAATCATTAGCATTCAATAAGCCCGCAGCGAGTACTTGATCGAACTCAGGTTTATAGAATTGGAGTTTTTAAAATAACTACCAAGATATCATGATATGCGTATGTCTGAAATCAGCGAGGAAACGATTGCTGGGGCAAAAAATCTACGAAAAACTTAAGAAAAAATTCTAGAAAAAAATTCTGGACATTAGCTTACATTAGTCACCCTACACGTTGGTGTATCTAATATGTTGGTTCTATGCTCCAAAAAGGCATAAAAGACTCAAGAGAGAGCGAGAGAGAGAGAGAGCAGAATATATTCTGCCTGTCTGCGAAAACTTTAAATCCTCTTGATAAAACATTTTTTTTTGTTGACGTAACACATTTTCTACGCTACGCTGTTTTGGGCTGTCAACTCAAAACTTCATCTCTTTCTTTTATTTCTGTGATTTTTCCTTTCAAGTTTGCAACACAAAAACCCTGTAGCATGTTGTTGACGTGTTGTTGTTGCTATTCCAGCTGCTTTGCTTTAATGCAATCCTGCCAACATCAAACTTAAGACTACAGTTTTTAGTTTTGAGCTTTTACTACCATGGGATAGGAACGTGAACCTTGTTACTAGTAGGGGCGTACATGGTGGGCGTTGCATTTTTGAAATGAAACAAAAATGTAAACCACAACATATGAAAAGCACAAAAGAGAAAACCAAATGCAAAATTAAAACATAAAAGAAAATCGAAATGAAAATGCAAAAGACAACAAAAAGAGAAAAGAGAAAAGTATCCAATAATGCAAAACTGAAGAAACAATTTAAGAAAACGTGGCAAAATGTTGCATACTTACAGGCGCAAAAACAAAAATCACTGAAAATTGAATTTTTCAGTTTTCGCTATGCTGCCTGCTACCGTCGTTTTCTATTTTCACAATTTCTACGTTGTTTTTGTTTTTCTTTTGTATTTCTCTTTATCGTATTGTTTCGGTATAGTTTCGTTTTAAGCTGTTTTTAGTAGCTGCAACGTGGGAGCACTTGTGCTTGTGTTTCAGTGAGTTGCATTCAATACATTCAAATGAGTCCCCAAATGTGCTATGAAATTTTTCTAAGTGAGCAAGGAGCTGACAGTTTTAACAATATAGGTATTGTCTCGGTGTGTGTGTGTATGCGTTTGTGTGTTTCGGCTTCGAATATTTCAGTTTAAACTTTGATAGCAACATTGGGAGCTATTTGGTAAAAGAAATAAACAAAAAAGTAACAAAAAACTTGAGGCAACATGTTTTTGTAGTATGAGAAACAATTCAATTCCTTAGAGTATTTAAAAGTTGGAAAAGGAGTTGTCCCCAATTTTTGTTTTGTAAATTTTTTAAATTTTATATGTGGGTATTGGTAGTGAAGTTTTTTCAGAAATATTTATTTCAAATATAAAACTTTTGCACTCAAAAATACGGAAAAATTTTAAAGATTAATTTATCTGAGATTCTGGAGAAATTTTGTGTGAGCAATAGGCATAATTTTTATGCCATTATATGAAATTTTCTTTTTAAAGTTTTTGAGGTTTTTGAGCTAAACCGCTTGACATGATGATTTTGCATTTAAATCAGAAAAAATTTAAACTCGAACTTGAATTGAGCATCAGTGACGATAAACTTTGTGTCGCAACAAGAGCACTACTTACCATTCCATTGACCTTTGTGTTGAGTCAAAGCATTTGCCCGCTTTTAACTTTGTACAACCAATTCATCTCCATTTTCCACACAAATTTCCCTAATAGCTTTTATTTTACCCAACGCGCGTAAAGCAATTAAAATTTTTACTTTTACGCCATTTTGTTTAGACAATTACCAAAGCTTTTTTGCATTTATTGTATTGACAAAGCTTGTTGTTGTTGGTATAATGTTTGTTTTTGTATTTTTTTTTGTGTCCATTTGGAGTTATTTTATCAAATTTTTTTGAATAAAATTGCAACAGCGTTGTGTTTTGGGGGGCGAAAACCAAAGTTTGAAGGGCGTTCATTCACTTTGGCCCGCAACATGAGCAGAGAGGGCGTCGTGTTAAAGTTTATAAATCGCTTTCACTTAAAACTAAACTGATTTCAAATGGAGTCTCTAAACTGCAACAAAATTCCATTCAATCTCTCTTGACAATTTTCATTTATTGTGTTGTATATTTTTTTTTGTTTTAAACATTTTTGGTTTGTTTTTTAATGAAGCTTTCTGTCGTAGTTTTAAAATATATTTTTCACTAACATTTTGTTTGAGTATGCAAAATGTTCGCAAGTGTATAATGAAAATATATTGTGTAATAATTTTTATATAAAAAAGCACAGTTTTTAAAAATTGTTGTCAATTTAAAATTTCAATCAATTGGTTGTCAGTTTAGGCATAAACGTAATAAAAAAGAAAAAATTGTTGGCCATTGGCATTGGATATTCAATATAGGACACTGAACCCTATGTAGACAGTGAATATAAGAAATTGGACATTGGGTACTGGACTATGGACATTGAACTTTTGATATTGGACATTGAACAGTGTATGAACAATGAACAATAGATATCAAACATTGAACACTGAGCATCAAAAAATTGACAGTAGACATTGGACATTGAACAATGGATGTTGGATGTTGAACATTAGATATTGAACATTTTGACATTGGAAACTGGACACTGGTAGTTAAACATTGGACTCTGAACGCTGGACATTGGACATCAGTTATTAAATATTTGATATTGAATATTGCGTAATGGACATTGAATATTGGGTATTAGGCATTTAATGTTAAACAGAAGATCATAAACGGTGTACATTGGACATTCAACATTGAAAATCGGAAATATTGGAAATTGGATATTTGGCATTGAACATTGAACAGTAAACATTGAATGTTGAACATGGAACATTGAACATTGATAATTGAACATTGAACATTGAACATTGAACATTGAACATTGAACATTGAACATTGAACATTGAACATTGAACATTGAACATTGAACATTGAACATTGAACATTGAACATTGAACATTGAATATTGAACATCGTACATCGTACATTGAACATTGAACATTAAACATTGAACATTGAACATTGAACATTGAATATTGAACATTGAACATTGAACATTGAACATTGAACATTGAACATTGAACATTGAACATTGAACATTGAACATTGAACATTGAACATTGAACATTGAACATTGAACATTGAACATTGAACATTGAACATTGAACATTGAACATTGAACATTGAACATTGAACACTGAACACTGAACATTGAACACTGAACACTGAACATTGAACATTGAACGTTGTACATTAAACATTGAACATTGAACATTGAAAATTAAACATTGAACATTGAACATTAAACATTGAACATTGAACATTGAACACTGAACATTGAACATTGAACATTGAACATTGAACATTGAACATTGAACATTGAACATTGAACATTAAACATTGAACACTGAACATTGAACATTGAACATTGAACATTGAACATTGAACATTGAACATTGAACATTGAACATTGAACATTGAACATTGAACATTGAACATTGAACATTGAACATTGAACATTGAACATTGAACATTGAACATTGAACATTGAACATTGAACATTGAACATTGAACATTGAACATTGAACATTGAACATTGAACATTGAACATTGGACATTGAACATTGAACATTGAACATTGAACAATGAACATTGAACACTGAACACTGAGCATTAAACGTAGAACATTAAACATTGTGGAAAAATCTTTTTCAGAAAATTTTTTTACAAAAATTCCAATTTACTTATTTCACTTTTCATTTAAAAGACATTGACATTGAAAATGTTAAATGTGCCGATAGCATGCTTTAACAAAAATATATATTTTTGTTTTTGGATGAGTTCTATAGCACTTTCGATTACCATTGATGAGTATACAAAAAAGCGTATTTTTGGGCTAAAAACTTAAATTTTATTTTTCATTTTCATTTTTCATTTATGATTCTTCCTAAGCTTTAATTTAATATACTCCAGTCATTATTTTCTTCACAGAAATTAAAGGCATGTCTTGTACAGTTTCAAAGGAAATTCCAAAAACTCTGAAAAATTACAAATTACACTCAATTTTGCAGTTTTTCCCTCCCACAATTAATGCAAAATTTGGGACGATACGGCACTATCGATAGCTTTTAAAATGTAGAAAAGCACAACTAAAAGATTTAGAAAGTTGGGATAAAACTTATTGTTTTCAAAAACATTTTGACCCATCAGATCGTATTTTAATGGGTCTTTTTGACACATTTTTTTCAAAACCTCTGTTAGAATTTGAACCTTTATAGCGCCGCTTGCTGACCCAACTTCTAAAAATCATTCAGCAGTTTTTTTTCTATTTTTCAATGGCAAAGTGCTATACTAAAACTCATCCCAAGTTTTGTGTTGATGCGTGCAGTATATGCACATTTTTCTACTTAGCGAGAAAAAATCAAATTACGTTCAACTGTAGTTATTCTAGTAGTTTCATAAAATCTGAGACCAGCTTTTGTATAATATCTCAAATTCGATGTTTCTTAGAAGAAATATTGCAAGGATCCTAAGCACTATATGAGTAACCGATTATTATTTATAGGTTTAAGTGTTGGCTGCCTCAGTTGAAGTGAATATTTTTCAACACAACGTGGCGTATGATTAACCTTTAACTATTACAAAATATATATGATATATTTCAAAAAATTTAGATGCAAACTTATATCGTTAACGCTAACTTTTTGAAATAATATGACAACAATACCTAACCGAAAGGATTTTACTCAACTAATAAAATAAAAAATTAAAGTTTTGGTAATAAGTATTCTATGATATAAAACTTTCATTCAAATATACCCACATTAAAGTCATTACTTAAATATAGTACGGCTATTTTTCTATTAATACCCTAATATTAAAAATTATGCGTTCGCTAATGAAATAAACACTTTGTATGTGTAAAAGCAAACAAGGATAAAACATTCAAAAGATGAAAAATAAAAACAGGCTTTGCTTGTTTTGCCATAAATACGTATATGTATTTTTAAATGCTAATAGAAAGCAACATATAATAGGGTAAAAGCGCAATTTTAGTTCGACCTAGTGCTCCAAAATATAAATAACTTTTTTTCTAATTTACTTCAGCAAAATCAGACTACAAGACTTACTCACGCTTTAAATAATATAGATAAAAACTTAAAATACATTTGAAAGATTTTGGAATTCTATAACAATTTTATTCTTGCATTCTAAGAATTACACTTTAAATTTATTAATGGTTCTCTTGCCCTATATACAAAAATATCTCTGGCACAAAAAAAGACCTAACATGCCAATAAAACTCCAAGCGTTTACTTATAGTCATGCAAAAAAAAACTGACGCCCAACCAACTAAACCAACAACACGTCAAAAATGTAAACTTTTCCTTTTTTTTTGTTGCTGCAATGCCCCCCCGTTGAGTGCATTTGACAGCTGATGATGGATTTGGCTTTAGAGCAAAAGCAAAAAATGAAAAAGCGACGACCAAATGCTGCTGCTGAACATAACGAAATTTAACAACGTCAGCAGAAAATTTGCATATATAAATTTATTTTATTTTTTTTTATTTATATTTTTATGTTGGGTTCATGTGTCAACATGCTTGTGTACAGGATATTGAGAGAATCTGCTGTCAAATGAAGTTCATACACTGCGAGTAGAGAGCAAAAAAAAAAAAGCAATTCCGTTAATAACTCATAAATACAGCGATAAAATAGCTGTTAATGTCAAAAAGGATGAAAAGGATCAAGAGCAGCAGAATAAAACGAAACGAATATTGGGTGTGAAATTGCTAAGTTGTGGGGGACAAATGAATGACTTAAAATGCTTTGTCAAAGTATGAGTACTTTGGGTTTAATAAAATGCTAAAAATATTATGCGCAATTTTAAAGGATCAACAAATAACAACAAAAACGAAATTCTGTTTGCATAAATGTTTGTTTATTTTTGACATTTAATATGTGTTGAGTGTCCTTCCTGCATGTCCTTTGAATGGCAAACGAAAAAAAAAAAATTGTTACATTTTTTGTTTGTATTTTTTCTTAAAATATTTTCCAATATTTCTGAAAATAAGTAATATGCAGAGTGATTTTACATTGTGATGATTTAATTAACTTTTCAATGTTAAAACATGATGGCGTGGCACACACACACTTGATATTTTTGAATTTTATTAAAACGTATGTTTGCTATAAGTGATATAGTCATGTAAATAACTCAAAAAAATCATTGTATTGATGACAAAAAAATATCATTGTATTGATGACAAAAAAATTAGTAGCTGAAGTTTAGCATAATAAATTGCTGCGATTATTTTATAAAAGAATGTCACTTAATCCTTTTTGTTTATAAGGCGAATGCGAAATTATTTTCAACTCTTATTCTAAAGAATCCCTACCTGTTTGCTATCATAAACACTTTTGTGCCATTTAGAATTAAAATCGATTTCTAAACTCAAAAACTCACAAATAATGTGATTGGCAATGTCAGTGATCGATGCTCAATATTCAATATTCAATTTTCATTGTACAATATTTAGTGTTCAATATTTAATTTTCAATATGTTCCATGTTCAATGTTCAATGTTCAATGTTCAATGTTCAATGTTCAATGTTCAATGTTCAATGTTCAATGTTCAATGTCCAATGTACAATGTTCAATGTTCAATGTTCAATGTTCAATGTTCAATGTTCAATGTTCAATGTTTAATGTTCAATGTTCAATGTTCAATGTTCAATGTTCAATGTTCAATGTTCAATGTTCAATGTTCAATGTTCAGTGTTCACTGTTTAATGCTCAATGTTCAATGTTCAATGTTCAATGTTTAATGTTCAATGTTCAATGTTTAATGTTCAATGTTCAATGTTCAATGTTCAATGTTCAATGTTCAATGTTCAATGTTCAATGTTCAATGTTCAATGTTCAATGTTCAATGTTCAATGTTCAATGTTCAATGTTCAATGTTCAATGTTCAATGTTCAATGTTCAATGTTCAATGTTCAATGTTCAATGTTCAGTGTTCACTGTTTAATGCTCAATGTTCAATGTTCAATGTTCAATGTTCAATGTTCAATGTTCAATGTTCAATGTTCAATGTTCAATGTTCAATGTTTAATGTTCAATGTTCAATGTTCAATTTTCAATGTTCAGTGTTCAATGTTCGATGTCCAATATTCATTGTTCAATGTTCAATGATCAATGTCCAATGTCTTTTCAACTAAGCTTTGAATAACGAAACATCTATACATAAATAGGCAAACGAGGTCGGTTCAGTCCCTGTTTCTTTGCCTAAGTCTCATCATATTTTGGTGCAAAGGTTGTGAGGAGGAGCAGTGCATAGGAATTTTTTTTTTTTTTTTTTGTAAGTGGGCGGTGCCACGCCCCTAAATGGATAAACGCTCTTACGGACATGAAATTAAATTTGGCATATAGATAGGGTTAGCATTAAAGGACGATAAAATTACCATTATGTGTTAAAGTGGGCGCCGCCACGCCTCTAAATTGAAAGAACGTTCTTCTGGCAAAACTGTCAAACCGATTTGTAGGAAATTTGGCATAGAGATAAAATTGACACTAACGAATGATAATATAACTTTTTTGTTCTAAGTCGGGTTCGTTTCATATGTGTACTAAGTTAAATTCATAAATTCCCTAAATATATACTCAAAGTCCATAGTATGTGTTTAATTTTTCAAAAACAAATAGTTAAGTGCCAATACACAAAAAAATATCATAGTTGAGGAAATACGGATATGAAAAACAGTAAATTTGTCATGAAAGAAAATTTTACATTGAAAATGTTGACAATAAATTTAATGGTTAACAATATCATCAGCATAAAAATCAACAACAAGAAAATCGGCAATTTGTTTAGCGCAAGCAAGTAATTTATTATAGAGTACACTTGCCACCAACAGCAACAACAATTGTGATATGAACAACAAGAGCAGCAGTGGTAGAGATAAACGTTCAAGAAATTTATTAAACGATAACAACAGAACGTGTCAACTGCAGCTGTATGCGTGTATATTAAGAAGAAGAATACAACCCAGTAAGAAAATAAAAAGAATATATGGATCTTTGTTCTAGTAATTTTTTTGACTTAGCAGTTAGCGGCCAAGCATGAAATAATAATTTTCTTATATTTAAAACAGCAGTGAAAAAAAATGTAATAGGCTTCAAAGTTCTAGCTTATATCGAATATAAGTTATAAGCAATGAAGTACGTACGTTTGGAAAACAAAATTCTACAGCTATCGAAAGTTAGTCATACGAAATATTATACAGCAAGCTAAAATAAATGCTTACATATAAATTATAATAGATTTTTCAGCTATAAAATAAGATTTATTTGTATACAAAAGCTGAGCTATTGCAAAAGTCAAATTTATTTTATACTTCTAGTAAATGTTTTTTTATTTTTATTCATTCATTCATTTCCAAATTTCTTGTTTCAGTAAATTTCTCACTGGGTTGCCGCATTGCAGTGTTTCTTACCTTCCCAATATAATGCGCTTATGAATCTGTTGAAATTGCATGTGGCTCATGATTGTAATTTGCATGAATAACTTTTAATGCTTTTCAAGTTTGGCATGCAATGAAATCTTAGACAGGAAGAGTGAATAAACTTTAAGTTTATTAAGTAGCACAAAAATTAATTAAATATTCAAGCATACTTTTGTATAACAAAATTGATTTCAAAATAAAATATAAGTGTTTTTATTTTTATTCCTTAGGGTATTAAAAGTGCGTTTAAAAGTTTTTGCGGAAATAAAACAATTCATTAGAAAGACTAGCTTTTCACTCTGGATTTAAAGTATAAAATACAAAAATAAAAACATTTAAGATCTTAAATTTAATAAAATAGTAATTACTGGTTAAACTAGAGAAAATTTATAAAGGTTTAAATATATCACAAAAATTAAGGCTTTAAATAATGATATTGTAAAAGATAAAGCTACATTTCTCTTAGAAGAATCATTTTCACGGGTAGTAAGGGGCAGGAGAAGATATTACCTTATGTAGACACGCATATGAGTGCAGCTTTTTTTCACAAAATTAATGTAATTGAACTTACCTAATTAGTGCAAAATTGGGAATAAGACACATTTTCAGGAAACTAAAATGAAAATTGATATCAATTTCTTGAGTTGAACCCTCATGGAAATAGAGTACTAAGTATGTATACCAAAATTAAACTCGAGGTATTTGCTTGGGTCGGAAATCGCAGAAAAGTTTCGATATTTTACATAAAAAATGTTTTGAAGTGAAATAAATTTGCCATCAAAATAGCTCATTTAAAGGAAAAATCACACAGCACCAGTTCATAGCTTGTTTTGAAGACGGAAAAAAGTTTGTACTAAGTGATGCATTTAGCAGAAAAGAACAGAATGATTTCGTGCCTCCTCTATATAACTTCAAAAATTGTGTTTTTGAACCTTAAGCTTAGAATATCTTAAAAACTATATGTGCTGGGGTAATACCGAGACTAAGTTCGGATTCAGCACCGAACTACATAGAAAATTACTATTTTTTTTAAGTGTACTCTTTTTAAGCTCTTTTTTAAAAAAAATAGTTGTATTTAGTAGTTTCCGCTCAAAAGAAAACATAAGTGCAATGAAGATATATAAAAATTTATTTACATTGAATTTTCGTCACCATGTAGAGTAACTTCGGGTATTGTGATATAGGCGGGTAATGTGATATACCAGCATATCTCTTTAAATAAACAACTCTCGATAATGGTTTTTCGTCAACACCACAGTAACTGAAAAAGAAACGTGCTGCAAGTTTTTGAGCGCCCACCTTTATTTATTCTGCCTTCAGTGTGGTAAAATCGATTTAGCAGTGAAAAAAAAACTTTATTTGCGTGTGCTTTATGTTAAGATCTAGCCTAAACTAAAATTGATATCATAGCTGCAATAGTAAATTCTGCTAGTGGGTGAATATACCTAACCATAAATCAATTGAATTTTTTATTTGCTAGAGTGTGTTTTTCAAAAATAACCTGATTGTTTTAAAACTGAAATTCGGGTAATGTGATATAGTGAACTTCTGTCATCGAAAATATTTGATGTTCCACTTGCAATGCAAAATGTTTGGCACGATGGTTTTTTGGCCCAAATCTAAAATGTTTTTCCTTATTAACAATTTGTTGGTCCAACATTTTTATATAAAGGTCACAGTTTTTAAGAAAAATGAGCTTATGCTTTGTAAAAGCGATTTTAGTAATGTTTATCACTCCTTACCTGAAGCAAAAGTTCCACAAATAAAGTTTCTTCATAACACGATGATCTTTTGCCGAAAATGCAATTTGTTGGGATATGTGATATAGTATATCACATTACCCGCCAATTTTATTTTTTAACTTTTTTTGCCTTTTTTCACTTTTGTTGAAATAGCTTAAGATTGGCTGATGCTAAAAAACCCCAAAATCATAATATACTGCACAATACATCAATAAAACATAATACATAAAGTTATAGCAGCAATGCTTTGAAAACTACGAGTAATTTAAAAAACAAAAATGCCTATATCACATTACCCGAACTTACTATACATATGAGGCAACAGTAGCCTAATCTTTACTTTGGTGATAAAGCAAAAGCACATAACCCGAATCGATACGAGCTCAAGTTATAAGCTTTTGATTTTTTAACGAAGTGAGGGTTAGGCCACTATTGCGCTCATAGCCTCATATAATGGCGCCCAACGTTGGATGAGATCTTACTTATTATGACTACTAAGAATTAATAAAAATATTATTATGGACAAGTTGTTGCTGATCATAAAGAAGTTTGTAGACTTGATAAATTTTATTCAGCTTGGGTGGTAAGTTTCTACTTGCCCTCAACAAAATATTGAACCCAGCAAGAAGAAACTGCTAATTGTGCTAACAAGGCGTAAAATATAATCCAAAATCTTTTGATGGACCAATTCGATTTCTTTTAAGATGAATATTGAGTTATCAATTGAACAAAACGTCTTCTAAAGACTGCGATCGATTAATTTGCCTGATACATTTTATCCAATAACTTGATTTCAAATAACTCAACTCAAAAATTTTTTCGCATTAGGCTTTAAAATGAATGTACTAAAATTATTGTTTCCAAATTTTATCATCAGTCCATCGTATTTACTTTAAAATAGCAAACGAGCTAGAAGTTCGAAAATCAATAATAAATATTTTTAAAGACCACCCATGGTGGGCTTTCTATAGATATTGCTCGGAACAGCAAAGTAAATATCAAATTGATAGCAAGAGTTTTGAAAAAATTTGAGGAAAGCTTGGTGTCTTTCAAAAGCCAGGTTAAGGAAAAAAAGACGTTCACGACCAAAACAAAACGAAGAATCCCAATATTTCATGTAGAAAACTAGCACAGAGAGTGGAGTGTTTTCAGTTTGCAAGGCCAAAAAAGATGCTAGTTTGAAGACGTTCAAGGTACAAAAGTTTTCTGACATAAGTGCTGTGAAGAACACGGGAGCAAAACAGCGCGCCATAAAATTAAAAATTAATTTTTTTCAAAAATTCGAATGCTGCAGACTTGCGGAAGAATGTGGACGTAAAGTTTGAGTCAAAAATGCAGTCAAAATTTCCTCGTTAGTTCTTCTTTTGGTAAGCAATCTGCAATTGTGGCAAAAGGAGCAATTTTTTTGTAGCCACTGAAACAATAAACTTCGAGTTTTATATTAAAGAATGCTAAGAAAAAATACGAGACTTTTCTTACAAAAACATGAGGTTTTCACTTTCTTTTGGATAGACTTATCATCTTGTTATTATAGTAAAATAGCCTTGGAGTGGTTTTGAAAAAATAATGCGGTTTTGGTGCTTTGTGAAGCAAATCCGCTAAACTGTTTAGAACTCTGGCCAATTGAAAAATACTGTGATTTGGCCAAAAAGGAGATAAAGGCAACAAAAAAATTAGCCAAGGATGCTTAAGATTTTTTTAAAAAAAGGGTTCAGTAGTAGCTACAAAGGTGTCGAATAATACCATAAAATCCTTTAAAGAAAGCGTGCCAGAAAAGTAACAAAAATTTGTAAAAAAATAATATTAAAAAATTAACTACGAAATAAGTAATAAGCAATAAGCAAAAATAATAATGAGTTTCATTTATAAAATCGGACAAATAGTTCCAGAGATTTTTCGAATTTTGTAACCGACAATTTTATCGATCGCAGTCCATAAAACTATAATTTACTCTGACTTTCATCTCAAAATATGATAGTTATTGTGAATTAATCTGCCGCAGTAGCAAAAAAAAAAATGAAATTTCTGATTGGCATAATAGCTATACTTCCACCCTAAGGATTACAGAACAATAATTTTGCAAACAAAAGAGGAAAGAAAAATATTTTTAAAGATAACTAAGCTTACTTTAACATAAATATGTCATAGTTTATGGTTAAGTGAACTTTTTGAGCTTCCTCTTTAGGATTACATCATGTTAATAATATAGTATCTGAGAAAGACTTCTTTTTCTCAAAATAATTTGAAAAACTCATTCAATTTGATTAACTAAGCATTTAAATTTCAATGCTAATCATAACATTTAAAGCACTATTTTTAATATATGTATGCACAGAAATGCATTAGAAATAATATATCATGTTGAACTTTTGTATTAAATGTAAATTTGGTATTTAGAAAATAAGCATAATTTTGCGCTAAAAACTTGTGCATTTGAATTTAATTTTTATTTTTATTTTTGCAGAGCAATATAATGAATATGAAATATTATATAATACAAAAATATAAAATTAAATCAAAAATATTAAAAAAAAAGAACTGTGGCGCCAAAATAAACGACGCGCCATGACAGTTGCAGCAGTAAAACTGGCAACACCAACAGACAGCAGTCAACAGTCAGTAAAAAACAGAGATTTTCCTGCTGCTCACATACAATTTTATGAGCTTATAATATTACAGCTACAAGCATTCATACCGGTTGTTGTTGCAGCAGTATAAACAGGTAAGCAATTTAAAATTGTCGAAAAAAAAAACCAGCAAAACAAACAGCGACAGAAAAAAGGCAGCAACAGCAAACAGCGCGTTGAATAAAGCGAAAAAAAATTGTAGCATACTTTTATGGGTTTTTATATATTTGACTGTGAATATATATGTTTTTTATTGCAATTTGGCAGCGGAAACGGAAATGAAATTCTTTATTTTCATTGTTGTTGTTATTTTGCATATTTTCGCTGTAAGTACATTAGGGTGATGCGAAAAAAAAGTAAAATTTTTGGGAAATAAAATATTGTTTATGTCTTAACATGTAGTGCTGCAGTTAAAAATCACACTCTTTAGTACACTTTTTTTTCGCACCACCCTAATTTAAATGTATTTGCGTTTATTTGCGTTTGTATATCTCACGCTGTGACAATGATTTCATTTCGTTTTCATTTCATTTCCGTCGTTGGTTGCGCAAAAAAGGTAATGCAGTTGTTAAAATGGCAACAACAACAACAACAACAACAATAGAAGCAGCCAACATAAATAGCTTTATAAAGCGAAATCAGCTTGCTCTGTGTGTTGTTGTCGACGGCGGCCACTCAACGTGAGATTTACAACGGAAACGCGCACTTTTCTTGCTTCTCTTAAATTTTCATTTCTATTTCTAGGAGTTTTTTTGTTTTCGTAGGATCCTTGCCTTTTATTTTTTATTTTCACGCTTTATTTTCGCGTCCCTTTTTTATTGTTTTTATTTTGTTATTTTGTTGCTTTGTATGTGTGTCTGTGTGTATGTTGCTTGGACTAAGCCAAGAAATACATAAGTAGCAACAATTTTATATCTTTTTGTTCTACTCTCTACAATTATCCTGTACCGCACTGCGATGTACTTTTCGTCAATTGCGTTGTTACTTTTCATTGTTGTTTCGCGTTTTGATTTGATTTAATTTTGCTGTTTGCATTCATGTTCTTTTATTTCTCATTAATTTCGTTGACACCCCGCGTAGTTATTATGAAACACTTGAAGCTCATATTTTTTTACATAAATATTTTTGGTATTTTTTTTTTCATTTTTGCATTTTATTCTGTTTGGCAATTTATACTTTGGATATTAAAGCATTTGAGAGTATCCTTTAAGAAGCAAATCACTTTTCTGGGATTTTGTTAATTCTTTTTTGTCTAAAGTACTTTTGCATAAAATTTATTGTACGATGAGATTAAATGCTTGAGTTTAAATGCATAAATATGTTAAAATTAAATTAAACAGAAAAGCTTAGATTATTATCTTTCATACCTGGCTTTTAACAAAAGGACCGACAACAACTGGCTGTGATCATCTTACTTTTCTCGAAATTTGCAGTTTGGTCCTGAGATTTTTATAAAAATTCACAGAAATGTTTTAAGTGTTAGTATGGAGACATCTCATTATTAGTTTTGCGAAAAACGTCAATACTTATTTTTATGATTCATTTAGGAAATATTGTTTTTTTTTGTATAGCTTGTATTTCCTAAGCAATGGAAGTTATATCCTTGTACTTTGAATTTTTTTTTTTGGCCACCTAGTGGGTGTAAATGAAAACAAAAAACTAAGTTAAAAAAATTGTCACGTGACCCTTTAGAATAAAAATTCCTGTGGCTCTCACAACCGTTTCGCGCAAAACATGTATTCTACAAAATGTTTGTATTTTATTCACATTTCTGTAAAAAAAAAAAATAAAAAAAATATTATTTTGAGATAATCAACTTTTAAGATTTTTCAAAAAATGGCCGCCATTTTGTAAATTTTCAAAATTTTCCAAATTTAAAAATTGAAATTATAACAACGTTTAAAATGCTACAAGAATCCGTAAATAGAAATTAAAAAATTTATTTTCGACAAAATGGCGGGATTAAAAAGAAAAAATTGCATCGATTTTTCGCAAAAACACCACTTGGACACTCTGAAGTTCCATGCCCATAACTTGGAAATTTTCTTTTTTCGCAAAACTAATAATAAGAGGTCTCCATTCTAAGCACTTAGAATTTCTCTGTGAATTTTTATAAAAATTTGAGAACCCAACTGCAAATTTCGAGAAAAGTGAGATGATCACAGCCAGCTATAAGTGCTCTGGACTCAACGATTATCATATCTGAACTAATAATATAGAACCTTTTACGACTAGTCAAAAATAACTTAATAACTCTTCATTATGTTTGTAAAGTTGACCCTGCTTTTGTGAAATTTCCCGTATAAAAAATTGTCCTGGGGTGTGCTCCACTTGTGTTGCTATGTGCCATATTGGAAATCGAAATCGCTCCAAGGATAAAAATTCTATATGGAGGTCCTTTTTACTGTGCGAAGTTGGCCCTGGTTTTGTGGGATTTCCCGTAAAAAAAGTTGTGCTCGAGCGTGCTCTAGTTGTGCTGCGTTGTTTCATATTGGAAATCAAAATCGGCCAAATGGTATAGATTTTATGAAGAGGTCCTTTTTTTGATATACATTTTTATAGAAAAAAGACACCGCCAGTAAAATCCTTATACTTGGACCGATTTCGATTTCCAGTACAGCACAATGCAGCACAAATCGAGCACACACCCGCGCAATTTTTTTTTTTTCGGAATTTCACCAAAAGCAGGGCCAACTTCACGCTTTCATAGAAAAAAGACTTTCCCATAAAATCTTTATCACTAGGCCAATTTTGACTTCGAATATGGCAGAATGCAGGATGAGTCGAGCACACCCAGGAAAAACATATTTTTTTCGGGAAATTTCACATAAACAAGGCCAACCTCACGCTTTCATAGAAAAAGGACCCCCCCATAGAATCTATATCCTTGGACTGATTTTGATTTCCAAAACGGCAAAACGCAGCACGAGTCGAGCACACGCCGGAACAACATTTTTTTTTTGGGAAATTCTACAAAAGCAGGGCCAACTTAACGTTTTTATACAAAAAGGACCTTCTGATAAAGTCAATAGCTACTTTTCATTTCCAATACAGCAAAACGCAGCATAAGTCGAGCACACCCAGGAATAAAATTTTTTTCGGGAAATTCCACAACAGCAGGGCCAACTTCACGTTTGCATAGACAATGGACCCACCATTAAATCCATACCATTGGGCCGATTTTCATATCCAATACAACAGAATGCAGCAAAAATCGAGCACACCCCGGCACAACTGTTTTTTTTTTGGGGAAATTCCTTAAAACCAGAGCCAACTTCACGGATATCTTTTCATTGTATTCTGCGCTCTAGTAGATTGGGATAAACTAAATTGCTGCTGCTATTAACAAAAAAGATGATTTGAAAATATTTATAGGAATTGAATCATACTGTAGAATTAATGGAAGTTTACACAAAGAAATTTTTCGCCTCCCACCCAACTAATTTTTACAAAAAATTTCTTTTTAATTGTATTGGAGTTGAAGGCGGAGTGAAGTGATCGAAAACGTAAAAAATAATGTAGCATACTTTTAGGGTCTATTTTAAAACGATGAAATGATTGAAATTTGAAAATTATTACTGTTTCTGATATCAAAACTTGAGGAACTTTCCAGAATCTTTTTATGTGGAAATAAAGTATTTGATGATACTGCTGTCAGAAACAGAAATACTCAAATTTCATACATGCCACTTATTTGGCATAAGCCCTAAAAATATGCTGCTTGATTTTTTAAATATGTGTATGCAACCACACAAAGCGTGTTATATAAAGAGGAATGATGTGATAAAGACAGAAACAACATACTTTCATGGTCTATATTAAATGGTGGCATGTTTGAAATTGCCAAATTATATCAAAGTCTTATATCAATTTCAAACAAATTCATTGAGCTTGCGGATAAGTGGAGATAAAATTGCCTTTTTATTTTTCTGCGCTTGCCTACTCAACGAAATCACTTTCAATTGAATCGGAGTCTAAAGTGGTGCGGCGTGATATAAAGCGTACAAATTAGATAGCATATTTTTAGGGTCTATTTCAAAAAGATGGCATGTTTTGTTATGTCAAAATTTCTACTGTTTCTCATATAAAAATCCTGAGGAACATTCCGAAATAGAGTATTTTAAGATTCTGATTTTACAAATAAAAAAAAAATAGAAATACAAAAATTTTAAACATGCCACTTATTTGGCGTAAGCCCTTAAAGTATGCTGCTTAATAAGTGAAATTTGAACAACAAAACAAATAGTGTTTTCTAAAGATGAGTTATATTATAGGAACTTAGGTTAAAATATCATACTTTTAGCGTCTACTTTATATATTCGGCATGTTTGGAATTTTAGAATTATTGTTGTTTTTCTATTATTATTGTGGATAAGGGAAAAGCACTTTTTCGAAATAATGGGAAAATCAAAGGATGGATCAAAGATTATCTTAGCAACAGGCCTTATAACTAAGGCTGCATACTTAGTTCTGGTCAAAACCTCCGAAACGATGGCCCGCCCGGTGCTTGAATGAAGGTCGAAACGACAAAAATCATTGTTTTTTCACAGTTCTTTTAACTTATCTCGAAAACCACGAAATTATTGGTTGTAATTCATCCTTAATATTTGTATGGAATTAAATTTCTACATCTCTTGTTTTTCTCTCATTGCCCTACAGTGAAGTTTGCACTATGGAAGTCCCAGAAGAAGTTCAAATTTTTTGATTATTCGGGAGTTGAACATGTTGTCATCATTAACTTAGGCCTCGAGAAAGGGCCCATTGTATACCCGATTCTTAAAGCTTTAGTAGAGAAAGTCTAAGAGAACCACTTGAATGTACATATATACTTCCATATGGATTTAAGACAAAGCTCAGACAGTGCGTCAAGCGATTCCAAATTGAAATGACCAAAATTCTTTCTACGTCTAAGCGCAAGCGCTGGACATTCACAAAAGAAATGAAAGACTGCTTCTTCCATATCAGGGTCTTTACAACTTCTACAAAGGTCGCCAATGTTTGAGAAACCTAAACGAGATGCATGGATTCCCATGGCACAATATCCAGTAATAGCACCGATTAAGATCCGTACATTATGTTTCTCCATTGCTATTAAAAACTTAGTACGATTTATACTATATGATGGCCAAATAGATCTTATATGATTGCAAGTTTGAAGATTTGACCATCTAGAATTAGCAAGCTGAATACATTTATTTTCGATTTTTCCCTTGATTACGCTAATGGGTTTTTTTATTGAAAGGTCAGCAAAAAGGGCATTTTGGTTTGACCCTATTTTAGCCAGTTCATCTGTAATTTCGTTGCACTCGAAATTACTATGACCTGGAACCCAGCAAAGTGTTAAATTATAGTCCCCGCTAATATCGCAAAGGATATTTCTACAGCTTAACACAAGTTCTGACGTGATATAATTTGATGAGATTGCTTTGATAGCCGCCTGACTATCAATGTAAATAACAACGCTTCCAAGAAATTGGGACTTATGGGCATTGAAGAATTGTAAATTGAAGCAAAGGAAAATTAAAACTTAGAAAAATTTTTCTTTAAAAACTGTTGGTGTTTCTTTATTTTTTTGCTCAAGTAGGGCTTTGAAAATTAGTTACAACAACAACAAAAACAAAAAGTTCTTGTCGGATCTACTTTCGGAGGTATAGCCATCGGAAGATCGAGATATATTTTTTATAAAAATTATTATAAGTTGGAAGCCCCTGAGTGGATTTTAATAATATTAGTGTCATACGAAAGATATGTTAATTTGCTACGAAATTGATTTGCAAGAAATTTTAATCCGAGTCGTGGTTTTAGAGATATTGCAAATTTTCAGAAATTTTGACCATTTTTTTTTTTAAAGCAAAATTTTTCCAAAATTTTTTATTAATGCATAGTTTTAGTAACATATTATAAAAGCTCAATTTATAACCTGTTTTGTGTGTTGTGTGTTTCGAGTTTGAGCACATAAACCCAAACTAGTGTTCTTTTTGTGAAATTGAAGATTGGTATATTCAAGCACTTTAACCTGAATATACCGTGTAATGTGAGGAACAAGTAACTAAAACATACATCAGTTTTGAAGTTTAGTTGCTTCTGGTTTATTGATCAAAATATTTGACTTTATATACAATTAAAAATGCTTAGCAAGATATTACAAAATATTACAAAAAATATCAACAAAAAATATAAATTAGTACAATGGAAATTATTGCTGACTAAGCAACCAGGAATTAAATAATTTAAAGCGCGTGTTAGTAGTTACAGTAGTAACTGCAACTTAGCATAAACAATGAACAATTTGTTTATGCTGAGTTATTAAAAAATTGCTTTTAATTTAATTTTACAATATTGTGAAATTGATGAAAAATTGAATTACACTGTGAATTTGAAAGTAGTAAAAACGTGAAATGTTTTTAACTTTGAACATAACCTTTTATTTGATATGTAACTTGTACTTGATTTCCTGCATTATCATATTTTTATAAAGGAAAACAAAAAAATGAACCAAAAAAATTTTCATGAAATTTAGGAACACTTTACAAGAATAACAACAATACCAACTACAAAAATAACAATAACAGCAATAAAAACAACAATAACGATGTTTTTAGATAGTTGTCGATTAACTCCGATTCCTGTAGACTCATCCGATGTTTTCCAATAACTTACTTTTTTGTTATCCTATAAAAAAAATACGTAATGCAAGAAATCAAGTACAAATTACATGCCAAATGAAAGGTAATAAATTGAGCTTTTATAATATGTTACTAAAACTATGCATTAATGATACAATTTTTGGAAAAATTGTGCTTTAAAAAAAAAAATGGTCAAAATTTCTGAAAATCTACAATATCTCTGAAACCACGACTCGGATTAAAATTTTTTGCAAATCAATTTTGTAGAAAATTAACATATCTTTTGTATGACACTAATATTATTAAATTCCTTTCAGGGGTTTCCAACTTATAATAATTTTTATAAAAGATATATCTCGATCTTCCGATGGCTATATCTCCGAAAGTAGGTCCGACAAGAACTTTTTGTTTTTGTTGTTGCTGTAACTAATTTTCAGAGCCCTACTTGAGCAAAAAGAAAAGAAACACCAACAGTTTTTAAAGTAAAATTTTTCTAAGTTTAAATTTCCCTTTGCTTTAATTTACAAAATATTTTGGGAGTAAAAATGGAATAAGTCATACAAAAGTATATCAAATTTTTATATTTATTGCAAATGAAAGTAGAATAATTCCATTCAGACCAAATAAACTCAACTATTTTCTATTACACTTGTAAAAATTTTTACAAAATTTGATTAATTTACAGTGGTAAACACTAAACACCGGTTTAAAACCGCTTGCCAATATTTTGAAATTGATTTAAAAGCAAAATCTTCTGCATAGCAGTAGATGAAAAACTGGACTTATTCCACTTTCAAAAAAATCATTTCTGTAAAAATGTTGTTCATAAAAAGTTCTTTTGAGTTATTTTAGATGAAATCGTGGTCTAACGAGTCTGTAATTTTCGATATAAAAAGAGGACATTCATATATAGCTAGCTATAACTACCATAAGCTCAATTTTTCCGGAATTGGACTTATTCCATTTTCAAATTAAAAAAAAAAAAAATATTTATGGGGTGCTACTTATACAAATTATTGACAATTTGTAGTAAGCCTCATGAGTCAGATGTCATTAACCGATTCAAACACTACGATTAGATAGCAGCTATTAAAAACAATATCTCCTTATTAATGAAATGTGATATCAGTGCCATCTTTTTATTATCTTCCAAATAATTTGCTTGTTAGTTCTAAGAAATATGAACTGTTTGTAGTGTGTGAACGTAATAAAATTTGTGTAATAAAAAATAATTTGATTTTTATTTATTTTCCAAGTAAAACAGCAATATATGATTTGTAAGATAAGCATCTATAAAATTTGATATAAACTCGTAGACAAATGAAGCAGTGATTGTTAAAACCAACATTAGACCTCTTTAAAGTGGCTTGGTAAAAATAACGTAGTTGTTTGGGATTTCGCTTTCAATGCATCAACAATTTCTCTTTGATGATAATTAAGTCCAAATTATTTTGAGAACCAAAAAGTACTTCTAAACAAGATAAAATTCTTCTATTAAAATTTAGACCGTACAACTTCCTAAATGGATTTTGAGCTTTTCAATTCGAAAAATTAATTTAATTTATTTCTTCGAAAGACCTGACGTTTTGAAAATATTGTTCATTTAGTGTGAAAAATTAGGATCTGAAATGGAAAGATAGACCAAATTACACAGCTAATAGGAAAATAAATTTCAGATTCCAATTTAGCGGCAGAAAATCCATATAGTTAGTTGAATAGTTGAAATTTTAAAACAAAATTTTTTTTTTAGTTTGGAAGCACTTTTCGGTTTCTAAAATGTTTTGGGATCCATCACATGTTCTTTGAAATAGACCAAATTTTATATGGTATTTATCTGCACTACATGGACACTTTTGGTGCTGTGGGAGTGAAATTCCGAGCAATTTTAAATTTAATTTTTTAAATTAATTTTAAGCCACACACATGTTTCATGGAACATGTGAAGTTTTATATAAATGTAATATGTGGGGTATTAACAATCATTAATTCAAATAATCTTAGAAATATAATAATAAGCAAATAAAAGATAACACTTAAAATCTATAAAAGGAAAAAAAAAAAAAAAAAAAAATTTTATAAAATGAAAATCACAAATAAAATAGCTCAGTACCGTTCAAACTTTCGACATTAAAGCTTAAGAAAATTTTGCATAAAATTTTGCACAAAATGGCCACAAACTTGGCAATATTATCCATCATCTTGGTGCTTTTTGATATCACAACTTTTGGAACTGCATCGTTAGTATATTGGCAATATAACTTCTAAAAGTTTGATTAACTAAAATAATTCATTTCAGCATTATGTTCTCGGAAAGAAACTATCCAAAAACATGTAATGATCTAAGAGAATCACAACTCAAAAAAGATATATTGCAAATACAGATTTATGTTACTAAGGAACCATTTTATGTTAAATGCAATCACGAGCTTGATGGTGGTGGCTGGACTGTTGTGCTAAATAGATATGATGGCAGTAGAGATTTTGATTGTAAATGGAATGATTGCGTTCAAGGATTTGGTAACTTAAATCGCGAATTTTTTATTGGTCTAGAAAAGTTACATGACATAACAAGTTCCACACTACATGAGCTCATTTTCGTTATGGAAGATTTTGATGGCAATACCGGAATTGCGCGTTACGATAGTTTTGCTGTGGATGATGAAAGTAATTCTTTTATGATAAAAGTTTTGGGAAACTACACCGGCGATGCTGGTGATTCTTTTAAAAATCATGCGGGGTATAAATTTTCTACTAAGGAAATAGACAACCCAAATAAATGTTCTAAAAAAAGAGATTCCCCAGGATGGTTTTATGGTTGCTCAACAAGGTAATAAAGTCACTGTCCAATTGATGTTTGTATTCTATGAGAAAGTTTATAATAAATTTCTAATTTCAGTAATATTTTTGGAAAATATGTAGCAGGTCCATATGAAAACAAGGGCGATGTTGAAAATTGGGGAATGTGTTGGTATTCATTCCGAGGTTCATTGTATTCTTTGAAGAAGTTGGCGATGCTTATCAGACCACTGACTACTTAGATTCTATTTTAGCAACTACACAATATAAATAATATCTGGATTACCTTTTATAAAATTTTTTCCTAAAGCCTGGTTTTTTTATTTTGAATTTGAATCATTTTAAAAAGTTAAGTATTAAAAAAAAAATATATTGTGATGGGTGAAACGCTTTTTTACTTTCACACGGCTAGATAGAATCAGTTTTAATTTTAAGAGATACCAAAAGCACGTATCAAGGGACCTTAAGGTAAAAAACTCCATTTTCCATAAAATCGTACGTGGTTCAGTTTTTGCGAAATCCCAATTAAAATGAAATTTTCAATATTAAACGTAAACTAGTAAGGGTGTAAAATTTGGCCTGGCCAAACATTAAATACCCTACACTGCAGTATTTTTCAAATTTTGCTCATATGGGAGTTGCTACGCCCTCTTGTCCGAGGTCACCCAGTTTTTGTTCAGCGCTTGCGTTTATAGTTTTTAGTGTCTGAGTGACAAACTTTTTCAGTAAAGCGTTTTGAAGCTTTTGCTTATATAGGAGGTGCCACGCCCTCTTGACCGAGTTCGTCTAGTTTTAGCTTAGAGCGTGCAATTATAGTATTTAGTATTTGAGTGAAGCTTGGTTCGATTATCTCAAGAAACTGTTTCAGTATAGCATTTTGAAACTTTTGCTTATGTGGGAGGTACCACGCCCCCTTGTCCGATTTCACCCAATTTTTGTTGAGAGCTTTCATTTATGATTCTTAGTGTCAGAGTCAAATTTGATTCGAATATTTCAAAAAACGCTTTCAGTATAGCGTTTTTAAGCATTTGCTTATATGGGAGGTGTCACGCCCTCTTGTCCGAATTCGCTTAGTTTTTCCTCAGAGCTTGCGCTTACAATTTTTAATATTAATGCGTATTTTGGTTGCATTGTCGTGAAAAAAACTCCTAAAATTGCATTTTGAATATATTTTTTGTATGGGTGGTAGGCGTGTCCGTTGACCGATTTCGCTCATTTTCAATCCCCCGAGCTAACTTTGGTGACGAAGGCAGTGTACCAAGTTTCATTGAATTATCTTGCTCAGTTTTCCCAAAAAGTGTATTTCAACACACAGCCAGCCAGCCAGCCAGCCACCCAGCCAGCCAGCCAGCCAGACAGACGGACATGGCTATATCGACTCAGGAAGTGACGCTGATCAAGAATATATATACTTTTCTATATCTGCCACGCCTCCTTCTCTGCGTTACAAACGGAAGGACAAAGTGAATATACCCTGGGTGTAGGGTATAAAAACCAAAAAAACAAAAATAGTAACCTGGAGTGTATTTTTTGACGCTGAATCTGAATTTGGCACCAAAAAGTTCCTTTTTTTAATGCAAGATTTTAAAACTCCATGAAAACGATGGTAAAAATTAATGAATTCCATTATTATCTATATCATAAAGCTTAGCCGTCATCTGAAGCGAAGTGAAGTAATAGGCCATGGTATCAAGATCCTGAGGAGTTTTCCAAATTTTTTTTATGCCGAAATAAATTTAAGGTATGAAATTTATATTTTATGACTTACAGAATGGCAAAGAATCATCTTAGTTAACCCATTTTTGCCCAACCGGTAATTTCACTTACCAGCTCTCCAATTTGGCGCATGGGCTTATATATGGGAAATATTTTTTACACGATAAATTTATCATAATAAATTGATTATTTACCAAAAGGAACTTGAAGGATATATTGCTTGCACTCCCCTCTCACCTGTCAGATGAGTTTTCCTGAAGGACTAAAAATCATATAATCTATATATATAAAAATGACTGTGTGTGTGTCTGTGTGTGTGAAGCATTATCACTCAGAAACCATTCGGCCAATTGAGCTGAAAATTTGAAAATGAGTATAATATACTCAGTATAATATACTCAGTATATATTAGGTAAGGGAATGTTTCTATGCTTTACACGAAGGTTTCCGAAGACCACACAAAGGCTTAATAGTCAAAACAAAGAATATCTAGATACACTAGAGGGAAAATATCTATGGCGAACTTTCAACAAGTTTTAACTAATAGTTTTTTGGAATACCCGAAGTTTGCCGAAGGTCACCCGAGGGCTTCATAGTCAAAACGATGAATATCTAGGTATACGAGAGGAAAAAAATGTATGGCAGACTATCAATAAGTTTTAAGTGATAGTTTTTGTGACACCCGAAGGTGTCCTAAGGTCATCCGAAGGCTTCATAATCAAAACGAAGAATATCTAGGCATACGAGAGGGAAAAAATCTATGGCGGACTATCAATAAACTTTAAGTGACGGTTTTGTGTGACACCCGAAGGCTTCATAGACAAAACGATGAATATCTAGATGTACTACAGGAAAAACATCTAAGGCGAACTATCAACAAGACGTAGTTGATGGTTTCCTGGGACACTCCAGCTATTCTATTGGGAATTTTTAAGATGGTTTGAAATGAAATTAACTTTCTCATAATACCTAAATTTTTATTGGTGACATGGCAGTGGCGTAAATCAAAATTTTTATCCCCGTATGTCTTCTAAGCTATTGGGAATCAAAAAACAAAAGAAACATGCCTAGTGAAGCGGGCAAAGAAGGCTAGTTTTTAATAAAAAAACAAAAATGTTTTAAAAATATTTTTTATTATTTTATATGTCAATCAGATAGCGCTTGGTGCAATTTTTCATATGTGTATTAGTGGGACCATCCATAGGTCACCTTGTATGATTTATAGAGGTGAAAATTTGGGTGTTTGTAAGTTTCATTTGACTCCATTTTATGAGGTTTTGACAATTAACTTAGTTATTCGTTTAGTATTTACTATAAAAATGGTTTTGCTTACATATTTTTAAACTATAATTTTTTTTATGCACCAGTAGGTTGATATTTTTGTCATTTTGTATGTTTTGAGGTAAGAGGTAAGTGGCTTCATATTCTGTTTCCAGTAAATCAAAATTCGCTGTCCTTACTATCTGGAAAGACACCGATACAATTGTAAGCTTTGTATGTTTTTGGAGCCATGCGCAGCAATAAACATTTTTTGTACTAACTTGCCAGAAACATTGCAAAAAGATGATCAAAATTCTCAGTTCGACCACACAAATAAACTAAGTATTACATTTAAGCTGGAAAAACAATGTTACAATACTCGCTAGAAGTGGTGTAGTTGAGCCACTTGGTATTGCAAAAAGATACGGTCGTAAAGAAGGAAAGCTTATACAAATTAACATCCACAATCGATTGATCAAAAAAGTCTAGTTTATAAAAAACGTCTATATCCCAAGCGATGAATCGAATGTGGTATTTGTCATACGCATACACCATAGTGAATTTTGCCACTATTATATGCAGCGCTTGTTGGATCCAGTCTTAATCTTATAACTTACTGCTTGGGGCGTTGCTGAGAAAATTATACTAATGAAGGATGGATCAAAAAACGATGGAAACTAGCTGTCCAAGTGGTATCAGCCAGAATGTGGTTGATTCAACTGCACCGGCAGCATGCACATCTGATTTGTAGGTGCAAGAAACGTGCATAGTTAGGAATGATTTTCCTAAAATTGGAACCAATATTGCTCATCAAAATTTTGGTAGACCGAGAACCACCTAGAAAAGGTAGCTGTATAAGGAAATATTTGAATCGGTCCTATGCTCCTCCTAGGATTTACAGGAGAATAAAAACAGGCACCACAGTATTTTTATTCAGAGGGGGTCAACAAGCTTTGTTATTCTTGTGCACATATGAGGAAATAAACGTTACTCATACGTCTTTTTGCAAGACAATTACAATTACAAATTACAATTTCTGTGCGAAATAATATTTTTGTGTTTAGTTTCCATGTTTATGCCATGTTAATCTAAACGAAAGTTCACATTTTCAATAAAAATATATTAAGTTTTAAATTTATCAGTTAGACGAAATTTCTATACATATGAGCCCACTGGTAAGTGAAATTACCATTTCATAACTCGAAAACCACGAACACCATTTTGATGAAACTTTAAATATATCTTAATTAGACTATTCTAAGGCATTGTATTAAGTTTTATCGAAATCCGTTCACGAATTCTTGGTGCGGGCAAAGATGGGTTAAGCGCCCTGAACATTTCAAATCCCTCTGTTTTGTGTACCACCATTGTAACCGTATTATAAAGGCTTTATATTCTATATATTTGTGATCAAATGAAACTTTGTATGAATGATGATTCAAGGGACAGAAAGCAAAAATTCCATGAAAGAAATAAAGTTCCACGCATTAATGTTTCATACGCATAACAGTTAAAAGGAATTCATATATTAACATTTATTGTCATCAAGAACAACTCCACAAAGAATATTTTTCCTAAAAGTCTCAATGAAATCATCAATATCACACCAACTTCACTTCAAACGTAGTCAAACTAAAGCCCGATGACTCAGTTGATGATTTCCGAAAACAGATTACAAGCCAAATAAACTGGATAAAACAGCATCATCAACAACTTGAAAGAATTGCGATGACACAAAAAAAAGAGTACCTTTTTGTGTAAAGGAAAGGACCTTAAAAGCACAAAAAGAAAAAAATTCAACAATAAAAAAAATAACCCACTATGAAGTCTTCTTCGCAGAAAAAATGACATGACAACTAATAGTCAAGGACAACAGCATTTTTGAAGTACAGCGACGAATAGCAGCGCTTTCTCTGGAACGCAAAAAAAAAGAAGAAGGTATGAAAAGGATTTTTCAAGCAACAGCAGCATCATCAAATTGCTTGATATCGCTTGCTGTCAACAAGGATATTATTGGTGTAACGTCGTCGTCTTCTTTGCTGACACCTTACTGTGTTGAAGTCATTTTTTGTACGTAGGATTTTTTATTTTATTGATTTTCTTTAAACTGACAGCACGTTTTTACTTGCTGATTATTTGCAGATTAAGCATAAAGGATCTATGCTACGGTATTGGCGGCAGGATTAGGATAATTTAACGATTCGTATGACAGCTGTGAAATTTTTTTTTACACCTGCTTTTTTGAGCGACCTTTTTTTGGGTTTAAAGTTTTTTTATTTGTTCTTATTTTAAAATTGATTAATGATATCTTTGCAATGTCCTTCACTCCCTTTCGACTAGGAAGTGATTTATTTTCTGCATAATTTCTTTATTAAATAGAATTTATAGTATGATTATTGGTTTTCGTGTTTTTGCGTCATTACTTTTTTTCGGGTATGGCGCGTTGTGTTTTTCAGCCAAAGATCGCCCCTTGAATGATGGAACCTTTTTTCGTGTTTTCTACGCGTTTCTTGATCTTTTACGACGTTTTAGTGCAAACATTTTTTTTTCACCCAGGGGTCCTCTCTTGGATGCCGGAACCAAAAATTAAAATTTTTTTTTTTCATGTTTTCTACGCGTTTTATGAGTTTTTACGACATTTTAGAGAAAATAAATTCTTTTCACTCAAGGGTCGCCCCTTGGATGCCGGAACCAAAAATTTAATTTTTGTTTTCCTTTTTTTCGCATTTTCTAGGCATTTTATGACTTTTTACGACATTTTAGTGTTACAAAATTTTTTTCAACCAAGGGTCCCCTCTTATATGCCGGAACCAAAAATTGAAAATTTGTTTTTTCGTGTTTTCTACGCATTTCATGACTTTTGACGACATTTTAGTGTACAAAAATTTTTTCGCACTAGGGTGCCCCCTTTGGATGCCGGAACCAACAATTAAAAAATTTTTTTTTTATCCTTTTTTTTGGAATTTCTACGCGTTTCATGACTTTTTGCGACATTTTAGAGAAAATAAATTCTTTTCACTCAAGGGTCGTCCCTTGGATGCAGGCACCAAAAATTAAAAAATTTTTTTTTTATTCTTTTTTTTTGCATTTTCTACGCATTTCAAGACTTTTTACGACATTTTAGTGTTAAAAAAATTTTTTCACTCAAGGGTCCCCCCTATGTATTCCGGAACCAAAAATTAAAAAAATTTTTTTTTCATGTGTTTTGTGTTTTCTACGCGTTTCATGACTTTTGACGACAGTTTAGTGGACCTAATTTTTTACACTCAAGGGTCCCTTTGGATGCCGGAACCAAAAACTAAAATTTTTTTTTCGTGTTTTCTACGCGTTCATGACTTTTTACGACATTTTAGTTCAAACAATTTTTTCACCCAAGGATCCGCTCTAAGATATTGGCACCAAAAATTATTGTTTCAAAAAAAAAAACTAAATTATCATATCACTGAAAATCTCTAGCGAACATAGATGATATTTGGTATATGTGTTAAGAGTAGCAGAGCAAGTCCAAGGAAAAAAATGGCTGTGCATCGCCTTTTATAAAATGTCATATCTCTGAAACTAACGCACATGGATGATATTTGGTACGTATATAAATTACATCGGGATAACTCATTTACATTCTTTGGTTCATTTTAATTGGAGTTGACCCGTCCTCTGTAGAAGAGAAGGTGTAGCAACGCACACCGTGAAATGCCAGTATATTATAAATGTTGCTAAAGAATATATTGAGATTTATAGAATATGCCATATTTCAATTTTAATTTGAATTCTTTTTCTGTTTTTCTTAACGAGCACAATTTAACTAATTAAAAATTTAAGTTTTCAGCTCAATATTTCTTTTGCATTCATTCTTCTTATTTAACCATTCATCAATTGACCTTTTTCTTAACAAATTATCAAGGTAAACTATTTTTGTTTACCTTCAATAAAAACAACAAATTTTCTAGACTTTACAAAATTAATAATTTAGAAGTTTTACTTGGTCTGCCTACCTTATCCGCCTACACGCAAATAAATTCTTTGAAAATTTTGCCTTAACCATAACTTTTCTGCCTTTTAGCGGTTTTCGCTAAAATAAGCAACAACAACAAAAACTTTTGAAAAATGTTATCAATTTCAAGGCTTTTCGTCCTTTTTTTGACTTTCAGGTTAAATATCATGTGGCATGCAAAGAAAATATTTTGTAAGCACTTGGCTAAGTTTCGTAGTTTTTTTTACCTATCTTTCAGGGCAAAAAGTTGGCGCTAAAAAAAAAAATTGATTTACTACGCATATACGTAGAAAACCTTATTTTAAGTAAAATTAACCATATTATATTTGTTTGGATTTTCAATACCTTCTTTATACTTCAGTGAATGATAATCTGTAAAGTAAGTATCCAATTGCAAAAATAAGATCTTAAGATTGTGCATGAAGTTTTTGGCTATCCAATACATTTGTGTGAAAATGCACCATATTTGTTTTTCAAAAAAATTACTGCCTATACTGTAAGGTTATTTGAAAATTCTGAATTTTTTAAGAAAGTAAGGCAAAATTTACTTTATGGAGGAGTTGTCACTATCTGCACTTATAATTCTAGTAAAATTTACGAGAAATAAATTAGTACGAACTATTTTTTTCTCCCTGCGGGTAAGGGGTCAGAATATGCCCGAGGTAAGCATGCCTGTCGTAAAAGGCGACTAAAAGCGGGTGACCAGCCAGGGTGTGGAAGGGTGTAGCGTTGGACAGCGATGCGCCTCGAAAGAAAAACCCACAATGCCCGTAACTGGCACTGACAAGGCGAGTCGATGCCGCCTTAAAATAAGCATCTTGTCGAAATCCTGAAGCGTCTGATCCAGAGTGGGCGGCTCCCAGGTCAGCGTCTGTTCCAGATTGGGCGGCTGAAATTAAAAGTGAATTTGGCCACTATATTTGCAGCGCTTGCCGGATCCAGCTTTAAGCTTATAACTTACTGCGTGGGGCGTTGCCGAGAAGATTATACTAATGAAGCATGGATCGAAAATCGATGGGAAATAACTCTCCAAGTGGTACCCACCAGAGTGTGGTTAATCCACCTGCCTCGGCAGCATGCACATCGGATTTGGAGGTGCAAGAAACATGCATAGTTAGGAATGATTCTCCTATAACTGGAACCAATATGGTTTCTCAAAATTTTAAAATCCTTTCGATGAAAACTCGAACACGCATCGGCTCTTGGAATGTCCGAACTCTAAATGCCACAAGGCAGTAGAGGACGTGGTAGACCCAAAACCAACTGGAAAAGGTCGTTGGAAAAGGAAATCCAAGAATCGGGAAAATCGTGGCAAGAGATCAAAGTCATCGCAAGGGAGCGTGACAAATGGAGAGATTTCATATTGGCCCTATGCTCCTCCTAGGAGTTAAAGGAGAATACATACATACATACATTTTTTTCTCCGTGTGTAGAGAAAGTTTGTGTTAAAGTAGTGCCGCACTGTATGAGGGCTGCTGCAAAAGCATTTTTTTATAATCTTTTTATTACGTTGCTTTTTGTATTTCCCTCTCCAAAACAGAAAAATAAAAAATTCAATATAAATTGTTCAATTAAGATAATGAAAGAAATCGCAGCAGCAACATCTTAAAAATGTAACTAATAATGCGCACTAATGAATTGAAAAGAAATTTCTTGCCAAAAATCAAAAACAACATTTTCATTCATCAAATTGCAACACATGTCAAATTCTGACAATTAATTAAAAATGTTGACATATGTTTTAACCAAATGTAATTACACACACCAGATACAAGCGAACATACATATGTGTTATCTAATAGCTCTTAAAAGTACCGTAACAATTTCGTCACAGCACCAATACCAATAGAAAATGAAATAAAGAAATCAAAAGAAGAATAGAAGAAAGACCAAAACACAAAACAGAATGTCACTTGAAAACAATGCATTAATCCTGTAATTAATTAAAGTCTCCCAAAATAAAAACGTTTTTTCCCGTTTCCACTAACATGTCACGCTGTTGGCCAAAAGTTCCTACCACAATTAGGCGAAAACTTTTTGTGAGCAACACCACACACACACACACAAAATTGTATGTGTGAGTGACATAATAAGACATGAAAGCCAGGTCAACATGTCTCGTATGGTACAAATAGGAGCACAATAAATAGGGAGAGTGTGGGATTGTGTGGGTACATCAGCATAGTGAAAGAAACTTAAGCAAGAAAATGCCAAAACTTAAGTCAACCACAAAATAAAAATGAATTAAGTAGAAAGTGCGGGAGAAAGAGAAAGCAGAGAAAAAGAAGAAAGACGAAAGCCATCTTCGCTTCATTACACCTCAGCTAACTTTTTATATGACCGACTTAAATGGGTCGCTCTGTCAGAGTGCGAGTTTGAAATGTTGCCTTTTATGTGGTTGAGTGTGGATGTAACAGTAGTGAAAATTCATTTATTCAGGAAAAACGGAAAACCTTAGATGAATTGTGTTCGAGAAAAATACAATTTTAGAGAGAGCATAGGTAAGTAGTGGCACATTAAAGTCTGCACAGTAGTGGAAACAAAGTCAACATTGGCGCTATAAATTTAATATGTTACATATAAAATACTTTGTACTATTTTATTTCTAGTAATTTTATGAGCCCAAAACAAAACAGCAATTGACCGTGTGGGTCTTGGAAGACGAGCCAAATCCAACGAAAGTTGTTCGTGGAAGAAGCAGTTCGAAGCAAATGGACGCCTGTTTCTTCGGCAAAACTGGTCATGTAGCGACTGTTCCGCTTGAGCAATGCAGGACGGTCAATTTTGAGTGGTATACCCCAATTTGTTTGCTTGAAGTCTTCGGAGAAATTCGAAAAACGAACAAGAGAAGACGAATCATTGTTCACCATGACAATGCGAGCTCTTACACATCGGCTCAAACCAGCGCCTTGTTGACCAGCCAAAACGTCGAATTGATGGGTTATCCGCCGTACAGGCCTGACTTGGCACCCAATAACTTTTTTTTTATTTCCGCACATCAAGAAAAAACTGCGTGGTCAACGATTTTTGTTGCCAGAAGATGCTGTTGAAGCGTTCAAAAACCATGTTTTGGAGGTTTCTCAATCGGAGTGGAAAAAGTGCTTCGACAATTGGTTGAGCGCATACAAAAGTGTATAAATCATGCAGGAAAATACTTCGAAAAACAATAAAACCATTTTTCATGATAAATATTCGCATTTTCGTTATAAGGCCAGAAATATATATAGCAGTCTACGTATATAGATTTGAAATTGATTGTTAATTACTTTAACTTATTTTGACTTCTCCAATCGAGTAAAAATTATAACAGTAATTTTTTTTCGTACATAACTTAAAATATTAAGGATGCCTTAGGCTTTATATATCAAACAGACAATTGTTGCTATATAGATTATGTAAACAACTTATATAGGCAATTTTAACAATAAAGGCAGCGCTATTTGAAACACGAAAAGGAAATGCAATCCATTCAATCTTCAATTTGAACAAGATTATATAGTTTGCAATGCAATTTTGTTTCAAAAGTTTCGTTAGCCAGGCTGAAATCAAAAAATTACCTATTGTACAGCTTTAGATAAAAGTGGCTCTGATGGGAAAACGTTGAATGTAAGTTTTGAACACTATCAGTGTCGTCCTCGATCATTCTCAAACCTCTTGAGTTCATAATTGTAAAAAAATGTTACTGCATTTTTCGATAGAGCAAGGTCGAAGAAAATTTTTTTGAAATCTCAAGAAGTGTTTCCCGGATCATTTTAAAGCATTTTGCCTAGTTTTTTTTTATAAAAAAAATTCCGAAATTCTTCAGAATTGTCTCTTTTAGAAGTTTTGATGTCAATTTTTTAAAAAATTTTAGGAAAATTTATAAAATTATCTGTTTAGTTCCCGACCACTCAAGATTTTTGGGTCCATTTGTTTGGAAAAAGTGAGGTTAGGGAAAACTTTAATTATTTGTAAAATTTTTGTCCGAAATTTCCCCCTCGACTAGTGCAGTAAAATATTTTTTGGAAAAATGAGACCAAAACTACTAAGAGCAGTTGAGGTTGCTTATGATAATACAAAAAAATTTTCCTCAGTCTATTTCAATGGATTAGTTAAAAAATGTTTCGTATAGTACGTAGTTTTCAAATTTTTTTTCTGCTTTTCGTATTGAATAATGCAGTAAATGTTTTTGAAAAAATGCACCAAAAACTCTAAAATGGGGTTAGAGACACCATTGAAAATTCATTAAAATATTCTTTGCCCTTTACCTATATTTTTGAGAAAGATCTCCAAGCTGATAAATATGGTCGAGGATATATAGATTGATATATTGATTGCATTTTTTTTTCACCTTTTCTATGGATTAGTTAAATAAAAGTTTTTATTAAAATATGTCCCAAACTCTTAGAATAAAATAGGGCATCCCTAATAATTTCAAATTTTATATTTGCCTTTCTCCATTTAACCTCAACACTGTATGATTTGCAATGAAGATTTTCATATATATTGTAGATTTGATAATTTGCTTTTCTTTTCGTAAAAACTAGAACCTTGAAATTTTGTCACAAGATTCGACTTGTAGAGTGATCTATATATATATATTTATAAGGGCTAAATTTGTATGTCTCTATGCATGTATGTTCCCGATCGATTCCCAAATTAGGGTCTAGTATTTTCGTTCTTTTTTTTCACCCAAGGGTCCAAGGGTTGATATCGGACTTAAAAATTACTGAATTTATTTTTTTCGTTTATGGTGTCTTATACGCGTTTCACGGCTTCTTACGATATTTTAGTGGAAACAAATTTTTTAATTCCCGGTATCATAAACTTTAAAATTTTTTTTTTTCGTCTTTTTTATACGTTGAAGACTTTTTCCGACATTTCAGTGGAAACATTTTTATTTCCTATGCCTTCTTCTTGGATGTCGGAACCATGTTTTTATCGGTAAACCGAAATCGTCCGCAAAGTCAGTTCATTCATATAACTTAAAAATTTCTATTGTACGCCTTTGCTTCGAGTAATTGCATTTTTTAATTTTCAAATTATTCATTGCCCCACTGTGCATTTTCCTTTACTTTAAGCAAATGAATGAATGAAGTGCCGGCATTGTAGGTGTGGTAATAGAATTACCTTAACAATTTATAAACTCCCTCTAATAACAGCTACAACAATTACAAAAACAACAACTTCAACAATAGCAACAACAAAAGTAGCATAGTTTGTTGGAAAATTGCAACAAAATGAAATTAGATACTTTGAGATAATTTCTAGTTGGCTGTATTGTTGTTTCGGCTTGCTTTTTGTTGTTATCGCCGATTATTTTTTTTTTTTGTATTTTTTCTTATCGCTACCTTATAATCACGGCTATGTATCCGGTCAGCAATAAGTAGGTAGGGTAGTAGGAGTAGCAACAACAAGCAGCAAAGTAACAAGGTAAACTTTTGAAACCTCAACGCCCTACAACCTTTATAATACGTGGAAAATTCTGCAGTTTATTATTTTTTGTTGAGGAGTTTCACGATGGTTTTAAATTTTTTCAGATTTGTGGGATAGAATGTATTGTTGGTTAAATATTTTTTAAAATTAAAAGTCAGAGTTTTCAGAAGAATTTTTTTTTTTCTGGAAAAAGAAAAGATTGTGCTTTATACATATATGTTACCAGTTGATGTTTTAAAGTTTAAAATCTTTAATAATGATTTAACGCTTCTTATTTGACACTTCAAATTATATTACTGCATTTTTATCATAAATATTAAATAATTATTAAGTGTTAAATGAATATTACTTATTTATTAAAAAGTAAATTATTGGTTAATAAATAAGTTAATAACACCATACACCAAATACATCGGCATTTGCCCGACCACATACATGCTCACACTCAAAAGCAGAAAAATACATACATATACGAAATCACATGTTATGTACACATTTCTCTTGCTGTGTGGTAAAGTTTCGAATAAAAAAATACAAAAAAACAACACAACTATTAAATGCAGCATTTAATTATTACTGTAATCCTATGCGTGTGTTAACAAATAAACACGTAAATTTACACATACACGCATTATGTGCCAGTAGGAAATATTAAACTGATCATAGCATAGATATCTTTCCGTGGAACTGATTTTTAATTTTTAAAATATAATATGGGTAGTTTCACAGACTTTGTCTTTTAGTTTGTAATACAAACATATGTAGGATAAGGAATGGAAGCTATATAAGTTAATAATGCTACGAAACATAAGAATTTATATGAGTCTAGTGTAAATAATTTTCATATTTTGGCACTCCACCTTGGGTGCTAGTTAAACAATTAACTGGCGCCCCACGCTGGGTGCCAATTAAACAATTTACAAAATCTATTTTATTTTATTTTTTATATTTCTTGAATGGTTTATTTTTGATCATCATCACTTTTTGAGACAATTTTTTGATGCCTGTTTGTATTTTAGCCTAATATTTTAGGATTTTATCGAAATTTGTGCAAAATAAAATTTTTTTGGATCTTCAAAATTGATCAAAAACTTTTCGATTTCTTCAACCTTTTCGACATGTTCAACAATTTTACAACAGTTTTTAACAATATTTAGATATATTTGCTTAGTAAATAATTTTATTAATAATCTAAAATTTTTGCAATGGTTGAATGTAATCTACTGCTGAAATGACTCAGTTTAGTAATGAATGGTGAAACTCAGAATGCTACAAGTAGCCCCCAAAAGGTTACCATTTTCTGCACATTGCAGTTGCCAATAAATTCATTCTAGTGGTGGAGAGTGAGTTCTATGTATTAGGTAGGGCAGGATATTCTAAGATATTCTTTGGGTTATGAAAAAGGAAAGCACGCCACATCGAGCCAACACTTTAGCTTGGATATAAATCGCAGCTCTCCGAATGTCCAATAGTCAGTCTGAAAGAACCAGAAAACATTATTCTCCAACTGAATTTTCTTGTACCAGAAAATATTATGTTTAGTGACTTTTTGAAGGTATTACATCTACCAGTACAAATTTAATCAGTCTAGGACTGTTCACTTATTGTCGATTCAGCAAAAAATAAGAAAATGTTTTATAGTACACACAAAAACATGATAGTTTACTTTTCTTACTTTCAATTCCCTTTAGTATTGATTTTAAAATTTTTTGGAATTAAATTAAAATTTTTTCCCAAAAAGGTTTGAAATTTATTCCAAAAAAATATAAATTTTATTCCAAAATAGTATACAGTTAACACTTTTAAAATTAAACTAAAATTTTACTGTGTGTAAGAGTCATCTAATGTGGATTTAATGTAATGCAGCTGTGAACAAACACCAGCGCCATCTAAAGTAAAATGAGTTAATAGGTATATCATCTCAAAAGTTCTTTGTTTTTTTTTGTTATATGCACATTAGGGAGTTCCACGAAAAAAAAAATTTAGATTTTTTCACACCTTAAAACGGATTTGGATGTCTTATGGGATAAAAATAACCTTTACATTTTTCAGATTTTTTATTAATCGTTTATAGGTCGCGATATCAACTTTTTTAAAAAATAATAATTATATGTTTTGTACAACAAAAATAAACAATAAACAAAATAATAAACTAAAAAATTTACAACCGTAATAGCATATGAATAAAAAAAAAAAAAATAATTTTAGTTCTGCCCATTCGAATTACTTCTTGATTTCAATCCTTTTTTTACTGATGTTTACTGTAACTTGAAAAATCTTTTCTATGCTATTCGACATTAAGTAATAAATTTTGAAAATCGTCGCGACCTCAATATACATAATACATCCAAATCCGCTTTGAGGTTTGAAAAATAAAAAAAAAAAAAAATTTTTTTCGTGCAACTCTCCAATGTGCATATTCTTTCACATTTTTAGTTAACAAATAGGAGAAAATATAAAATTGAAGAAAATGTATCATGAAAGAAAATATATAATGGAAGAAAATATATCATTGGAGAAAAATATATAATTAAAAAAAAATATATCCTGTGAGAAGAAAATATATCATGAGAGAAAATAAATCACAGGAAAGAATGTATGTCATGAGAGAAAATATTTTATGAGCGAAAAATATCTGAAAAGTAAAAAAATTTCAAGAGAAAAAATATGTCATGGGAGTGAAACATATCAACACAGAAAAATATTGTATCAAATGAGAGAAAATATTTCATGAGAGAGAAATATATTTCTTTAAGAAAATAAAATTAATTTCACAGTGAAAATTAACAATGTACATAACAAGAATTCGTTATCGTTAAAATTAATTTGACTGCTGATTATGATAAAAATATGAAAATATATGTCGCGAAAGAAAAAATCTCACAAAAGTAAAATATGTCATGAGAGAAAAATATATAATGGAAGAAAATATATCATGGGAGAAAAATATAAAACGGGAAAGAAATACGTCTCATGGGAGAAAAATATCTTAAGCGAGACAATATTTGATGAGACAAAAATATATCACTGGGAAAAATTTTTCGGAAGACAAAATTATTTCATGGGAGGCAGAAAAATCACATGGGAAAAACATATCACGGGGAAAAAATTCCAAGATCAAAATACATAACGGGAGAGAAATATAGCATGGGTGAAAAATATCTTATGAGAGAAAATATTTCATGAGATAAAAATGTATCAAGATAAAGAAATATATCATGACACAAAAAATTTCTGCATATGAATTTGCAATTTTGTTAAAAAGAACTGCTCAAATATATGCAGACCAATTAACAAAAAAATAATCAACGTAAAATGAGTACAGAAATAAACCAACGCAACACGGCGAGAAGGTTCAAACAAAACAAGAAAAAAAAAAAAAATTTGTTCTTTTAACATGGGGCAGATTTGATTCGAAGTCGTTATGAAAATTATTTTAATCTCTGGTCTTATTTCGAACTGGGTATACAAAAACCAAATATAACTCGCGTGGATTCGTATACTTATACTTATGTATAATATAAAAAGGCAAGTAAAGATAAACGTAAATAAATAAAAACAATTAAATTATAAAGTAAATGCAAGGTGTTTACTGTAAATAATTTACAAATACTACATGAAGCACATAATAAAAAGTAAAATAACAACAAAAATGCGTTAAATAAATATAATAAGTGCATGAGTTGTGGTGAGGAAATTATAAAAAAAATCAACATTAAAGCATAAATATCTGAGATAATTGTGTATAAATATGTACAAACATGTTGAATCGATGTCGATAATTTAAATGCCATGAGCTAAAAAAAACAACAACAAATTTGCTGTGTTGTTAAATTTTTTCTTTTTCCAAATTTGCTATTTGACTTCAGGGTTATTTAAGAACTTTTCAACTCAATCGAAGTTATAATATCGGCTGAATGAGTATATTGAGGGGTTGGCTAGGGCTAAGCTGCGCGTTAGCTTATTTTATATACATACAATGGCTGCTGCTAAAATTGCAAAACTTTTATCTTTTTTTTTTTAATTAATTCGTTTTATTTTAAAATATCTATACGTTTAATAAAATATCTGTCATCGACTAAAATAGGCAATATCTAAAGGTAATTTATTATATTTTACATATGTGTTGAGCTAAATTCTAATGGGGTTACACTTAATTTGTATAAAGCCTTTTAATTATGCAGCAATAAATCAGCACAATTCTGTGTAATATAAAATACACATACATAGACAATAGAAAAAATTCGCATACACAAACACAAACTAAGCTGTAGATCGCATTTAAATTAACAGATTTGCATTGCAAAAATATTTTTATTTAATTTAATTTGCATTTTACATACATACATTAATATGACGTAAATGGAAAATAGAGATAAACAACAAAATTGAATATTTATTGCATCAGCGCCATCTAGTGACCAACATTAGCGCCATCTAGTGTGGACTTAACTCTGCTCGGCAACGGACAGCAATAAGCACTATCTAATGAGAAGCATGTCGTTTCTCACGAAATTGGCATTTGGTTAAAGAGAAGCCATCAGTGCCATCTAAAATGATTTTTGGTGACTTTTGAAGCTACAAAAACAACAGATTTTTGCAAAATAACAATTGTTTTAGCACAAGAAATTAAAGCAATTCCAATAAAAAAATTGATTGCTTTAAATTCTTTGATCAGAAAGCCTCATAAGTGTTTAATTTTACTGAACTAAAAGTAGTTTAATAAAAAACAAGAAAAATAGGCAATTAATTTCACAAACTTTTTGAAGTTTTCGTTAAATTTTAATTGAATAAACACAATGTTGAATAAGATCCGACAATACGTAATTACTTAAGAACATACTGATATTATGCAATTGTCAAAATTCCATCTACAAAGTCACTGGTCTGATAAGCATAGTCATGGTTTTCAAAGAATGCCAATATAAGCCATTGGGTATCCGCCAGTGCATTTCATTTGGGGACAAACCATCCCAACCATCAATTAAATATTTTCCAAAAATGTTACTGAAATTAAAAATTGATTATAAAATTTCTTATGCAGCCAACAACCAAGCTTAAGGGCTTCATTACCTTTCAGAACATTGACTGTATTCATGAAACCATCCTGGTGAATTTCTTTTGTTGGCACATAGAAATGAGTTATCTCTTCCTTCAGTATAAAATTTATCCCCCGCAAGTATTGTAAAAGAGTCACCAGCATCACCACTGTATTTACCCAAAACTCTTATCATAAAAGAATTAGTTTCATCATCCACAGCAAAAGCATCGTAACGCGCAGTTTTGGAATTGCCACGGCTGTCTTCCATAACAAACATGAGCTCATGCAGTGTAGAAGCTGTGATGTCATGTAGCAGCCTTAGGCCAATAAAAAATTCACCATCAACAATATTACCAAATCCTTGAACGCATTCATTCCATGTACAATTAAAATCTCTATTTCCATTATATCTATTGAGAACCACGGTCCAACCACCACCTTCGATCTCGTGATTGCATTTAACATAAAATGGTTCCTTATTAGCATCAACCTGTATTTGTGTTATATCCCTTTTGCGTTGAGCTGCGTTTAGATACTTGCAACTAGATGGATAGTAACTTCCTGAGAGATCATTTCTAAGATGGAACGTGTATACTAATCAAACATATAAAAGTAATAAAAAAGATGTCTCTTAAAAGTTTCGCAACTTTTTAGTGAGCCAAGTGTGTTCCAATAAAAATATTTATCACATTTAAAAAGTTGAGTATTTGATAGTTTTTTCAGGCATCATCATTTATTTTGCATTGTAATGTTTCATTAACTTGAAAAAATCAATTCACGAGCGTCTGGAATTTAACTTTTACAATAGATATGTCTCGATTCTTCAATAAATGACATGATGATCTTTTTCAATTAGCCTTCGCGAAGCGTCGATAAATTCTGGGACAATAATTGTTTAGGGTAACCTTGGTGTGGATTGTCTTCAAGAAAATTTCATCCTTGCTTGAACTCATTGTACCAATCATGCACTCTGGTTTTGAATGGTTATTTTTCAGTTGATCGATGCACTATTTTCTAAGTACTAGAAAATCGTATAAATCATAGCACGAGAATTTTTGCGAGACAATTCCATGTTTTTTATGTACTGTACTTACCAAGTACATAAAATGCAATGTTTTAATGCGAACTAAAAGATGGCTTTTGAAGAAACTTAACTGTTATAAAGATTTGAATTGGAATGCACTTCTTTCATAGAACTCCCAAATCTTTTAGGACACTCTTAAGATTGTCAATCAAAGTATTTACTTACAAAGCCATTCCAAAATTGCTGATATATGAAAACAGCAAAATCACGGATGCTATTGATATCTTTGCTTCCATTTTGTGAAAAATTATAAAAAATTTTAATTTGATGTTTTTCTGCGGAAAGTTAGTACGATACTTAATTGTTTCATTTCTAATTATCTTATATTTATTGTATTTTATTCTATTCAAGAGCTATTTTTTTGCGTAAAGTCAACGTGAGATATAACTGAATTTTAAATTGATGAAACGAGTACATATAAGTAAGAGGAATTTGTTTATCTTTTGAATGATAAATTAAAAATAAATATTAGGGTAAGGTGGGGCAGATTTGAACAGTTCTTATTTTTGGCTAAAAGTTATTCTTTAGAATAACTGGTTTGCTGTTGAATAAGCACGATATTGGACTTTCCAAGAACTGTAAGCTTAAGTATATATGACGCTAGTATCAAAAAATTTGCTAGAAATATTCAAAACATACAAATGTGCCTTAATAATATATACTATAATATGGGATATGTGTGCAACGGTCGATGCAGCAAATATGGCGACAGAGGTTACGATCTATGAATCTGATGGAAGTATTAATGTCTATAGATCTTTTTTTATAAAAACGCTGTATAAAACTCCCTTTGAACGTATTAACCCCACCTTACCCTAAGTCACATTAAAAAATTATATATAAAAATGTTTATAATCCGCCATTTCAGTTAAAAATTAAGAGAAAAAAAAAGTAAAGGTGCTACCTTTGGTCTGGCAAAAAATTAAATACCCTACACTACAGAATTTTGAAAAATTTGCATGCACGGGAGGTGCCATGCTCTTTTGACAAAACTCACTTTGTTCTTGCTTAGATCTTGCAATTGTTTGTGCAAAATATAGTATCATTACCTTAAAGAACGCTTGCACTACAAAATTATGTATGGGATATGCCATGCAGACTTGTCTGAGATCGCCTAGTTTTTGATCAGTGCTTTCACTTCCTATTTAGAGTGTCTGGGCAAAATTTGAATGGATTATCTTTGAAAACACTTCCAGAGAAGCATTTTGAAATTTTTACTTATATGGGAGGTGCCACACCCTTTTTTTTGAGTGTGGTTAGTTTTTGAGCATGGCTTTCAGTTACTGTTTTAAGTGTCTGAGTTAAGCTTGGTTTGGTTATCTCAAAATGCTCTTTCAGTATAACATTTTGAAGCTTTTGCTTATATGGGAGGTACTACGCCCTCTCGTTCAAGTTCATCTATAATTATTTTCAGGAATTGTACTAACTATTTATGTGAATTTTGCTTGCGTTTTTGCAAGTGACTGATTTTGCTCGTTTTCAATCCCACGAGTTAACTTTTACATTAAAGCCACTTTCTCAAAGTTCATCGATTCATCTAGCTTAATTTTCCCGTGAAAAATATTTCCACCAACAAATAAGCATATCAACTTAGAAGTTTACGCTGACCACGAATATATGGGCATTTCCCATTTGTAGGTGACCTTCGTACACATTTTAAGTGCAAAAAAAGTGGAAGTAAAACATATTTATACCCTACACCCAGTGTATATTCACTTTGTCCTTCCGTTTGTAACGCAGAGAAGGAGGCGTGGCAGATATAGAAAAGTATATATATTCTTGATCAGCGTCACCTCCTGAGTCGATATAGCCATGTCCGTCTGTCTGGCTGGCTGGCTGGCTGGGTGGCTGGCTGTGTCTTGAAATACACTTTTTGGGAAAACTGAGCAAGGTAATTCAATGAAATTTGATACCCTGCCTTCATCGTCAAAGAAATCTCGGGGGATTGAAAATGAACGAAATCGGTCAACAGACACGCCTACCGCCCATACAAAAAATATATTCAAAATGCAATTTTAGGAGTATTTTTCACGACAATGCAACCAAAATACGCATAAATACTGAGAATTGTATGCGCAAGCTCCAAAAAAAAAAACTGAACGAATTTGGACAAGAGGGCGTGGCATCTCCCATATAAGCAAAAGCTTTAAAACGCTATACTGAAAGCGTTTTTTGAGATATTCGAACCCAATTCGACTCAGACACTAAGAATCATAAATGAAAGCCCCAACAAAAATTGGGTGAAATCAGACAAGGGTGCGTTGCACCTCCCATATAAGCAAAAGTTTCAAAATGCTATAGTGAAAGCGTTTTTTGAAATAATCCAACCAAACTTTTTCAAGTACTAAAGACTATAATATATATATATATAGACCTTTTGGCGGAAATGCCAATATTTACTTTTCCAAACCTGCCACGCTTCCTTTTCTCCATTACAAACTTAAGAACAAAGTGAATATATCCTGGGTGTAGGCCGCGAGTCACTTTTGCGACACTTTTTTTGGAGACACTTTTTGTTATATCTCGCAAGTGATACAAGTTATTTTGATTAAATTTGATAGATACGTATTCGACATGAATAAAGCATATTATATCTTGCAAGCTTAGTATGTAGGCTACTTCGATGTAATAATATGAGCGTTATCAGTTTAGTGAGACGCCCACTTTTAAAGTGCAAGTTTAACTTCGTCACGTGTACTTAGCTGTATGCGTAAACATAAATTTTAAATTTTTTTTTTTTACGGAATCGAAATGCCATTACTTCTATTGATAATGCTTAGCTCAAAAAGTTAGGATCTTATTGGGAAAGTTGAACACTGGTTTATCCTTAGAATACTAGGGCCTAAATTTTACCATTCAATTCGATAATGGAAAGAAAAACTTTCGTAGCAATATATGTATGTTTGTCAAATTTTCTGAAAAAACAAATAAACTTTCAAGCTATATATGAATGTGTGATATACAAAAGGGTCATTTCATCTCAAATCGTCCAGGCAGAATTTTTTTTTTGCAGTTTATGTTTTTAATAGTTTCTACATTGAAATCGATGAGACACGTATTTTTTCCTTTTGCTTGATTTTGAGTTCTTGCGTCGTGGGGAATTTTTTAAAATTCGTCCATAAACTCGATTTTGCGCTATTGTCGCATGTCAATTTTCACGGAAAATGTGATAACTTTGCGAAAAACGTCCGATCTTTGTAATTTTTGGTATGTTTGTAGCTAAAAGGTTCCTCTAAAAGAAAAAATATGATACAGGGTATATTTCAAACAATAATTTTTATATCGTCATTTGAAAAAAAAAAATCAAAAAATTTTTGACTTGAAAAATTTCCAATTGCATCAGTTTTTTTTTTTCTTCATATTTTTGTTTTAAATAGCCATACATATAAACAATATTATGTAACAGCCTCTATTAGCCCAAATTCGTTATTTGGGAATTATGATTTTTTGAAAAAACAGTCCCAATTATTTAGTAATTTTCGGCTTCATTCATGATATATGTTATCATTTAGTCAAAAGTAGCTCAATCGTTATAATATTTTGTCTGTCAGCAGTCAAAGGTCCGTTCTAGAAGAAAAAATCATGAAGTGTAGTACATTTTTGGATATTTTTGTTATAACCGTCTTTAAAATAGAAAAAAAATCAAATGACTTTTAGCCCGAAAATTTTAGCATTGCTACGATTTGTCCATTCTTTATTACTGTTTTTGTATATCAATTTGTAAGTAGACAATTTTCAGAAGCATACTTCAAATGTGGCTGTCAAATTACTTGAAGCTCGTGACGTACAAAAGTTTAGAAAGACCAAGAAGACCCAGTGAAACAATGTTGCAGCAATAATCAAATTACTCGAATAAATGTACCTTCTTGCATGGAGTTTGAAAAATAATATTGAATAAAAAACGAAATTAAGGTATGAATAAAGCTTCTGAAAATTGTCTTTTTACAAATTGATATACAAAAACTGTTATAAAGAATGGAAAAATCGTAGCAATGCTAAAATTTTTGGGCTAAAAGTCATTTCATTTTTTTTTCTATTTTAAAGAAGGTTATAAAAAAAAAAAAATGTACTACACTTCATGATTCTTTCTTCTAGAACGGACCTTTGACTGTTGACAGACAAAATATCATAACGATTGAGCTACTTTTGACGAAATGATAACATATATCATGAATGAATCCCAAAATTACTAAATAATTGGGACTGTTTTTTCAAAAAATCATAATTCCCAAACAACGAATTTGGGCTAATAGAGGCTGTTACATAGTATTTTTAAAATTTTGCTCATATGGGAGGTGCTACGCCCTCTTGTCCGAGTTCACCCAGTTTTTGTTCAGAGCTTGCATTTATAGATTTTAGTGTCTGAGTGAAAAACGTTTTCAGCATAGTGTTTTGACGTTTTTGCATGTATAGGAGGTGTCACGCCCTCTAGTCCGAGTTCCTCTAGTTTTAGCTTAGAGCGTGCATTTATAGTCTGTAGTATTTGAGTGAAGTTTGGTTGGATTATCTCAAAAAACTCTTTCAGTATAGCATTTTGAAGCTTTTGCTCATATGGGAGGTGCCACGCCCTCTTGTCCGATTTCACCCAATTTTTGTTGAGAGCTTTCATTTATGATTCTTAGTGTCTAAGTCAAATTTGTTTAGAATATTTCATAAAACGCTTTCAGTATAGCGTTTTGAAGCTTTTGCTTATATGGGAGGTGCCCCGCCCTCTTGTCCGAATTTGCTCTGTTTTTTTTCAAAGCTTGCTTTTACAATTCTTAGTATTTGTGCGTATTTTGGGTGAATTGTCGTGAAAAATACTCCTAAAATTGCATTTTGAATATATTTTTTGTATGGGCGGTAGGCGTGTCCGTCGACCGATTTCGCTCATTTTCAATCCCCCGAGCTAACTTTGATGACAAAGGCAGTGTACCAAATTTCATTGAAATATCTTGCCCAGTTTTCCCAAAAAGTGTATTCCAACACACAGCCAGCCACCCAGCCAGCCACCCAGCTAGCCAGCCAGCCACCCAGCCAGCCAGCCAACCAGACAGACGAACATGGCTATATCGACTCAGGAGGTGATGCTGATCAAGAATATATATACTTTTCTATATCTGCCACGCCTCCTTCTCTGCGTTACAAACGGAAGGACAAAGTGAATATACCCTGGGTGTGGGGTATAAAAAAACTGATGCAATTGGAAATTTTTCAAGTCAAAAATTTTTTGATTTTTATACCCTACACCCAGGGTATATTCACTTTGTCCTTCCGTTTGTAACGCAGAGAAGGAGGCGTGGCAGATATAGAAAAGTATATATATTCTTGATCAGCGTCACCTCCTGAGTCGATATAGCCATGTCCGTCTGTCTGGCTGGCTGGCTGGCTGGCTGGGTGGCTGGCTGGCTGGGTGGCTGGCTGGCTGTGTGTTGAAATACACTTTTTGGGAAAACTGAGCAAGATAGTTCAATGAAATTTGGTACACTGCCTTCGTCGTCAAAGTTAGCTCGGGGGATTGAAAATGAGCAAAATCGGTCAACAGACACGCCTACCGCCCATACAAAAATTATATTCAAAATGCAATTTTAGGAGTATTTTTCACGACAATGCAACCACAATACACATAAGTACTACAAATTATAAGCGCAAGCTCTGATAAAAAACTGAGCGAATTCGGACAAGAGGGCGTGGCACCTCCCATACAAGCAAAAGCTTCAAAACGCTATACTGAAAGCGTTTTTTGAGATATTCAAACCAACTTCGACTCAGACACTAAAAATTATAAATGAAAGCTCTCAGCAAAAATTGGTTGAAATCGTACAAGGGGGCGTGGCACCTCCCATATAAGCAAAAGTTTCAAAATGCTATACTGAAAAAGTTTTTTGAGATAATCCAACTAAATTTCACTCTGACACTAAAAACTATAAATGCAAGCTCTGAACAAAAACTGGGTGTACTCGGACAAGAGGGCATGGCACCTCTCATATAAGCAAAATTTTCAAAATACTGCAGTGTAGGGTATTTATTTTTTGGCCAGGCCAAAATTTACACCCTTACTAGTTTTTTTTCAAATGACGATATAAAAATTATTTTTTGAAATAAACCCTGTATCATATTTTTTTCTTTTAGAAGAACCTCTTAGCTACAAACATACAAAAAATTACGAAGATCGGACGTTTTTTCGCAAATTTATCACATTTTCCGTGAAAATTGACATGCGACAATAGCGCAAAATCGAGTTTGTAGACGAATTTTAAAAAATTCCCCACGACGAAAGAACTCAAAATCAAGCAAAAGGAAAAAATACGTGTCTCATCGATTTCAATGTAGAAACTATTAAAAACATAATATGCAAAAAAAAAATTCTGCCTGGACGATTTGAGATGGAATGACCCAAAAGTATTGATCATATGAGGAGTAGCTGAACAAGAGGTAACATTTCCAGTTTTTGGTTTTCTCCGAAATTTCAAAACAAAAATTCTGAAATTCACAAAAATGTGAGAACAAAGGACATTTTCTAAGAGAGGTATAAAAAAAGTCAACCACTATTTTTAATAAAAATGTTTTTTTTTAATGCAAATAATTTTTGGTTGAATTTGTAATTTTTGTTGTTGTTAAATTTTTAATTTGTGTACTCTAAGTGTATAAATCTTGTTGCAATTTTCGTTATTTTATTGCTGTAATTGTTATTATTTTTGTATATTTGGTTTTTGGACTGTTTTTTGGCTAATACGTATAGCAGTGAATTAAATATATAACTTTTGGCAATAAATTTACACCATTTATTTTTTTTAGGGTAGTAAAGGTTCTGCCCAGAATCAAATACATAATTTATATTGCGACAACTAATGTTTAATTTCACATATGTGGCATATCATGAAATAATGTTAGGTGTTGGCACAATAAATTCGTAATCACTACTACATATGATCGCAGCCAATATAGATTTGCATAAAACACAAATAATTTTCATTTAGCTTATAAATACACGTATATTTGATTTGTTTATTTCTCTTGGAAATATTATATTTCATTTTAAATATTGTTTAAATATTCATGGAAAATATAAAATGAGACAAAGAGAAACGTTTTTTTTTTAAATATTCGGAAAAATTTATGCCATTTAAGTTAATTATGAACGAATTTAAAAGTCGTTATTGGTAAATAACTAGCAACTTAACAATATATTAAGTTTGACAAATAAAAAACCATCCTTTTAAATCAAATTTCGAGTGTCCTTTTTATTAGCGAAACATAGCATTAATTAATTAAATATAAAAAAAACATTACTAGCGATTCAAAAAAAGCACAACTGTTTCAAAAGAATATTACAGCCAGACATTTTTAATTAACTGCATTTTTTGCGTTTTCAATTACATGTGATAATTAAAGTTTATTATGACAGTTTAATATCGAAAAATAAAAAAAAATAAAACTTTTAATGAAAAATTAAAAGTTGTTAAAATTTTTTTGCAAAATGTTTCAGATTACTATGTTAAGTGCAAAAAGAAATAGCAATTTATAAAGAAATTTTTGTATATGGGATATAACACTGCAAAAGGGATAACAGTTTGCGTTAGCATTTCCTATATTTTTGAAATTTTTTGTTGCAATTTAAGTGCTTTTTGTAAACTCTAAGCGATTTTTGGTGTTGGCCTTACTTACAAATGGTTTGAAACGTTGAGTTCTTCCAATATACATAACTAGCATTTCTGAGTGTCCTGCGATCTGTTTCATCACTTATCTTTACTCCGTTATGTTAAGTGAGGTTTCTATTAATGTCCACTGTTGAAGTACGCGGATGAATTTTAGTTTTACGTATGATATCCGACCTGTCTCGAATGCCTAGTTTTGATAACCTACCAAAGCGATGTGAATTATGGAGCTTTTTGAATTTTTATAATGCAGTGGATAGTCTAAATAATTCTTTCAACTCCTCTTGTAATCTCCTAAAGGGTTTTTCAGTCCTCACGCGTTATAATTTTTTTTATTCAAGAGGGGTTTCTTCTGATTTTCTTCCCATCTTACTTTTCTAAAAAACGAAGTCTTTCGCTTAAAAAAAACTGACAAACAGAACTGAGCTACCCCAAACTAACTGTAAGTTGAATTTTAAGGGTGTCGTCAATACTTTTGGATTATTCTTTGATTTCGTGTTTAAGATAGTTTCATATTTTTTGGAATTCCGAATACTTTTGTGTATTGAATTAAAGTAGAATTTTGCTTATAAGCTCTTTTTTACGTTTTTAAGTTACGTTTTAGGAAAGTTTATTTTAACAAATTAAACTAGATACTTACCGAATTATAATTAATAAGAGTGATTCAAAAAAAATTAATTCGTAATTAAAAAATTTTATGATTCTTTAAAAATATTTCAAATTCCGAATACTTTTGTGAGCAACTGTATAATAAAGATATAACGAAGATGGTAATTTTTTTGAGTTCGCAACAAAAAATTCTGGAGTTCTTTATATATTTTGTTTTATATAAAAATTTTCAAAGAAATTTGTAAAGAAAGAATTCTATTCAGTGATCTGGATAGCCCTTGAGAGATTCTAAAGAAAGTCGTTATAACATTTTTCCAAAATATTTGTACTTTTAATTTTAATCGGAATATCAATAAAATTTTGGTCTTGTTTTAGGTATCCCAAACGAAATTTTTTTATCGTAGTGGAGTTCTGGTTGGAGTTTTGGATAGCGCTCGCCTTAATCGAAAAATCTGAAAATTTTTCCAAGCATCTGGAAATTAAATTTCAATCATAGAGGAGTTATGATTAAATTTTTGGATAGCGTACTTTTCAATTTAATCGAATAATCGGATTTCGAAGTATCCAAAAATTTAAATTTAAGCGTGGAGGAGTTTTGATTGGAGTTATGAATTGCGCTTGAAGATTTCTAGAGAAAATCCCAGCAACATTTTTCCAAAATATTCCTGCTTATCATTTTAATCGAAAAATCTTGAAAAATTTTTGATTTTTTCTGAGTACCTATTTTGAAAAAAAAAAAAAAAAAATATGTATAAAAACTCTTTTTCTTGAGCTCAAAAATTTTATCAGGTACACCTTTGATTTTTGTTCCAATTTCGCAGAGTTGTTTCGAATTTTACCCCCCTTGGAGAAGATGCTGGGGGTACCTGTAAACTTTTTTTTGTTTGTCATATTCTTTTCCAGCCCACCAAAAAACCTACGAATATACATTCCTTATAAATTTTTATAAAAAGCGTTATTTCGTCCGTCTTGGGGGCTATAAAAGGGCAAGCAAAAGGTGATTCGGTGCTCCAAATTATTTTTTGACATTATTTTTGCTTTTAGGGCACCTTAAAACCTAGAAATAGGCACACATTTCACATTTTTAAGACAAGTAAATTTCTAACCCCTAAGGTAGTATTAAGGGGGCGCTGGCGGGAAAACCAAAATTTTTTTTTTTCTAAAAATACGATTTTCAGGGTCAGCGCCCTCCAATACTTGAGGGTGTACCGCCTGGGTCTTGACTTTTTTGTGTTTTGTGTACCTGTGTCATTAACCTTTGCAGCAGAGAGTTATATTCTTTTTTGCTGCTAAAAAATAAAATTATGCAATATTTTACTTACCTTCTGCAATTAGACATAAAAATGTCAGCAACGTTGTTGTTGTGGTTACATGTGAAAACACGGTGAAATGCATTTTTGCAGGCAGTTTCTGTTACAAAGATGTCGCTGGTAGATTTTTTCTAATTTAGAATGTGTTTGTTACTTCAAATTTATTTTGATTAGAACTTTTGAACTAAGATATATGGGTTGAGTCTGTAAAAAGAGAAGAAAAATAGTTTGTAGAATGACTAAGTGCTACAAAAAGTTGTAAAATGTCATGTGATAAACAAAAAATTTCTAAGAAATAGATATTTTTATTTTATAAAAAAGTTACATTGCAAAAAATAGTCATATATTGCTGGCTTAAGAAAATATTCTTGAAAAATTTATTTTATCAAATACTTGATAATTTGTAGCGGCCAGTTATCAAACCCGAAATTATGCTTAAGAATACTTGTGCCTAAGTCAAGGAGTTACTTATAAAGTTTTGGTATGCATCGCAGCTAACTAAGAGAGTTTAAAATTTTGTTTGAAAAATTTTAAAATTGCAAAATATGTTTTTTGTACCATTGTTACATTTATATAACTAAATAAAGTTACATCAAAACTAAATACAAAAAAAAAAAGCTCACAGAATACATAAAGATTACTTAAGCATTTTTAGAAACATGAAATTTCTTACAATAACATTGAAATTTTTTTATTTTTCATCAAAGAAAGCGTAACTTCATTCAAGCGCAACATGAAGTATGAGTAACATTTAATTCACATACTGCCAAATAAACTCACGCACATATAGTGCAAGCAAGATCTTTTATTATTACTTAAAATGCCAAGCAGTATTTTTACTTTTTTACAACAAGAATAAAAGTTTTTTATTTTTGTTTTTCCTTTGGCAATACCAACAAAGCGCACTTTTAGCAAGTGCAACAGTAGCTGCCATTTTTTGATATTTTCCTGCACTTTTATTGACGTTTCTTCTGCTTCTTTTTATTGAACCAAAACGGGTCAAATGCCAATTTGCTGTATAACAAAGCAGTCAAAATCATTTTACTACACTCACAGTGTTTGTATGTGAGTGTGTGATAATCAAACTAAAACTCTTAAGTTGCATTTCATTAGACACCAGCACCATCACCACTACTATTACTACTACTCTAGAGCTATTGTAATACTCGTCTATGTTTAATTCTATTTTGAATGGTTTCGTTTGTATATGGATTAATGTTTGCATACAGTAAGTAGCTAAATAAATAGGAAGAACAATATTGAAATGAAAGTTTATAAAAGTTTTTATGGAATAAATAGTTATAAGCACTTTGCTTTAGGTTGATACCTAAATAAAAAGTATTTGATACTAGCATTTCGTCCACTTTCAGCCCTAAACACGTAACTGCAATTTTTTTAAATCTTCGAAAAAATTTGTCAATACGTTATGTGATGGCCTCTGACAATTTTCCAATAAAAATTAAAAAAAAGTATGTAGTTAGGTGGTTACCTTTGAAAGGGTACGATTTCTCTTATACAGAGGGTGGAAAATCTACAATTAAATTTAATTAAGGAATGTAAATTATTCCAATGCAATTTGTATACGCACAAAGTCTCATCCAGGTCCGTTAAATATTTTCAGAGGCATGATATATTAATTATTTTGGAACACGAAAAAAAGGAAAAATTTTGGCGATATCAAAAAAATTTTTCCACTGAAATGTTGTAAAAAGTCATGAAATGAGTAGAAAACACGAAAAAAATAAAAAAAACATTTGTTTTTTAATTTTTGATTCCGACGACTTTGTGTAAAAAAAAAAATTTTTTCCAGTCAAATGCCCCAAAAAGTCATGAAACGCGTAGAAAACACGAAAAAAACAAAAAAATAATTTTTTGAAAAAATTTTGGTTCCGACATCTGAGTGGGGACATTCGGTCCAATAAAATTTTTTCCACTAAAATGTTATAAAAAGTCATAAAACGCGTAGAAAACACGAAAGAGACGAGAAAACTTTTTTGGAAAAAGTTTTGGTTCCTATTGGGTACAAACATTTTTTTTCACTAAACTGTCGTAAAAAGTCACGAAACGTCCGACACCTAAGGGGTACCTTTGGGTGCAATAATATTTTTCCCACTAAAATATCATAAAAAGTCATGAAACGCGTAGAAAAGAGGAGAAAAAGGAGAACATTTTTTTTTTTTTAAAAAATTTTGATTCCGACATCTAAGGGGGGAGACCATTTGGTGCAAAAACCTTTTTTCAATAAAATGTCGGAAAATCTTTAAACGCGCAAATAACAGGAAAAAACTCGAAAAACTCTGCGCATAGAAATTCTCATTTTTCACTACTGAATACTCTTTATGCTCTCTCCCCCCGAAACTTTACCCTTTCGCTAGTGTATTCCTAACATATGCTCAGCATACTGTACATTTAAATAAGTATGTTGGTGTAGATTTTCTCATTTGCACAGATTGATTTTAAATGACATCTTAAAAGACAGATTTTGTGTTAGAAATGCATTGCCATACATAGCTCAAATTACTAAACATTTAGACAATCAGACAGCAGCTCTGGACAGACAGACAGACAGACAAAGAGATAGAAAGCAAGACACATACTTCAGTCTCGGACACTGTGCGGGAGACAAACGGACGTGCAGTGCATGTGAAATACGATAATGTTATAAAATTTTTATTTAGTTTTACTGTGCGCTTGTGTTGGTAAGATGATAATTGTAAGTAGTAGTGGTGTGTATCTGCATCATTTGAAATACAAACAGCAATTAGTTAATTGCTATAGCAGATTAGATGAAGATAAAAAATTTAATACTATGCATTGTACACACAATCAAAGGTGAATAAACAAGTACAGTGGAGAAAATAGATACGCTTTGCGTGATATGATTTGTAAGGGAAATAAGTACATGGTGCATTTGAAGAAACTGAACAGGCCATTAGTGCATTTTAATTCTAAAAATTTTTAATGAAAACTCTTTTAGAAACGTATTTCCACAAATTTCTTGAGGATAGTTTAAGCTTTTAAAATATTTCTTGAAACATGAAATCATACATGAAACAATTTTCTAGAACATCTTATCCCATTATATCCCGTTTTCACCCCAATATCCAAAAATTTGGTTATAATGGGATAAAATGTTCTACAGACAAATTCTAAAAAATATTTCACTAGGACTCACTGAAAAAACTCCCTCCGAACGGTGGCATCTCTATATAGTAGCGCACGCGCACCAACGACTCATGACAATACAACATTATACAACTTCAAAAACTCATAACTTGATAACCGTAAAACATACCAAAATTTTGAGGACCAGAAAATAATTGCTAAAGAGTTTACTTTTAAATCAAAATACTTTAAAATAATAAAAATGTTGCACCAAGCTCCAAAATTGGTTTAAAAAAGACCACGAACTATTTCAAAACTAGTTTGCAAACTACTCTATGATGGCGACTTACTAGTCCAAATTCTAGTCTCATCACATACAAAGTTGTATTTACATTTTGCTTTGTTTGTCATTGAACGTTACCAATTGTCTCCTTGTGCATTTCATTTGAACCAGAAAAAGGTCATTTGTGTCCTTATGTATTACATTTGAACCAGAAAAAGACCAATTTTTTTAACTTTATTTATAAATTTAAAATTTTATACAAAAATGTCAAAAGGTTTTATAGCCGAATGTGCTAAATAATTTGTTATATTTTTCTGTTTATTGTGTATCGGGTTCGAATTGCAGTGCAGGTGAACATTTTTTTTATTTTTTTACTATTTTATACCTTGGCTATTTTCGATACATATTTCATTTCCGCTCCGACGACTCGTCAGACAAATTGCATATAAATAAATAAAATTTAAAAAATTGGAGTGGAAGCTTTAAGCTCGGCTCTCTCCTTAGAGCCCAAGTTCTTAGACCGATACATTATCGTACAGTGATCGTACTGCCAAGCACTACGTAGTAAGTAACGTTATAGTTTAACTGACACAATCGGTAGTCAATTGGACCATTTTGGGAACTAATGATGGATTATGCATTACATTTGGACCATTTTTGAGAGGATTGACCCACTTTGCATTGCACTTGGACCATTTTTGTGTCAATTGATAATTTTAGCGACTTTATTTTAGTTTCAGGTGTAGGTCATTTTGGGATATTGGAATTGTTAAAAATATGGTAAGTTTCATTCAGACAGTAATTTCGAAAAACCACTTGAATGAGTCACAGCTTAAATTTTTATTCTTTTATATCTTTTTTGAGCACTTATTTTATAAAACTTTGTCTTTTGGTTAAACATAGTGAAACTTAAATGATAATAGTACAGCAGTTTTTAGCTATCTGATCAAAGGTCTTTATGGCTGAGAGATAGGGTTACTAACAGTTGAAAAGCTATAGCAATATTTAATATATGGATAAACTGAATGAATTATTAATAAAATCCTTGGAAATGTCATGCAATCGTATACATTTTGGCATGTATGACAAAGTGAAATCATTTTATAATTTCAGCCTATTTTGTGAAATATTTTTCTCCTTGCATAAGGTTTGTGATCCTTTGATCTTTTCGGCATTAAAAAGAAAATATTCAGAAAAAAAATAAATGAAAGTTGATGGTATAACAAACAACTGTAAGAAACAAGGCGAGCGATAAAAACTGTAATGAAAATCAACTTTAATTTTAATGCATTTACTACACTTTACTGCATGCAATCTACTACTCTGCTCCTATCTCTGCATTATTTTTGTATTTAATCCGATTTTGTTATTTTGTCTTTTTTAGCCTTAAAGTTTTAATTGCTTTTTCTTCTCGGCACGCTTCTTCTATTTGTTGTTGTTTGTTTTTATTTCCGTCATATTTCTAGGACTTTATTATATCTTTGTTTTCTTTCTTTCGGTTTTTATTGCATTCTTCTCTTTACTACCTACAATTGCAAAATGTGTTTTGTGTCTCCAGTGTAATTATGGCATAAATCTACGCCATTGTCTTTTTTTTGCAGAACAGCATGCAGCTACAATGCCGCTGCAATTGTTATCCTTTTTAATACAAAGCAATTTGAAATATCAGGAAATACAGCAAGAACGTCAACGGCGAACAAATTGAATAAACGGTGCGTTACGCAGTATGAATAGTAGATATTTATAAGTATTGTCACTGATTAATTACATATGAAGATTTTTCTTTGTAATGGAAAAATAGCATGATATATTTTTAGAAATTGCAAGCGATTTTTTACTTACTTTCACGATATAAAAGTTTTGTGCTTAACCTTTGATGGAAATAAAAATGCAGAGTGAAAAATCTCATGCAATATCTAAGTTCTTGGAGATATACAAAACATATCTCATGCGATATTAAGCAGTATAATAATCATAATAATATTCATAAAGTCTTAGTAATTAAATTATTATTAGACAATTTTAAAAAATAGCATGATAATAAGAAATAATAATGTAGAATAAAATATCTCATGCAAAATCATGATTTTCATTGATATTCTTGGTGACATAAAAAATGTATATCATCATATCAAATGAAATTCGTGAAATCTTTCTAGCTATTGGAATAGACAAATTTGAAAAAGCGCATGATATATTTTTTCTTTAAAAGTTTCACGCGAATTTTTCCTTAGTTTGAGGGAAAAAATTTGTTGCTTAACTTTGGTTGAAATAAAAATGTCGAATAAAAAATCTACTGAAATATATCTCATGCGATATCAACCAATTTAATATTCCTAATGAAATCCATGAAACCTTTCTAATAAAAATTTCACAAATTGTGAAAAATCCAATGATATGTTTTTAGAATTTCATGTGATTTTTCTTAGCTTCACGAGAAAACTTTTATGCTGAACCCTGATGGATAAAAAAGCTCATGAAATGGTTTTATTTTTTTGTTTTCGTCGATATTCTTGGTGACATAAAAATTATATCTCATGCGATAGTAAGCAATATAATAGTCTTAATGAAATTTATGAAATCTTTGTTACTGAAATTGGACAATTATCAAGAGTTGCATTATATTTTTTTTTTTTAAATTTTATGCAATTTTTCCTTAGTTACAGAAGATATATATGATATTCTTGTGACATAAAAAATATATCTCATGCGATGTCAAGCAATATAATATCCCAAATGAAATCCATGAAATCTTTCTAATAAATATTTCACAAATTTTGAAAAATTCTATGATATGTTTTGAAAAATTTCATGCGATTTTTCTTAGCTTCACAAGAAAAAATTTTATGCTGATCTCTGATGTAAAATAAAAAAGCTCATGCAATGTTTTATGATTTTCGTTGATATTCTTGTGACATAAAAAATATATCTCATGCGATATCAAGCAATATAATATTCCTAATGAAATCCATGAAATCGTTCTAATAAATATTTCACAAAATTTATAAATCGCATGAAATTTTTAGTTTCACAAGAAAAATTTTTATGCTTAAGACGCAATGCTGTGACATTTTTTTTCATTAGCTACCGCTTATAATTGCCAATTAATGACCTAGGTTCAATCCACTTTCGATGGTATTAATCAAAGGAGAGTGTAGTGAATATTAGCTTTTCTTTTTAACTTATATTTTCCATAAACGTCGCAGTATCATCGTTATTTAAACAATTTAGAATTATTTTGTATAATTGCAATTTTGTTTTTATTTTAATATTTCCATTTAATTTAATTCATAACTAATTAATTTCATATTTCAAACTGTTTCCACATTAATGCATTCTATTTAAGAATCAAATACCATGTAAAATGCAACAAAAAACCGCAATCAAATATTATTTTTTTTATATACATATGTATGCCTTTTTACACACACAAACAAACTGCCATGCTATTTGCGTTAGAAAGCAAAATCCGCTCAAATGGTTATTTCTGTGGTAGCATTACCATTTTCAACACACAATTCACATCATTGTTGTGCCACAAAATGAAACCAAACCAAAAAATTCAACCAACAAAAAAGTCAAAAATCCTTTTTTTGTTGCAATTCAAATGGAAAAAGCCATAAAAAAGTGAAATTTTGGTCAAAAACGCATTTTGCGAGAGGAAAAAAGCTAAAATGCCAAAAAAAATTTTATTGCACAGAAGCGAAAAACAAAAAAAAAAATTCCAAAATACCAACTTACAATAATAGTTAAATTTTATTGTTATTGTCAAATTGATATTGTTATTTTAACAATTGCTGTTGTTTGCCCAGTTTTTTTGGTTCGTATTATTTGTTTTGACATTATAATTTTAATGGTTTTTGCATTGTGTAATTTCGTAAAAAATTTTAATTTAAGAAAGAAAAACCTTTAGCAATAACATGCTTATTTTTAAATATGTATTGTTATAATTTAAATACGCAATTTTATATTATTAAGGCTTGTCCTAATGAAAGTGCACAAGAAATATTTTGTATTTGATCTCAATAGCAGAAATCTAAATTTTCAGCTTGGTCATTATATTATTTTGAAGTATATCCCTTCACGAAAGTAGTAGATATTCGGTACGAAAACAAAAATATTTAATAAAAAGGAGAAAAGCTCAGATTTTTACAAATTTCTGTTTATTTCGGTCTATGCATTTTTGTTAATAAAATGAAGTTTAAATAAAGAATGTAAAAAAATTTTACAGCTCATTTATATTTACTTACTGATCCACTTTTAGTGCAGTCATTTGGGACTTAAAGACATGGTTGCCTGGAAACTTTTCTGGGATTTTTAAAAAGTGTTAATTTTTATAGCTTTGATGTGCTCTTTCCCAATTTTGACTTTGCCACCTCATATTTAATGTTGGAAAATGGCCGCTAAAGTCAGTTTCTGGCAAATATCTGCAAAATATTGTTAGACAATTTTATAGCTTATAAAATTTACTATCAAAATAATCCCAAAATTGCTTTCGTACGACCAATGGCTAAGATATGCGTATTAAAAAAGTGGAAAAGCTTGGTGACGTATACATGCGGCTTATGATTTTTCTTACCAATTTGTTGATTTGAGGCACTATTTTTTCAATATGGCAGCGCAAACGCTCAAAATATGAGGTTGCAAAGCTTAAATTTGGAAATAACACATTGAAATCTATAAAAAAACCCATTTTTAAAAGTCCTTGAAAACATTTCAGATAAAACTACCAAACGACTGTACTATTAGTGCCATTTTTGTCTTTAAAAATCTGCTATAGAGTGGTCATCTACGATACGAAAGAAATAAATGTATGCTGAAGACAACTAAAACAAAGAAAGTCAAAATAAAAAGTCGACATCTGATTTGAAAGATACGGAAAAGATTTGAGGGTCTGCCATCGTATAAACACATCACACCGTTTTAGCCAGAACTAAGATGAGATAAAAAGTTTCACCAGAGCTATGAAGGAGGTTCATGTCTAACATAAAATTTATTCTACAGTTTGTTAGTACCATTGAGAAAGTTGGAGTTTGGAGGAAACTGAGAATGAAGACTTTTCTCATGCTACTGGATAACTCTTTATTTGATTGTCGAAGTAAAGTCTATAAAAAAAAATGCTTTCACTCAGTAAAATAAATGTAAAGACTACTTTTGTGAAAAGAAAAGTCAGGATTTTTTACATTAAAATAAGCACAAGGTCAAAAATTTTATTCTTCATGAATCAAGTTTTAGCTATGATACAATGAAATCTTGAAGCCTATTAACCATAACCTCAGAGTAAATTAGTTTCATTATATACTCACCCTGTAGGACCAACGAAGTCAATTGTCTTAATAGTTCAATCGTTGGTCTAGTTTTTTTTGTAAATAGTCCTTAATGGACTGCACCTAAAACTAGAATAAATTCACTTAAATTATCATTTGTATCAAAAATGGTCCAAATGTAATGCAAAATCGGTCAATTGTATCAAAAATGGTCCAAATGTAATGCATAATCTGTCGTTTTTACCAAAAGTGGTCCAAATGTGTATCGATTGTATCAGTGAAATTATAACGTTACTGACAACGTACTGTTTGGCAGTTCGTCGTTTGAAAAGAAGAGTGTGACTTGCGCTGCATGGAGAAGCCCATGTTGAAATCCTCTACTCGGTGATTTTCAATTCCAATTTTTAAATTTCTATTAATTTGTACACAATTTGTCTCAAGAGTCTTTGGAGCCTTTGGATTGTCCAACGTATGAAATAAAAAAAATTTAATAAACAAATTTTCATCCACACTGAGATTCGAAACCGAAGCACATTGCTCAGAAATATATAACAAACTATTAAGATCATTCGAATATGAAACCTTTTGGCAGTTTTATGTAAAATTTGAATTTAAAATTAAATTTTTTAAAATTTATACATAAAATAAAAGAAAAAAAAATTGGCCTTTTTCTGGTCCGATTGTAACGCATAAGGAATAGTAAGGTCAGTCTTCCAGCGCAGATGTTATTAAAGACATACTTTTTCAGGTCAGAGCTTTCACAACTTATATGTGAATAAGGATTTGAAGACATATTTTCATATAAAATAGATTTTCTATATAATGGGATAAGACTAGGTATTCCAGCGTCATTAACTGGACGTATTTATAAGAAAAGTTTTTTGAAAAAATTTAATCGCCACATCGCCGAAAGCAAATTTTTATCTCAAAGTAGATTATCCAGGCAATATCTTTAAAACTAATTTTTTGTGCCTCTTAGTGCTATAAAATCAAAAAATTGATAAACTTTCTATGGACTTTAAGTTTGAAATCTTTAAGTTTAAAACAATTTTGTTCAAAAAACTTCTCAAGAATACTCTGACAGCGCTATTTTTCCACCACAAATTCAATCATATTACAACAACTAGAAACCAACACAACTACAACAACAATGGTCTTCAGAGCAAAAGTCACCACCGCAAGTTGGTGCAAGAAATTAAAAATTGACGTGGAAAAAAATGAGCAACAGCAGCAAAGAAGAATGCAACTTCCGTTGATGTTGCAAATGAAAATGAATTAAAATTAAAAGTTTTGTGCTCCTTTTTTTCGCCATTATAACACTTTGCCCGTTGACTTTCTAGGGATTACAAGAAGATTCCGGTAGCAAAATGGTAGAAAATGTTACATAATTTTGCAGTTGCTGTTGTTAGTGGAAAATGCTTCAAGACAGTGTCTTCAGTGTGGGATAAAATATGGGAGGCTTATGCCCTTTTTTGAATTTAAGCTACACTTCTTTAATTCATACCATTTCATTTGAGTGAAAATTTTAATTGTAATTTCCTTAGATTATGGTATTATGCACCTGCAAAGCATGAAACCAAAATAATCTCCAACTTGAAATTTTAGTTGCCCACGCCAGTGTCTTGGTGTTATAGTTCGCGGTTCGTGTAACAGACTTCTGAATGCTTGACTGGTTGTGTCTGCAGCAACATGGTCATAATGTACAAGTTGTTCTTGCAGTACTTGTTGTTGCTGTTGTTGCTCTTGTTATAGTTGCTACTATTGCAATTGTATTTACGGTACTAAATGATGTTGTTGCAATTGTTCTTGTTGTTGTAAAAGGCAAGTAATTATAAATTTACTTTTGGAATTACGTGAGAGTAAATGAAGTATTTTAAGTGCGCTTCAAAATGCTGCAGCAAGCGAAAAGAAAAAACTGAAAAAAAACTTCCAAGTTGGTAACACTGGCGGCGGCACATAGCGTATCTAGTAATAATGTTATTGAAGGATTAAACTTCATGTACTTTAGAATACCAAGCGGCAGCGCTGCAAAGGATAAATTAAGCAGCAGCGCCTTAAGTTGCATGGAAATGAAATGAAAAAATGAGAAGTTGAGAAGGATTGGTTTGAATTTAAGTGAAAAAACGAAATGGTTAATGAATGAATTGCCAACTTGAGTGGCGTAACTGAAGTGTAAACGTAACGCAAAGAGTGAGAGAAAAGTAAACGTTGAAGAAATAGATGCAAAAAGGACGTAGCATAACTGATGAAAACCTTTGCAATCGGTTGCTTTTTCTGTTTTGTGCTTTTTCTGTTTTGTGCTTTTTCTCTTGCAGCAATTCCAATTAAAATGCATGAAAATGTAAATTGAAAGATAATAAAACTGAGGTTAGATCGGTGTATTCCTTCCATGGCATGAAATTTTCGAAAATCTTAAAAATGTTAGAAAACTTGGAACACAAGCCAAATTGATGAAAAAAGGATGTAGTCCGATTTGACGAAAAATGATTTTAAAAAGTAGACAAAACAATATATTGACCTGTACCTACTTTTATATGAACATATGTAAGTAAAAATAGGTATTATAATTTTTTATTTAGGCCTGTCACAGACTTCATCAGAGATGCGATTTTCGTAAAGGCTACAAAAGTGATATTATTAAATTCAAATTGTAGGAGCATTAAATAATTAAGATTCGAATGGATTGAGTAAATTTTGAATTCAGATTCGCAACGATTCGAAAACAATAATAACACTTTCGTAGTTCTTACGAAAAATCTTTAAAGTTAGTTACTGTGGCAAATAATGATTTATATATAAGCATATGAACACTTAAAAATATTATACAATGATTAAGTTTTGTCACTAATTTAATAAGAACTAGTCGTATAAGAAGTAATTTTTCTTATAGAAAATTATTTGAGCTAAATGAACGGCAAACAATATTTTTCTATAAAATATAGATTTTAGCGATCTTTGACTTTTAGTTACTGTCTTTCCACCTACAATTTTTCAATGATCTTTTCACATGTTATTTTTGAAGATTTTAAAAATAATTCTGAAAATAAAGTATCACTTGGAACTGCCTTCTTACATTTCTAGGCTATTGGTAGCCCAAGCAGTTTCCAACACAATAAAAGGTTACTATTCAAAACGATTTTGGATCTACGATCGGATCTAAAACCTGTTTCGTTTTCAGTTTTTTCCCGACTTTCAAATCCAAGTCTACTCTTTGCTTACTTTGTGCGATATGAAAAAGATTCAAATATCTGAATATTGGCTATAATCTCACAGCAGTCAAGGTTATGTTAAAAGTCTTTTATTGTGCAAATTACACTGGTCTACATGTTTTTTGACTGGAGCAACCAAATAGTGTTCCTAGAGTTATTTGGTGCGCTGAATTCGTATCTGCAATCGGTTTTTCTCTATCAGGCAAGGTTTTGGAGATAATCGACCTTTTCGTTGTTTGATATTATGAGAAACCCAATTTCGATCGAATATGTTTTTACACTGTTATAGAGAAAAATTCTTAAACTTTCAACTAATGTACCAATATCTAAGTTTCGAATCAAATTGGCTGAGTTATAGCAACGAAAAGTTAATTTTTATAGTAGTTTTTTACACTTTTTTGTGTTTAAGCCAAAATAAACACGGTTTTTTTTGCCAGTAGCTTATACAAATATTTATTTTTTATAAATTAATTCAATAGTGTATTTAATTGCAAATATTTTGAGTTCAATTTTAGTAAAATCGGACCATTTATTAAGAAGTTATTAAGCTTTTAGTGAAATAAGACCATTTCGAAATTGTCACTGGAATAGTTGTTAATATTTTTATTCGCTTACATAAAATATCTATTAGGTTCATACTTCGTATCAAAAATGGAAATCACAAATTTTTTGAAAAAAAAAAATGATAAAAAAAATTAATAATTTGATCCCAAACCTTTATACATTAATGCTCGAAAATGTACCCCATACCTTTTTCAATTCATAACTTTATCGTCCCTATACAAGTAAAAGGAACTATGTCAATTTTTCAAAATTAGAGATAATTGAAGCTCAAAAAATTATGTTTTGTTTTCTTGTACCTATCTAAATCGTTGTTTTGCTATTAGTTTTTAACAGAGTCCAGAAATACCAAATAACTCAATACTATAAAAACCTCTCTTATTGCTATTCATTTGTATAGGGACGATATGCTAGTAAATTAATGCCAGCATCATATTTAGAGCAGGCTACCTTGACCCTAATTCTGCGTTTTCAACCAAAAATTCTATAATCATCCTCAAAGGAATATGTCAAAAATAATTTGGAAAGACAAGTTTTCAGGGAGAGAATGTGCGAAGGGGGATCAACTCTGAACGTTCTCTTAGAAGCACTACCCGCGATAAAAAACTAATGTCAGACTACTACACAAAACAAGTTTTCTGGTCATAATTACAAAAATTAGTAATGATATTGAGCTGATATTTCTCAAAAACTTTTCCAGTACTATATATACATATTCAAAAATATGGAAAATTTTCTTATACAGCTCTGTAACAGCAAGTTGTTGAGGTTACTCAGATTTTTCTAAAAAATTTATCAGTAAACGTCCAAATATGCACCTATTTACAATCGATCCTTCTGCTTCAGGTCTAATTTGGATTAAAGCCATAAAGCGAAACGCTTCAAAAACTTTTACAAGTGAATTTTTAACTTTTACTAAAGTGCTTGCAGAAATTACTGTAATTTATAGATAAGTAGTTAAATCTATCAATAAAACTAGCAAATTCTTCTTCCTTAAGTAATTTTTTCAATTTTCTGAAAAGTTACCAGCTCAAGTATTTGCATTTATAAAGTAAGCCCAAAATTTTATAAATTATGTAAGGTAGAGGGCGTGGTACCGCGCATTTTTCTAGCCCGTGATCTTTTCTTAAAAGATTCCAGTACGCTTTGAAAATTTCATAAAAATCTGGTGAATAGTTTTTGAGCTAATACAGGCCAGAAAACAAACATTACCATATTTATATATAATGAGTAACCCAGCAAACATGGTATTACTCGCAAATAGCAAAAAATTCTGAATAGATCTAAGCTAAAATGTACTCACAAAAGCTTACATAAAGTTAAAATTTTATATTAGCCACAACCGTTCTAAAGTTAGTTCACAAATGTCTCCCTTTTAGTATGAGAAAAGGAAAAATTTACAATTTTTTGGAATAAAATAACACTGCGCTATTTAAAAATTTGGTCTGAAGTGAAATAAGTCATTCTTACCTAATTCGGGCATTGGAAATTCAGTGGTGTTAACCGTTTTGGTGGATTCATTCATCGCCCCGTACAAAAAGTTAAAATCAAAATTTCGTCTAGAAAGTAGTGTTTTTCATAAAGAATTCCTCAAAAGAGTTCATCAAAAGTATGTTTTCCTTTTCAGGATGTTTTAATTGGCAATCGAGTTGCTAATTTTTTTATCAATTTATCGGATACTTCTTAACTTTAACGTTTCATTTTACCGAATTATCTTATAGAGTGGGCGCTAGACGGCCTTGAGCATTCAAAATATAAGTACCGAAAACTGAGATGAGAGTCCCATAAGTCTGACTACAAGTAACAAGAAGGTGGATGTTGTCGGGATGTGCAGTGGTCCATGTTTTTAAGCCCCTACCACGGTTCAGTCCAAACATGGTTTTCCGTTCTGAGTTTTTATAGCAATTTATGATTGATCGGGTTCCTCTTATTACGAATATGGTTTTGGTTTTTTCTATCATGTCAGGATCCTGTTTTATCCTTCCACAAAAGTGAACAAAGCCATATATATGATAAGAGAAACAGCAAATAGCAAAATAAGATTTGTTAATGACTACGGATAGCAAAAATTAATTTGAAAAAAGGATATCTCGCAATACCATATAAAGACCATTTCCGAAAAAACATTTAAGATAAACTACTTTTTTAAATGAAATATTGCCTACATCGAGACATTTACAACAGTATACTATACTTGACTATACTCGGACGTCAAATGGCGGGGATATAGGAAAAAATCAAATCGCGTATTATTTAGAGGTCAAAAAAAAAAGTTTTTGACGCATTAATGGATTAGTTGACTCTCAGTTTGTCAGAATTTTGTCTTTTAAAAATCTATTTAAAGTTTTGAGTGGTTTAAGACTAAAAATTCAAGTTAGAAATTGTTTTTATAACGTACAGTCAGAATATTAACTCAAATTGTAATTTTGTTTTAATTCCAAAGTAGTTTTTACCTGAAATCTTCAATCAACTTACTTTTTTTTTCACCATTCAGCATATCTCAACTGCTAACACTAAGGATAGAAAATTGTTATTGAAGTCAATTTTGTTTTTTATTTTTTTTAAATTATTGACTATGACAAATTGAAAGATTTTATCGCGCGCATAATTAAAAATAATTAATTCCGTATTTACACTGTGCAACTAGAACACGTAAATTTTGCCGGTATAACGACGACGAAGACATTGACCAATTCAAATAACGGCACAACAAAGGACAATGAACCAGTAGAACAACAGCTAAGGCATTGCAGCAGGAAGTCAGCAACAGCAGCAGCAGTTGCCTTGCATTTTAACGAAAATTTTATCTTGAGCACGGGAGAAAATCAACACGAAAACCAACGGAACAACGTTTGCAGTTGCATGGCACGCGTCCGAACAAAAATAAAACGGCACACAAAACACATACAAATGCAACAAATGCACGTCAGCAGTACACAAAAATTCAACAAAGAAAAAAATCCAAAAAAAAATACTGCAACGACGAAAAATGCAAAATGTCAAATTTTCGCCTTTTCAGCAGAAAACCATAGACACAAAATGAGCAAAGTTTCGGAAAATCGTAGAAAAAATGTTCACCGAAATATATCGTGCCACAAAAATTTCAGTATTTTTTTTTTTTGATTTTTCAAAATCTAATTAACAGTTGTTTTTCACAACAAAAAAAGAAGAATCCATTTTTTTAAACAAAAAAATCCCGGCGTATTTTTTTTCACACTTCTTGCTTGCGACACAAATACTAGCGCACACAGTACAGCACAACACACTTAACGCGTTCGGTTGCCAAGAGAGCAAAACGACGACTGACAAAACGAGTGCACGAATCCTATGGCATTAAAATTATCAGCTTTACGAAGGCACAAAAAATTGTATTGAAATCCTGCAGAATCCTGTTATGGTGAAGTCGAGAAAATTTTTACGAACTTAGAGATTTCATCAAATTTATATGCACAAACAAAACTTCGGGAAAAACTTCGTTTCGAGCAGCCAGCAGCAGCAGCTCGTCAATGAAAACGAGAGCATGGTGAAATAATATTGGCACACACTGTGTGTGCTCACAGCAAAATCAGCTGTTTGCTTGCAGTCTGCGTGGTTACCTACTGGCCGGAAGTTCTTGGGAGTTTCACAGTGTGCAGCGTTTCAATATAGAGGGGAGCATTCGCAAAGCCAGCTCATTTTATTGCATGCGAATGGGTCTCGTTGCAGTAATTCAACAAGTGTTCTTGTGCTCTTGTACTTTGAATAGGGGATATGGTAGCTGTGTTGAGTTTTGCTATATTAGGTTTTTCTTTGCTTCGAAGGGAAATTGCTCAATTGTGGTGAACTTTTGCTTATTTATTAACTAAACTTCTGTCATATACCAACCACCACAACTCATTGGTAAGGATTAATTTGTTGAAAAAAGTTTGTGAGTGGGATATTGCACCATATGTGTTATGTATCAGCATTGTTTCAATTAATCCGAATTTTTTTTTAGATTTTAGGAAATTTATGATACATAGTAAGTTTCGGAAGTGAAGAAGATTGTTTACTTCTAGTCAATAATAAATAAACTCAATAATATGGATCTTCTTTGATGAAACAATAGAAATCTCAGTTTTCCTTTGGTTTGAAAGGAACAATCATTGTAGTTAAAAAAAAAAAACTAAAAATAGAAAGATTGTAGTAAAAAAATCAGTTTTCGTCGTTAAAATAACAAGCTCTGTAGTTGAAACAACAAGCTAAAATAGGCAAAATAACAGGATGTGTTGTAAGAACAACAACTTTTTTTTGTTAAAATAACAAATTTTGTAGTTCAGATAAAAATTTCATTGTTAAAATTATCAGTTCTGTTGTTAAATATGCGGTTAACATGTTCACTAGTTAAAATAACAATCTTTCTTGTTAAAATAACATGATTCTTAGCCAAAACAATATGCCATATAATTAAAACAACAAGTACTTTAGTTAAAATAATTAGCTTAATTATTAAAATAAAATGTTTTGTAGTCAAGAAAGAGAACAACGTAGTTGAAATAAAAACATTTAAAGACAAAAATCACAAGCTTTGTGTAGTCAAAATAATGAGTATTCTGATTAAAATAGAAATCGTTTAGTTAAAATATCTAGTTCTTCAAACAACAAGTTTGCGGTTAAATTACAGATTTAGTTTGTAATTCAAAAAAAAAAAAACAACAAAATATGTTGTTAAAAAGTCAATTTCTCTTACCTAAAGAACAAACTTTGTAGTTAAAGTAACAAGCAATGTTGTTGAAATATTAAAAATTAGTGGTCAAAATATTTAAGATTAAAAATGATAAATCTTACGAATAAAACAAGTCAAAATAACAAAACTAGTAGTCAAAGTAACAAGTTTTTTGTTAAAATAACTAGATTTATAGTAAAAATAACAAGTTTTATAGTCAAAATAAGAATATTTTTTTATCATTTAATAACATCAAATGTAAAACGTAGCATTTCGGCACAGAAATTCTAGTTCTTACTTTGAGTAAGCCCTAGAAATATGGCATTCCCAGATTATATGGAACTCCCAGAAGATATGGCACCCCTTTCAATTTCAAGCTTGGAGTGTAGTTCCGCAAAAGTGTTCATGACGAATAGCTCATTTAGGTGCAGTTGCCTTTATTACGCATATGAGGAGAAATGGCACCCAATGACTAAGGATGCCATTTATCCTTTTTCATGTTATAAGACATTTGGAAGCACAAACATAAAGTGCTTGATTTAACACTTAATCCAAAATCGTAGAATTTCAGTCAAAAAAGACCTTCAATGATTGTTTTTATGGCAAAAAAAAAAAATTGCTAAGGAAATTGATATATGATTGTATTAATTATCAAATTAAAGACTTTATTTGTGTTTTAATATAGTTTAATTTTTGCTGTTCTATACTCTGTGTTAAACTTAACTAAGCTAAAGCTTCTCGGCATTTCCTTTTACAATGGTATTTACGACAGATGCCTAAAGTTGAGTGGCGTTATTATAATTCAGTGTTAAGCAATGTTTACATTTATTACAATGATAATATTTTTCGCATAAAATTTTGAGTTCCACGCCTGCAATGTTTCTATCACATGGGACAAAAAATCAGAAAAAATTCTTGCTTGATGTTTTTGTCTCATGAAACAAGTTAAATTTTTACACATTTTAATAGAGTTTTTTTTTTCGAATTTCTGCCATTTTTGTTCACATTTTAAATTGTGGATTATATGATATTTTTATTCCATGAGATAAAAAAGTAGCAACATTTTTCTCGCATCGGACAAAATAATGAGAAAACAAAATTTTTAACACATTTTGTTTATTTTGACCGCATTTTTTTCCAAATTTCTAATTGTATTGTTTTTAATATTTTTGTCGAATGATTCCATCTTGTCATTTCTTACAATATAGCAGTTAATTCATAACATAAAAATACTTTTGTTTCATCTTGTGCAGATAAACTTAGAGCCATTTTTGCTGATAGTTCATAAAACATTAGCTTTAAAAATTGTTTTAACGAGTAAAGAATTTCTCAAAATTTCATCACTGATTGGAAATCATTTTATCTTCTTATTTTAGATTCTCAATGTAAATTCTTAGTTTTTGCTGTACATATTAGAAACTTTCATATCGGCGCCCTTTTTATCTTTCTACCACATAGTTTAAAATTTCATATATTTAATTTGATAGCAAAATAGTAATTTATTCTCTGAATTTTTTTTGCACTACTTCAATACAATGTCCTTAGGAAACTTTTTTCATTAAAAACATTTCATAGCGTAGCGACAACACAACTTGAAACGCAGAATTTTTACAATTAAATCGTCTAAAACTTATCAAGAATTTTCTTATATCTGTAATGCGATTACAACTTCCATCGCTGCTGACTGCACACTTCGTTTTATCTTCAGCCTGCAGCGTTAGCTCCTAACTCGTGGCAACCTAATGTGATTTGCCCTCTGTGTACCTACCAATGCTACTGTTGCTGCTGCTGCTTAGCGTCGCTCTATTAAAATGATTTATCTCGCTCATTATCCTTTTCACCTGAGCACGAACTTTGCGCTGTACTTTGTGTATTTGTTGGATTTTTGTAACTAGTAACAACAACAAAACAACGCAACAAGGAAAAATTGTAGTAGAAAATAACATAAGTAGTAACATAAAAGCAACAGCAGCGACAGGAACCACTAAACAACAACAACAAGAAGAACAAAAACAACAACAAACAGAAGCAAATGACAGCAGTAAAAAGGACGACACAAAACTTTTGTCATTCAATGCGATAATAGAACATTTTACAAAAGTTTTTAATTAAAACTTTACGCACGTTTTCACAAAGTAAAAGATACACACATACATACGAAATGAAAGAACGAGAGCGCTTTACAGACAAACTACATAGAACTGCATATGTGTTGTGTACCCAATAGGAACTGATGCGCTTCCACATAGTGGGAGCTAAAGCAATGTCATAATGTAAATTGACTACCATTTTGCTAGGAAGGAAATATTGTTTATTGAAATAATTCCGAAATAACAAACAAAATAACGCCAACAAAAAAAGCCAAATAACGCCCAATTAAGAGGTAGGAAATATCACCTAGTCAAATATTGCTTAAAAACGAAACCGAAATAAAGCCCAAAAAATATGAAATTGGGAAATAACGCCCGAAATCAGAAACGAAATATTCCCAAATTATTTTCATATAAATTTGGGCGATAATCGTTTTGGAAATAATGTCCAAAAATGTGGGCTTTATATTGTTTTTTTTTTTGGGCGTTATTTCTTTTGTTTTTAAAATGAAATAACGCCTAAAAAATAGAAATAACGCCCGAAAAATAAAATGACGTCATAGCGCCCAAAACAAAAACGAAATAACGCCCAAAAATAAGTGACTAGGAAATAACGCCCGAAATCAAAAACGATATATTCTCAAATTATTTTCATATAAATTTGAGCGATAGTCATTTTGGAAATATCTCCCAAAAATGTGGGCTTTATTTCGTTCGTTTTGCGTGTTATTTCGTTTTATTATTGAAAAATTAAGAAAAAAAAAAACGAAATAATGTACAAAGATTTAAACGACGTCATAACGCCCAAAAAAAAAAATGGAAAAACACTCAAAAATATGAAACTAGGAAAAAATGCCCGAAATCAAAAACGAAATATTGCCAAATTATTTTCAAATAAATTTGGACGATAATCATTTTGGAAATAACCCCCAAAATTTATTTGTATGAAAATTTTGTGGACATACAGTGGGAGATACAGTCTAGTGCAAAAAGACTACACAATGCGTTCGCATATGGCAACAGTAGTGCAAGTATTCCGATGCTCCTTCTTCTTAAATTTAAGGATCCAAATTATTTCCTACTGAGTAACACATTTAGTCGAAAGGAAAAACCGTAAATATTTATTTCCAAAATAACGAAAATTTGCAACAAATATAAGTGCTGAAGTGCAGCGAAAATAGTGCGCATCCTTAGCGTTTTCTACTCTTTTTCTGTAGCTGCCGCATTAAAGCCAGTAGCATTTGCTAACATTTTGTTGCCTTGAGGTGGATTGGATGTAATGCCTTTGCATTGCAATGCGTTATAACGTTATTCATGTTCATTCATTTGGCAATGTATATGTGCTATTTCGTTGGTTTTGTTGTTGTTTCATTTTCTTTTTTGTATTATGTCTCTTTTTTAGTGCAAGTTTTTGTACGGCTTTTGTTAAATACCATAGGTACAAAAAAAGAGAGAGAGTATGAAAACACTTTCATTGCATAGTTTTAGATACAAAACGTATGGTAAGCCACAAAATACAGTTGTTTTCACATCTTTTAAAATGTGCATGTGTTTTACAGTATAGCGCCACAACAATTTGAGGAAAATGAGAAGGTGAAGAGTCACTTTAATATAAAACTTACGACTTTAAGAGTATCTGTTTTTTTAGAAATGCATAAAAATATGCAAAAAGTGCTCTTCTCTAAGTTTAGGAAGCTTTTTTGAATAAAATGAAATAATTTGTGTTTTAGCTTAAAACTATGCAAAAGAAAATCTGTAGCTTTTGTTTGCAAGTAATAAAAAATTTTAGTATGCCACTCTGCAGCATACTTTTAGGCGCATATTTTAGAAAGTAAATGTTACACGATTAGTATGCATTCAAATGTATATTTGGAAAATATTTTATTATAATTCAATTAAATCGTTTACTTTTGATGATGAGTTTAATATTTTTATTCAAAACTTTATTATTTTTTCTTCGTAATTTTTTTGTCAGTTACTGTAGCGCGTTTTTTATGTTCCCGGTTTTTTGTGGCTTTGCACTTGGCTTTCGCATTGTGAAAAGAATAACTTGGTTGCCAAATTAACACTCATATGAAAATAGGTAACCACTAGCACACTAAAAAAAACTTAGGTAACTGGATCTTCGAACTTATTTTTGTCGGTTTTTGTTTTTTTCCGATTTTTGTGCTATTTCTCTTATAATTTTTTTCATTTTTTTAATGTTAAGTACGCGCATAAATTTTGCATTAAAAATGTGAATTTCCTAAATTAGTTTATGAGTTATTATGTTGCTTATTTCATGCATAAAATTATTTCATGTATAATTTTCATGACTTCTGGCTGTGAAAATTTATGGTGGTGCTTAATATGGTTGTCAGGGTGTTTTAAAAAAATTCAACTTTAAGAATTTTATCTATTCAGCTATTTTTGATAAAGTTTCTTTAACTGTATTAATGAGCATGATAACATTTTTTGATGCAAGTCGTTTTCTTTGCCTTACTTAACCATAAATCAATAAAAAAGCACATTTCGTATTTTCTTTACTATATTATTATTACTGAACCTTCATCTAACATTTGAAAGATTTTTACTGAGCAGATGATATATAAAGTCTATACCCCAAGCAACGTGACATTAAGATTAAGGCATAATTTACAAATGTCAATACTATTCCAATCAATCAATCAGTATTTTTTTTAACTTTGTGTTTTTTGAACTAGCCACCACCCTAATGTGCAATTACTCCAAACTCCAGTAAAGTGTATACAAAATACCTTTACTACTCTGTATTCGTGTGTCTTTTGTAAAATTTGTGTTAATTGGTTTTTGTATGTGTGATAGCGTAGTAAAACTTCTGAACACATACATATACAGATATACAGTAGTTTATGAATTTATGTGACACCTTTTATATGTGAAGCTTTGTGCTTAGTTCGCTGCATTCTGTAGCATGCTTTTAGGCACAATTGCAAAAGTTGGCTGTTCCCTACTCTCTGTTCTCTTTTTGTTAAAAGCGAGTGCATCAAAATTTTATTTTAAAATATTAAAGGAAATACGGAATATGGTGTCAATTTGGGTAGTGAAGATATGACGTTATTAAGTTTAAAACAAAATAAAACAAAGAACTATATTATCACAAAAAGAACTAGTTAGCTTTATATCTTTGGCCTGGTCAAAAATTATGTATCCTATACTGCAGCATTTTGAAAACTTTAAGTGTATGGTTGATGTCACTCCTACTTGCTTAAATTTATATAAATTATTCTCAGAGCTTGCGCTAACTATTTCAAGTATCTATGCAAAATAACGCTTGCACTACGTTATAATGAGCATTTTGCTTATATGGGCAGTGCCACATTTTTCGAATTCACCTACATTTTATTTGGAGATTTAACTAATTGTTCCCCAATTCTTTTCAAAATTTGGTAACATTACCTCAAATAAGGCTTGCTCTACAGCATTTTGTAAACTTTGCGTATATGGGAGGTGCCACGCCTTTTTGTCTGAGTCAAACAAGTGTCTGATCAGAGCTTGCATTTATTATCCTTGGTGTCTGAGTGATATTTGCTTGGATTACCACACAAAATAAAAGCAGCATAGCATTTTGAAACATTTGTTTATTCAATTCAATTCAATTTCAATTTCATTTTCAATTTCATTTTCAATTTCAATTTCAATTTCAATTTCAATTTCATTTTCAATTTCAATTTCAATTTCAATTTCAATTTCAATTTCAATTTCAATTTCAATTTCAATTTCAATTTCAATTTCAATTTCAATTTCAATTTTAATTTCAATTTCAATTTCAATTTCAATTTCAATATCAATTTTAATTTAAATTTCAATTTCAATTTCAATTTCAATTTCAATTTCAATTTCAATTTCAATTTCAATTTCAATTTCAATTTCAATTTCAATTTCAATTTCAATTTCAATTTCAATTTCAATTTCAGTTTCAGTTTCAGTTTCAGTTTCATTTTCAATTTCAATTTCAATTTCCATTTTCATTTCCATTTCAATTTCAATATCAATTTCGATTTCAATTTGAATTTCAATTCAATTTCAATATCAATATAAATATCAGTATCAATATCAATATCAATATCAATATCAATATCAATATCAATATCAATATCAATATCAATATCAATATCAATATCAATATCAATATCAATATCAATATCAATATCAATATCAATATCAATATCAATATCAATATCAATATCAATATCAATATCAATATCAATATCAATATCAATATCAATATCAATATCAATATCAATATCAATATCAATATCAATATCAATATCAATATCAATATCAATATCAATATCAATATCAATATCAATATCAATATCAATATCAATATCAATATCAATATCAATATCAATATCAATATCAATATCAATATCAATATCAATATCAATATCAATATCAATATCAATATCAATATCAATATCAATATCAATATCAATATCAATATCAATATCAATATCAATATCAATATCAATATCAATATCAATATCAATATCAATATCAATATCAATATCAATATCAATATCAATTTCAATTTTAATTTTTTTTCAATTTCAATTATAGTTTCAATTTCAATTTTAATTTTAATTTCAATTTCAAGTTCAATATCTGTTTCAATTTCAATTTCAGTTTCAATTTCAATTTCAATTTCAATTCAATTTGAAAGTTATATTGCTCACAATCAAGTGGAAATTATTGCTATTTTGCTACTTCGCAAGTCTTAATGCTCCAGATCGTGAACACGGCTTATGAATCATCCATTGGCATGCAAGCTTTGTTCAGAAAAAAAAAAACTTGAAAATTTTTTTAAAAACAAATTTTCATAAAAAATTTTTTCTTTTCAAAATTACAAATATGACAGCATAAGCTTTGACAAACAAAATTTCGAAAATCATAACATTATGGCAATTCTTGGTGCCTTTCCTTTATTTAAATTGGGTGTTTTAGCGCTGTATCAAATGAGCAAGCCAGTTTCGGATTTTATAAAGCAAAAAGCAAAAACTAATCCAATATTTCGCAATTATATCTGTTTGCCATCAGCACAGGGTGAGTAATAAAACTTATAAATATATGAAATTTTGACTTTGCATTTACTTGCGCAGCTTATCATACAATGGAGACAAAGCTGAAAATGTGGACATTAAATTTAAAAGGACAGGCATCAGAAGTACGGCCATTAAATGAAGAAGCCGCCATTGAATTGGCATCAAATCTACTTGGTGAAGCTGTCGTATTTGTAATCTGTGCAGGTGGATTAACATATGAATATAATAGGTAAGCAATCAAGTAAATAGTTCAATTGTTAAAGTAACAATCTCTTTGCTATGTCGTTTTACAGGCAAGTGCGCAAGGAAGCAAGAAAACAAAGGAAACTAAAACTGGAGAAACAACTACTACAAGAAAAAATAGTTAGAGTGAAAGAACTTTTGGATTCGCAGGATGAACAAATTGAGATTTTGTCATCGTTAATTCACAGATTACGTGCAACAAAAGCAGAGTAGTCTTAAATATGCTAATGAAAGTTACAAGCAAAAGTAATGGAAAATTTTAAAACATAAAGTCTGAAGATCAGTTTTTTTAATGCAGATATCTCTGGTTGTGAGGGCTGATCATATTTGAAGCCAAAATTAATACCTAGATTTGGAATATTATAGACCACGCAGCTAGTGCTTGGAGAATTTATATATGGGCAGTGATTGTTAGAATAATAAAACCAAAATGCTACATTTATATTTATTCATAATTCATTTCCATCAAGTTGGCTTTCATTTAAGCTAATTTAATTGAAATTGCTTCCACATAAATTTTTGGAGTTCTTTGGCGGCGTAATGTTTTTTGGCGGACGTAATAAGAGTTTTTAATTGCAAATCATTTAGAGAAAAAAAAGCTATATGCTTAAAGTTATTGTTATCAGATAAATGATACCATCTATATATCGTTGGAAAAGGAAATCCAAGAATCGGGAAAATCGTGGCAAGAGATCAAAGTCATCGCAAGGGATCGTGACAAATGGAGAGATTTCATATTGGCCCTATGCTCCTCCTAGGAGTTAAAGGAGAATACATACATACATACATATATCAATAAAAATATCATTTATTTGGTTAATGTGATTTGGAGATCAATATGATGTGGTAAAAGGTTGATTTCTGTAAAAAGTTGATTTTGATATGTAAGCTAAGCGCCAGACATACTTGCCAATGAAAAATATGTGTACTAAAAATTGAGCTCAGATAGGATAAGTAGGATCCAAGTAATAAAATATTGCCAGGATCTGCGTTGGTCTATTTTTATTGAGCCTCTACGGACCAAAATCTGATGAAATATTTGAATGGGTTTATTTGAAAGTGGAATAAGTCCAATTCCAGAAAAATTGAGTTTATGGTAGTTATAGCTAGCTATATATGTCCTCTAGGGCTGTTCAAAAAAAAAAAATTTTTCGAATTTCCAAGATATACTTTGGCATCACGATCTACATCATGACAGAATATCCCAAAAAATTTTTCAGATTTTTAAATTCATATTTAAAGGTGGCTCAAAGCAGAAATATATTTTTGTTATTTTTTTTTTAGCATTAATTATAAAATGTTGTCAAACAATTTCAAAAATTTGTTTTAGAGTAACTTAAAAACATTCATTTTGTTTGTTTTTTAATGAGCTTTAAAACCTACGTTGTAATTTTGACAAAAAAAAATTTTACACTTCTTAAAAAACGAAAAACTGCCCTAAGAAGGCGAAATTTTTCGGTTTTTCAAAGAAAAAAGTCATCGTGCTTTAAACGAAATGAACATTTTTTAATTTACAAGATTTCATTCAAAAGAGCTCTTAAAAACCTTCAAGACAAGACATGTTAAGACTTTTTTGGGCCAGCAGGCTCGATGACATAACGTTTGAAATATAGTAATGCAGTCCTGTGAAAGGCAAAACGCTTTTTACTCAAGAGGGAGGCATCTTACAAAAAAGTGCCCATGGCATAAAATGCTTAGAATCATCCAAGGAACAAGTGTGAATTGTTTTTTTTTTTTTTTGGAAAGTTTATTAAAAATGACGTTGAAGAAAAATTTTTTTTTCTAAAATTAAGTAAAAAAAAAAAAACAATTTACACTTGTTCCTTGGATGATTTTAAGCATTTTATGCCATGGGCACTTTTTTGTAAGATGCCTCCCTCTTGAGTAAAAAGCGTTTTGCCTTTCACGGGGCTGCATTACTATATTTCAAACGTTATGTCATCGAGCCTGCTGGCCCAAAAAAGTCTTAACATGTCTTGTCTTGAAGGTTTTTAAGAGCTCTTTTGAATGAAATCTTGTAAATTAAAAAATGTTCATTTCGTTTAAAGCACGATGACTTTTTTCTTTGAAAAACCGTAAAATTTCGCCTTCTTAGGGCAGTTTTTCGTTTTTTAAGAAGTGTAAAATTTTTTTTTGTCAAAATTACAACGTAGGTTTTAAAGCTCATTAAAAAACAAACAAAATGAATGTTTTTAAGTTACTCTAAAACAAATTTTTCAAATTGTTTGACAACATTTTATAATTAATGCTAAAAAAAAAATAATAAAAATATATTTCTGCTTTGAGCCACCTTTAAATATGAATTTAAAAATCTGAAAAATTTTTTGGGATATTCTGTCATGATGTAGATCGTGATGCCAAAGTATATCTTGGAAATTCGAAAAATTTTTTTTTTTTGAACAGCCCTAATGTCCTCTATTTATATTGAAAATTACAGACTCGTTAGACCACGATTTCATCATAAATTACTCAAAAGAACTTTTCATGAAAAGCATTTTTACAAAAATGATTTTTTTGAAAGTGGAATAAGTCCATTTTTTCATCTACTGCTACACAGAAGATATTGCTTTTAATTCAATTTAAAAATATTGGCAAGCGCTATTTAACTGGTGTTAAGTGTTTACCACTGTAAATTTACCAAATTTTGTTATGCTGTAAAAATTTTTACAGGTGTAATAGAAAATAGTCGAGTTTTTTTGGTCTGAATGGACTTATTCCACTTTCATTTATAATAAATTTAAAAATTTGTTATACTTTTGTATGACTTATTCCATTTTTACTCACAAAATATTTTGTAAACTAAAGCAAAGGAAAATTAAAACTTAGAAAAATTTTACTTTAAAAACTGTTGTTGTTTTTTTTTACTTTTATTTTTGCCCAAATAGAGCTCTGGGAAATAATTACAACAACAACAACAACAAAAAGTTCTTGTCGGACCTACTTTCGGAGATATAGCCATCGGAAGATCGAGATATATCTTTTATAAAAACTATTATAAGTTGGGAACCCCTGAAAGGATTTCAATAATGTTAGTGTCATACGAAAGATATATTAATTTGCTATAAAATCAACCCGAAAAAATTTTTAATGCGAGTGGTGGTTATGGAGATATTGCAAATTTCCAGAAATTTTGATAATTTTTTTTTTTTAAAGCACTATTTTTCCAAAAACTGTATCATTAACGCATAGTTTTAGTAACATAATATGAAAGCCCAATTTATTTCCTTTCATCTAACATGTAATTTGTACCTGATTTCTTGCATTACAAATTTTTTTTTATAGGAAAACAAAAAAGTAAGTTGTTGAAAAGCATCGAAAAGTCTACAGGAATCGGAATTGATCGAAAAATATGCAAAAACATCGTTATTGTTGTTATTGTTATTTTTGTTGTTGTTGTTGCTGGTATTATTGTTGTTCTTGTAATGTTTTGCAAAATTTCATGAAAATTTCTTTAGTTTACTTTTTTGTTTTCCTATAAAAAAAGTATGCTAGTGCAAAAAATCAGGTACAAATTACATGTTAGATGAAAGGAAATAAATTGGGCTTTCATATTATGTTACTAAAACTATGCGTGTATCATTAATACAGTTTTTGGAAAAATAGTGCTTTAAAAAAAAAAAAAAATTATCAAAATTTCTGGAAATTTGCAATATCTCCATAACCACCACTCGCATTAAAAATTTTTTCGGGTTGATTTTATAGCAAATTAATATATCTTTCGTATGACACTAACATTATTGAAATCCTTTCAGGGGTTCCCAACTTATAATAGTTTTTATAAAAGATATATCTCGACCTTCCGATGGCTATATCTCCGAAAGTAGGTCCGACAAGAACTTTTTGTTGTTGTTGTTGTTGTAATTATTTCCCAGAGCCCTATTTGGGCAAAAATAAAAGAAAAAAAAACAACAACAGTTTTTAAAGTAAAATTTTTCTAAGTTTTAATTTTCCTTTGCTTTAGTTTACAAAATATTTTGTGAGTAAAAATGGAATAAGTCATACAAAAGTATAACAAATTTTTAAATTTATTATAAATGAAAGTGGAATAAGTCCATTCAGACCAAAAAAACTCGACTATTTTCTATTACACCTGTAAAAATTTTTACAGCATAACAAAATTTGGTAAATTTACAGTGGTAAACACTTAACACCAGTTAAATACCGCTTGCCAATATTTTTAAATTGAGTCGTACGCAAACCCTTCAATATCTCAGTTTATGAAAAAGTGGACTTATTCCACTTTCAAAAAAACCCATTCATTTAATGAAAATTTTAACAACAGCAGATCAATCCAATTTCTTATCATTTGAGGTCCTACTTATAAGAATCTTAGCTCAGTTTTTGTTACTCATATATTGCATACTGAATTCTGGCTGGCGCCTTGGAGAAGGTTTATTTTGATTTAGAAAAAAATTAATTTGATTTGAAAATAAATCAATTTGATGTGGAAATGGCTTAACTTTCAGTGGACATGATTTTTGTGACTTTTTTTTTCTTTTGCACTGTCTCTAAAAAATGTTTCTAAATGGTTACAATTTCGTGTAGATTCCTAAACGCTTTTTTAAGAAAATGAGTTTCTCCACAAAAAAATCCTTTTAAGTTTAACATCGATGATTCTACATAAAAACTGATTTTTCGATACCTTGATCGTTTTTGCTATAGATTCTTGGTCCACATTTAAAAACTCAGTAGGTGATGAATTAAAAAACGTTTATATAGTTGGTTCTTGATCAGAAATTTTGGTTGCAGCGGGGTTTTGTGGTTCCGAATTACACCAAGAACACTTATTTAAATTACCAGATGAAAGCTGCGCTTTTCAATTGGAAACTTTTGTCTTGGAACCTTCTAAATGAAACTGTATTGTATCAAATATGGTTTCTGAATCTCTTACAGCTTTAGTTTTCCTTAGCAAACAAGCCAGATATCCCATCAAAGGGAAATAAAAATGCAGATCTAGCAGCAAAAAATGAAACTCATTTGGAAGCTCAACATATTAAAACTTCAGCACCGATTCAACAATTCTTCTCTTTAAAGAACGCCCAAATTTGCGCAGTAGCTCAATATAAGTTAGAAAGACTGCCCTTCTAGTGATGAGCAAAATTAGTATTGGTCTTGTGCCTTTGTCTTGGTCTTGGTAATTTTTCGAGACCAGAACCACGACCAAGATGTTGATATAATTTCAAGACCAAGATCAAGACTAATCGAATTTGTTTTGTAAAAATAAGGTTTGGAATTGTTTAATACTCCACAATCTTTAGGAATTTTTCAAAACCAATATCGATACCAAAACTTAATGCCCAAGATCAAGACCAAGACACAGTGTACAAGATCAATACCAAGACCAAGACCATAGCATTCTTAGTTTGAACCAAAGCAGTCTTTGTCTTGGTCTTGGTTTGCACATGTTTTGGCTAGGCTATGTCCTACTATAACAATGTTCCTTTAGCTTCGTTTTTCACAGTTATTCCAAATATTTGGCAGTAACTAGACTAAAATGCTTTGATCAGCCGTTTTTCAATTCCTTTAAGAAGTTTGCAAACATTCACCTACTTATATACAATAAGTGATATTTAAAGATTCGTTGTACTGACAAGATCTTTCAGGTTGGATAAATAACATATTAATAAAACCAGAGTTTATGAATAAACTTTAGTAAAAAAATTTGTGGTATCACCATAGACCCTTTGCTGCTTATGAGTGCCATCAGCCTAAGCTAACTTTTTCAAAGAAAATTTATTATGCTAGAAAACTGTGGACCAATATTTTTTTGTAGAAGTTACCATTACCGTTGCCTTAATAAGAAAGTTGTATCTACTTTTTTTATGGTTAAATGCCATTATTTTCGAATATAATTATTTACATATTTTTATGTATACCTATACTCACATCATTATTTATTTAATCAAAATATTATAAATTGGCATTTAGTAATAAATTTAATTCATTCACTTTCGCTCGTGCGCACTGCACTCACTACTCCATAGTCTGCCTCTATATATTGACATAAATCAAAATCACAAATTGTTATTAATTATAATGATTATGGCTATAATTATGATTATTATTATTTTGCATTAGTATGCAAAATGCATAAATTTTGCCTAAATGTTTGCAACACTAAATTTGTCGTTGCATATACACATGTGTGTATGTACACATATGAAATTGTTATTGTTGTTGTTATAGCTTTCATACACTAAATTAATATGTAATTTATTACAATCACGTTTGCGAACTACACACGCAGACAAACATATGCACAAATTCACTAAATAACTGTACAAAATTTATAGAAATATACAAATATCCCACATGTGTCTGTACAACAGCAATATTTTTGCATAGGACTATCTCAGCACTAATACAATCAACGTTGGACTAATTATATTTTATGCAAACTGTTGTAATATTTCAATGCGTATTTGGTGTGCATATTGTAGCTGTATGTTGCAGGTGTAGTGGAATTTATTGTACATGTAAATTTTGTATACATGAATTTTAAACCTTTGCGTGTTTCATCTAAAATAAAGTTTTAAAAATTTATATTTTTTGCATTGAAAATTAATCGTTTTTGACGCTGCTAAATTTTGTTGATTTTTAATATGTATGCACATTCAATATTTAGAGCTGCCCACATTTAGGCGTTGGTATCATAATGTATTACATGAGCAAGTTATTTTTAAAGTGGCCTTAGTCACAATATGAATTGGCTGACATTTTGTTAGAAATTAATAAAATTACTCTGTTTTCCCGGGAAGTTTACATGATGATGTGGAATTGATGGCATTGAAAGAATGATATTGACCACATTGTGGCAATACTTTTGCCCTTGAATTGACTTTCAAAATAACTAGCTCATACAATAGTTTCAATGTTCATAAATTTAGCAAACTTTTAAGGCAGAAATTGTCTTATGTTGTCATGATTATTCTAGCCTATCGCTAAAATATGCTTATGTGTTGTCCAGTCAGACCGGCTGTGAAAGTCTGTAGTTACAAAAGATTTCTTCGATTTTCACATTACCCAAGAATGGCTAACTAAACTTGCCAATAACGTTTAGCTACATGGCGTCATCCAAGGTCATTCTCGGAAAGAAAAGCATATTTTTTCAGAATTTTTGAGACTTTATAAATTTTTCAAAAATAGGTCCAAAAAATTAAAAAAGCTCTAAAAATTCAAACAAAAAAAAAAAGTTGACTCTTACCTGTGCCTTTCAGGTAGTGAAAGGTGTTGAATTTTTGATTGCAAATGATAGTTTGAACCTTTGGCTATAAAATTTTATCATTAATTTTTAAATAAAAAATATATAGAATTTTTTAAAAAACGGTCTATCGACAAAGCATTTCAAACCATCCTCTTCAAACTACTGGAGCAAAGTGGAGTAGTTGTAAATTATTCTTTCATTGCTTAATAAATTGTTGAAAATGGACACAGATTACCGAAATTGGAATAAAAATGATATCAAAGTTGTGGTTAAGGGTTCTTTAAGGTCAATGATACTGAAGTAAGGATCAGAACAAAATGGTGTATTCAAAATAAAGCAATTTTCTCAAAAATTATTACGTGACAACAAATTTGTAACCAGTGGGGTTTTTAAGGTCGTTATTTCTGGAACGATTATGTCACAATAAAATTATGGCAAGGGGAGTTTTTGAGCTCGTTGATTCTATATGTTTGGTAAAATTTTTCGAAAACAAAATGGCGGTAAATTCGATCGGATCACGCCCATTCGCAATTGAGGGGCTTAGAAGCAAAGGGGTACAAGTGACAAATTACGAAAAATTGAGTTAAGTATGAGAATAGGTAGTGGGAGCTTTGCTTTATTTATGAAACAAACATTACCTAAGCTTTTGAGTTCCTACACCTCTATAGAGCCCCATAAAGGTAAGCCAGTTCACAAAATTATAGATTTGCTTTAAAACAAAATTCAAAAAAAATTTTTTCTAGTAAATAAGAAGCAGAGTTAGCGCAGCGTAATGTCTAACATAGGTTAAGAAAAAATTAAATACCTCAATGTTAGCTGTTTTCTCGGATTATTAATTTTTTTATCTGACTTGAGAATGTGGCTCTCTCAAAAATTAAGAGATGGACTTTCTGTTTGAAGTTATTTTATGTACAGTTCGAAGTATAAACAGGGTATCGTAGCTAAAAAATATGTATCAAGCTCAAAGATTGTGTTTAAAAATTATGCTTTTTCTCAAATTTTTGGCATATTTCTTGAAAGTCCCACTCTTTTTGGGACTAATATGTTGTCGATCAAAAAAATCTTGTTTTGTCTATCACAGTTGGTGAACAATTTACAGCAATACATATATGTCGCAAATATTAGGCATTTTTTGAGTTTTGTTGCATTGAATTTCTTACAAAACCCATAGCATCGAATAAACTTTACAGTTCATTTTACAACAAAACTTTTCATTTGAATGAAAAAAGCAATAATTTGTCGCTTTGAGCCTATGAATTACATAACTTTTTGATTTCACTTCTCGATACCAATTAAAAAAAAAGTTGAAAGTTAAAAAGGAATAAATTTTATCAAAAATATCGATATCCATGAGATTTTACGCGAAAACAACTGACACACAGCCGCCACCTACGTGTGTAAAAACCAATAAATAATTGCTACAAAGCTGATAAGAAATTTAAATAATTTAATTCATTATAAGGTAAATGGAAAAAAAAGAAGCAAAATATAAAAATAAATCAATATAAACGTAAATAAATACTAAAAAAAAGGAAAAATCCCACAACCAACCAACGTGAAGCCACAATGCGAAAAAAATTTTAATGAAAAAATTTTCACACACAAAAACGTAGACAGGCGCTGACACCAACACACACGCGTAGTTACGTGTAAATGCGAAAATATTTGAAATTTTCGCATGTTTACCAACATCTACATTTATGTGTGCTGTTAAAACATGTATGTTAGGGGAGACTGGGGCACATTTGACACTAAATTTTCAAAGACCTGTATCTTTAAAAATTATCACACGATCTTAGTACTCTTTACTATTTCTGAAATAACACAGAAACATTAAACAAAACATTAATACATATATTTTATTCATATAAATACAGATTATAAGTATGAATGTACTAACGAAGACTTATTTCATATATAAATGTGAGAAGTCGATGTCAAATACGTATTTAGTGCGTGAATGTGTCAGGCAAACATCTTCGTTTCCGGTTTTATACAGGGTGCTCCATCTTTTGTGTCGGTATGTAAACATTGAATAACTTTGAGAAAAAACAACCGATTTCTATAAATGATGTATTTTTATTCAGTTTGGTTCTTTAAAATTTTTTTGGACTAGTTTTTGAAAACAATATCAAATAAGTGGCCACCTTTATTAGCAATTACAAAATGACTCCTTTTTTCTGCGTTTGCCATTACCTTTCCGAGCATCTCGGGTGTTATATCGTCGATTTCAGCACGAGTGTTTGCCTTGAGCTCGTCAATAGTTTGAGGCTGGTTGGCGTAAACCTTGCTTTTCATATAACCTCACAAAAAGAAGTCCGGGGGGAAAACGACGAATAGTATTGTCAGATGGTGCCTTTTTGCCGCGATATTTTTTCCGATATCCACGTTGAGTTAACACAATGGAACGACTGTTTTCGATGTAAAGTGTCACTATTTCAGCGCGTTGTTTCGGTGTGAAGCGATCCATAGCAAAAATTGTACTGAATTGACATTTCCAAAACATATCTGATGCAATCAATCGGTTGGTAAATGTGAAAGTTATTCAGCGTTTACATACCGACATAAAAGATGGAGCACCCTGTAAAAACCCAACTTAATGGTGAAACTTTTCTCAAATAACTGATCTTGAACAAGTATAGCTAATTACTTCTACAATATCTCCCACATAAATAAATGGGTTTTTGGATTTTTCGCCAGATTTCCCAAGGACAATATATAAGTATAAAGTATAATTTCCAACAACACCCCTAATGAAAACATCAACATAAAATGTTTGTTAAGACCCAGTTTGATGGAAATTTCTTTGGTCTGGATTTTGGGTAACACCATCGTCAAGATATCTGCAGCGCTTTCACATGATGGGGCTTACTTCCAAACAATTTGATAATTATTAAAAACTTCGCATAAATGATGATTTTTGTAATATGTTTACTTCGGGAATTCATCCATCCAGATTTTCAAATTAATATAAGTGGTAGAGGACCTGGAAAGCATCTATTCAAAAATCTAAATCGGAAGTCGGAGTTTCTATCTGGTTTCCGATATTAGAAATAGCGTATTTAACTTTTTTTCATCGCCATCGCGTCTGTTCGTCTTCATTTTATAATGGTATACCATATCTTTAAAAAGATAACACTACAAAATCTTGTAAAATACACAAACATATGTCTGGACGAACGTCAAATGTGCCCCTTCGGCAAAAGTCAAATGTGCCCCAAAATCTCTTGAAGAATTAAAAATATTTTAAAATTAAAACTATTTGACCTTGATAAAAAACACGTTTATTCCATTAATTATAAAGGTTAGTGCTACCAAATTTTCATACTTACTTTTAAAAAAAAAATACAACTTTATTTGCAAAACCCTTACGAACAAGATGTCGAAAATAACAAAAAAATACACAAAAAGTTAAAAAAGCGTATTAGCGCGGAAGGAGTTGAAAGAGAACTGCCAAAGTTCATTACGTTGCTTCCAATTTAATTAGTTATGTTTCTGCATTTCAGGTTTTTGGTTCGAAAGGCGTGTTCACACCGAAAATGGCAAAGTCAAATGTGCCCCGGTGTCAAATGTACCCCAGCTTACCCTACTACCTACATATACCAGTGTATTTATTAAATTTACTGTAAATATGATATAAATTCAGTTGGCGGAAGTAAAATCGTGCTTTGTTGGCCATGATGTTTAAGTTTTTATTTTTTTGTTAGAAAATTTCAAATTTTTATTTTTTTTTTTTTGTGTAGTAGCTATATATTTTTTTCATATCAGGATTGTATCGACATGAAACTGCACACTTTCATTTGCTTATAACATAAAAGTTTTTACTAATTTTTTCTATTAACATTTTAACTTTTCATTAAAACTTATAAAAAAAATATTCCCTTAGCTTAAGTCGAATTTTATATTTGACTCCTTTCATTTAATTCTGTACACCTTTTTTTTATATGGCACCCTTGGCTTAAGTCGAATTTCATATTTGATTCCCTTCATTTAATCTTGTTTTCCTTATTTTTAAATGGCACCCTAAGCTTAAGTCGAATTTAATATTTGACTCTATTCATTTAATTCTGCACACCTTATTTTTATATGGCACCCTTAGCTTAAGTAGATTTTTATATTTGATTTCCTTCATTTAATCCTAATTCCCTTATTTTTATATGGCACCCTTAGTTGAAGTCGAATTTTGTATTTGTTTTTTTTCATTTAATTCTGCAGACCTTATTTTTAAATGGCACCCTTAGTTTAGGTAGAATTTTATATTTGATTGCATTCATTTAATTCTGTACACCATAGTTTTAAATGGCACCCTTAGTTTAAGTAGATTATTATATTTAATTCCCTTCCTGTTTTCCTTATTTTTAAAAGGCACCCTTAGCTTAGGTCGAATTTTATATTTGGTTCCCTTCACTTAATTCTGTACACCTTATTTTTAAATGGCACCCTAAGCTTAGGTCGAATTTTATATTTGACTCCTTTCATTTAATTCTGTACACCTTATTTTTAAATGGCACTGCCAGCAACTCAACCATTTCTCTTCAAGTTTTGCTTCACAATAATCTAAAATCTTTCTAATGGAATGAATTCGGGAGCTTCTGTCGGTTTGCCTTTTTTCGACATAAAATTTATGTTATTCTCTTCTAGCATCTTCAGAAAGAAACAGACGTCGTTTGTAGTGGCTAAATCAGACCAAAATATTCCTGTTGCATTGCGTTTTTTATAAAATTGTATAAGGAGGCGTTTCGGACATTTATTTTTTGGAAAATTTAGCAGATATATTGTGTCTGTTGTGAAAAATTATGCTAGTTTATGAAAGCAAGAGCAAATCGTTTTACAACTAGGCACTATGTCACCAAATTTTTCCTTTTGAACTGACGCACTGAAACGCTTCCTCTTTGGACCTGACTTCAATACTGGGTTTAATGCTTACTTTTTTATTAGGTATGAAGGAAGGTCTTTTTGGTCAATTTTGTAGGGAATATTTACTGCTGTACTTGATTATATATTTTTTACATTACCCAACAGGAAGAAAGGAAGCTGCTTCCAAGACAAGCGCAATAGAAGCACATCACTCGTAGCATACAAAATTTTTCAAATTCTAATTTTGTTATTGCTGTTAAAAGTTGATGAATCTACCAGAAGTTACTGAAAAAATTTAAATTTTGTGAAATGGAACTTAAAATTTTGAAAAACTTCCTTATGCTTCCAATTGTGTGCTTCCACTCAATTTCTACGGAAGAGTATTTGAAGCGTATTTCATGTGCTTCCAAAGATGTTCATGCTGTGTTGAAAAAGATTAGCAGTGAGAACAGCAATGGAAGCAGCTTCTTGCTTCCCTAGAAGCGCAACTGAAGTCGTTTAAACGCGCTTCCGTTTCCGTTGGGTATTGACACATGTCTAATTTTGGGAAGAGTTCTAATATGTAATTGCTAATGGTCTTATAGAGGTGAAACTGAAGATATGGGAGTATGAAAATAGACTACAAAAGCTTGACTAACAAAACGGCTTTTTTCTCTTATCTTAAATAGAAGTATTATTGAAAAAAGAAAACTTTTCCAAGTTATCGTATATATGTCTTTAGTATGACTGTGAGTGTGTTCCAAAAATACTATTTTTACAGAGTTTAAAAAAAATTTTATCTTACAAAATATTTTAAGTTTTATATTTTCTTAACTTAAGTAACTCGTCTTTTCTTTCTTTAAGTATACAACACCAATATTACAGTAGGCATGCTTATGCCACCGCTATATGTCTGTTGTCAGCTATGACATTTAATTAAAATGATGTTGTTTGTATGTGTGTAAAGCGCGTAATGTATAAAGAAAGCCAAGTATGTGCTTTTCAAAAGCATTCACGCATAGATGTTGAAGGAAAACCTTCACATACATATATTTATATCATACATTAACTTGCACTCAAATTAGTTAACTAACGACAAAAATAGCAGTCAAAGTGAAAGAAAAATAATGAGAACATGAAACTGAGACCACAAACATACACACAAAACATAAATAGATAGAAAGCAGTAATTAAAAGCAGAAGAAGATGAAGTAAAGCAATAGAAAAAGAGAAGAAAAAAATTGAAATAAAAGCTCAAGGAGCGTAAGACACAAACATATACACAATTTTAATATTAAATTAGCGCGCAACTTAAAACATAAACTATGACTTTATGGAAGTATGTGTGTAGAAAAGGCTTTCATAAGCGCGGATTTTGCAGCAAAATTAAGTTCAAAGAAAAATTGTTGCTATGAAAAGTATTATTTTCATATACTTTTTGAGTGACTTATGTAAAAAAAATGTTTGACCTTGATATTTATATTCAAATTTCAGCAATTTTTGTCACTACTTGAGGTACGGACATCCTAAGAGAATGTTTCAAATGCTTAAAATATCAAGCGCTGAAAAGCAGGCAACAAACTTTTGAATTATGATTTTGCTAAACTTTTTGTTGTAAAATTTAATGTTGTACCTACATCTTTATTTGTGCCACTGATATCTCTCTGCTGCTTTGGTAAACAAAACACGTAGAATGTACGCTTTGTGAAAGCACTGAAAATGAACTCGATATGTAGTCACAGCTCAACATTAAAAAGTCCGGGAATAACAACAATAAAAAAGGGGCAAAAGAATGCACGAATAACATAAAAAAAAGAAAAACCCTGCATCATTGACTTTGGCATTGGTTGTGGCACAACAGTAGCACCAGCAACAACAACATCAATTGCAACAACAGCGCTGACAGCTGATGAAATGAAAGCCAAATGCTAATTTATACCACTGTGCAACAGCAACAATGGTTTTATGCAGTACGAATTACAGCACTAGCAGCAGGAACTTTAATAAAAATGGAACAATACCATGTTGCCACATGTGTGCAACAACGTGCTGCAATATTTTTTTTTTCTATTTTTAATATTTTTTTTTGTAATGTTGACGTAAGTGTTGCTTTCACAAGTGCTGAGCTTATAAATATTTTGAATTAACACATATTTTTATATAAAAAATACAAATATATATACCTATTTGACCCTATGCTCCTCCTAGGAGTTAAAGGAGAATACATACATACATATTTGAATAAGTACAAAAGACAGAGTATTTTACATTTACATAAGGGATCTAAATGCAGCAAAAGCGGGACAAATGTTTAATTATAATTTGATACCCTATTCACGAAAAGTTTACCTTAAAGAGTATATGGGCAGTAGAAAGTATCACAAAAAAAAAAGTTTGCTGTAAGCCCCCATTTTAAAAGCTTATCAGTTTTGTTTTTTTATGGAAAAAAAATTTTTTTTTTTCGACCTCTAAATAATACGCTATTTGATTTTTTCCTATTGATCCGCCATTTTACGTAATTTATCTCAAACGTTATTTTCAGCTAGTTATAAAAATTATTTCAGTTTCTACCACCCTAATGTGCCAAAGGCACTTCATAAAATTGAAGCCCATAAAAATTCATAAAATTCATCTTTTAAAAGTTCAGTAAAAAAACTGATAAACAGGATGTTCCAAAACGAAAATCACCGCCTAAGACTATGCAAGACTCTTTTTATACCCTACACCCAGGGTATATTCACTTTGTCCTTCCGTTTGTAACGCAGAGAAAGGGCGTGGCAGATATAGAAAAGTATATATATACTTGATCAGAATCACCTCCTGAGTCAATATAGCCATGTCCGTCTGTCTGGCTGGCTGTGTGTTGAAATACACTTTTTGGGAAAACTAAGTAAGATAATTCAATGAAATTTAGTACACTGCCTCCGTCGTCAAAGTAAGCTCGGGGAGTCCCCCGAAAAATGAGCGAAATCGGTCAACGGACACGCCTACCGCCCATACAAAAAATATATTTAAAATGCAATTTTAGGATTGTTTTTCATGACAATGCAACCAAAATACGCATAAATACTAAAAATTAAAAGCGCAAGGTCTGAGAAAAAACTGAGCAAATTCGGACAAGAGGGCGTGGCACTTCCCATATATGCAAATGTTTAAAAACGCTATACTGAAAGCGTATTTTGAGATATTCAAACCAACTTCGACTCAGACACTAAAAATCATGAATGAAAGCTCTCAACAAAAATTGGGTGAAATCGGACAAGGGGGCGTGGCACCTCCCATATAAGCAAAAGTTTCAAAATGCTATACTGAAAGAGTTTTTTGAGATAATCCAACCAAACTTCACTCAAATACTAAAGACTATAAATGCACTCTCCAAGCTAAAACTAGACGAACTCGGACAAGAGGGCGTGGCACCTCCTATATAAGCAAAATTTTAAAAATACTGCAGTGTAGGGTATTTACTGTTTGGCCAGGCCAAATTTTACACCCTTACTAGTTTTTATTTATTTTCATATTGTTTGAAATGTCAGATGTTAGAACAAGGAATATTGCATAGTTTTAGGGGGCGGTCTTTGTTTTGGACTATCCTGTTTTTCATATTTTGTACTGAAGTTTTAGATTTGCTATAACTTCTTCAATTTCAACAGTTTGAGGAAACTTTTACGAGATGAATTTTATGATTTTTAAGAAGTGTCCTTAGCACGGCGTATTATTTAGAGGTCAAAAAAAATTTTTTTTTCCTTAAAAATCAAAGCCGATAAGCTTTCAAAATTAGCGCTTTAAAGCGATTTTTTTTTTTTTGATACCTTTTCACCAAAAGCTTGCTTCAAATTTGACCCTGAATTACGAAATTTTCTTTTAGTAAGTGTCTATGAAATATGTATTTAAAAAATACCTAATACCTTATTTGACGCAGGTTTTTAGCCTTAGAACCGTGCATCGTCTAGCCAACTTATTTCCGTGTTTCTGGGCACTCAGTGCCCATAGTGTATTTTGTATGGGGATAACTGGAAAATTCAAAATTTTTGAAAGAAACTTATGTTTTTTTTATTCAAATATAACTTTTTTGTACATTTTATATTTTTTTATTGAGCATTTATTTGCATATGTACGTATGAATGAGAGTAGTATATAAAAAAAATTATTTTTGTGTAAAAAAAGTATAAAGAAGTGTGTAAATTAAGGTGGTCGTTATATGCAAGGTCATGATGGATGGTCGTCCATCAGCTCTAAATGTCAAATTGGAATTTCTCTGATTTGTTAAAATTTTGATGTTGAGCCTGATGGCTCTATTGGGCCCTGATTGGCCTCTTGCTGTATGTGTCAGTCTGAATGTTGAAATTACGATTACGCCCAAACGGATAAAGCTATATGCATAAAATTTGGCACAAATAATAGTAAGAGCTATAGCCTGATTAGGACTAAAAATGGGCGTGATCGGTTAAAGTTCAAAAACTACCCCCATACATTTTGGGCACACAGTGCCCATAACACGAAAATGAGGTTTCCCGCCTTTTATTTATTTTTATTTTACTTATACCTAAATCATAACCAAACTAAGTTTTTATAAGTAGTAAAAAGTTCAATCTATTGAAAAACGATGAGATCTGACATTCGTTTCGAGCAATTTGGGGTTTTAAAACAACAGTGAAAATTGATTTGGGCACCCAGTGCCCATAACACGGTTCTAAGGTTAGAAAAAAAATTTTTCAAATTCTATAACCAAATGTGGTAAAATATATTCCTAATCATGGACCTTATCATGATATTTGTAATTCCTAATCGGGAAACATCAAGAAATGGCTAAAAATCGAACTCAAGCGACTCTAAAGTGTTCTTAAATGGATGCTTTCCAATACCTCTGACGATAATTAGGTTATTTGATACCTATATGAAGCAAAACACGCCAAGCGTACCAGCTAAACATTTTTTTGTCTCCGATTTCGCTCAAATTTGGCAATTTAGTAGATCCTGTGTGCAAGAACAATAATCCGGGAGGATTTGGTTCTAGTACCATTTCTTGTTAAAATACAGAGTGTTAAAGCTGGCGTTTTTAGTCATTACGTGTGAAGTTTTTGGGAATTTTTTGGAAAGTTAAAAATAAGTTTTTATTTCTTTAAATAATTTTTGAAAAAAAAAAAAAAAATTTCAAAAAAAAATTTTAAAAAATTCCAAAAAATTCACACGTATTTCTTGAACGCTTCCAAGCATTTTCAAATTAATCAGTATAAAAACCCCCAGCCAATGAGCCATTCCTGGTGATGGTGATCCGGATCCGCAATAAAAATTGGGAGTTTCCATATAAAATTTTGAAGTTTCTTCCGTCAACCGCTGGACGAGACGTATTGGTATCGTTGAATTGCCCTCTTAAAAATTTTGGACACGTGACGGTTCCTTAAATTTTGGCAAACTTTGTATATCAAAATATTAATAATATATCGTAATAAGGCTTATTCTACCCAAAAATATCAAAAAATAGTTTTGTCCACCGAGCTTGTTCTACGTGAAACACTGTGCCGCGGGCGTTCAAAAGTCAAAAATTCTCAGCTAGCGACCGAATTCCATCTTGAGTCATACATCACTTTAAAACTCATAAATTATGCTTTAATTTAAAGAGCTTTTACAAAAAATTTAAGGAGGTTTTTTAAAAAATAATTCAAAAGTCTTTTAAAGTTTAAAAAATGTTGGTGAAAAAAATTAAACCAAAAATTAAATTTTATTTTTATTTTCGGTTTTTCGTGTTTTCTTCGTGTTTCATGACTTTTTAGGACAGTTTAGAGAAAACAAAATTTTTGCACTCAACGTTGTTCCCCCCTCAGATGGCGGAACCAAAATTTTAAAAGTTTTTGTAAGAGAAATAAATCATTCTTGTGTTGGTAAAAGGCATTGCTATATTAATAAATACTTACGTTCAAAAGTTATCATTTTGGTGAAAACTTTTACAAAGCAAAACATAAAAAGTAAATCAATTTTTTTTTTTTTTTTTTGAAAATTCAGTATTTATTTTTCTTTAACTTTCTTGCAAATATTACATTTCTTCTGAGTTTGTTTTTACAAATATTCACATATGTACCGCTAGCTGCTTATATATTTCTGTTTTATAAATATGTATTTTATATCAATATATATGCTGTAAGTTTTATACAAGTTCTTTTGAACAAAAATTAAATAGTTTTATTTTCTATTTTATATCTTTATATATAGTTAATTTTAGTAAAAAAAAAAATCAGGATCAAGATGTTTTTCATTTATTTTATTTTTTTGTATGACATTTTGAGCGAAGCAACTCGACAACATTGTGCGCACATACTTTTGCACAAACTTTTGCGCAAACGTTTGCACAAGCCTTTGCACAAGCCTTTCCACAAACTTTTGTACAAATTCTTGTTTTGCTAGTATATAGATACATAGTAAATGTGAAGAGAAAAAATTCAGCGCATTTTCTGTATTTATATATATGAGTTGCATTCTTAACATCAATTACAGTGCAGTGAAATAACATTTTTACAAAAAAATATAGCATAGTTTTAGGAGTTTAAAAAAATGTTTATAATGCAAAGCAAACAGCAAATTAATAACTGAGTTGATGGATACACTTAAAAATGTTCTTCATATAATTAAATAGTAAGTAAAATATAATTGTTAAAAACCCCTTAAATTCTGCAACAATTTCTTCAAGAAAATGCTGTCGCAATACACTGCAACTGACATTTAAGAAGACAGGCTATATACAAGTAAATATATATCTGTATGCATGTATATAAAGTAATGTATTTGTCCTCGTTTCGTTTTTTATTTTAGCACAAACTCGTTATTTTGCCGTTTTTTGATTGCAAACAAATCATGTTTGAAATTTTAATTGTTGCCAACAATTTTGCACCTTCACAGCAGAAGCAACAACCCTGCGGTTATTGTCAACTAAGTGACCACTTGTAACAGATTTCCATGTTGCCGATGCTGCTGCTGTTGTTCTCTTTAACGTCCCACTAACGATGCTGCACTTATAGCCATTGGCAATATTTTGTTTGTTTTGTCTTTTTGTTGCTGGAACGTTGGAAAAATTGTGCAGCAACTCTTTGACTGCATATAGCGACAGCAACATCATGACCATTGGCACTTTTTGTATATGCAATGAATTACCTACACTACGGGCATTCAATGCGCTGGAGGTATCATCATCAGCTTCAACATCATCACCAACACCGGAGGGCACAAAGTGAAATAGAAAGTCTACAAAGTATTGGAGAATTAAAAAGAGATACAGAATATATAAGTAAACAATGCAATTAATGCCAAATTGTTTGAATTTTTTTTGTTCTTATTTCTACAAAAAGCTAAAAAATTAAAAATTTTCTGTAAGTTTAGGAGTTATATAAATTTTTTGAACAAAAATATCTGCTCAGCAGATAAAATGAGCATAGATGCCTTGAAAAGCGAAATTCTGTCGACGTTGCTGCCACGAAGAAATGTTGTCATAAAATTGAAATCGGTTTGCTTTTTCTTTAAGTAAAGTAAAAAGTCTCAGGAAAATTTTTTATGAATGCTAAATCCACTTACTTATTATATCACCTGATATAAAACTTAGCATCTTTACCGATTGCATGAAAAGAAAAATTAAAATTTTTGACTAGGTTTGGCAAATATTTTATGATTCTTTATTGATTCTTTATTGATTCTTTTACTTTCTCGATAACAGAGATAATTCTTTGTGATTCTTTTCTTTGATTGCTAGTTGACTCACTTGTGATTGCTTGTTTATTTATTACGCCACTAATAGCGATTCTTTTTTGATCCTTCTAGTATGAATCATTTTTGATTTTTAATTGATATATGTAAGTTATTTCAAAGAATTATTGTTTGGTGTAATCAAGAGTGATTCTATTATGACTCTTTCAATAGCATAGATAAAACTTGAAGGAATCATATATGCTTCTGTATTGATTCTTTCTGTATCTTTATAAAAAAATTTTGATTTTTCGCCTGATGAATCATTTATTTCTTATTGATCCATTTGATTACTTGTGAGCATTAATAGTGATTCTTTTGTGATTCTCTTGATGCCATGTAAGAATTGTTTGTAATTTTTTATTTTTTTTTATTGCATATTGTCATTAATGGTGATTCTAAATCAAAAAATCATTTGCAACAATAATGATTCTGCAACGATTCTCTCAAGAGCATAAAGGGATAATTTATTTAATACTCTGCTGATAACCATGATGTGTTTTTAACATCAATGTTAATTATTTCATGCTTAGGTGACTCTTTTATGATTGTTTAAAATGTATAAAAGACACATTTGTAATTTTTTCTCAATTATTTTTATTGAGTGTTGGCATCAATGGATTTATTCACTCAAACCTCAAGCCTCAAACAATTTTGTTTGGTGAAATCAAAAGTGTTTCTTTTATTAATTACTTAAAATTACAAATGAATCATTTAAAATACTTTTTGCTTTTTGGCTTCAATTCTTTATTGATACTAATTACTTATTAGCATCAATTGTGATTCTTCTATGATTTTTTTAAAGTGTAAAATGATTGTTTATATTTTTAAATTTATAGCTGCTCATTCATATTTATGGTGATTCATCATAGAGTATACACTTGTGATTTATTTTTGATACTTTATTATTTTTGTTGGCATCAATTGTGATTCCTCTATGATTCTTTTGAGGGATCATTTGTGATTTTTTATCACTTCTTTTGATTGATTTCTGGCATCATAGTTGATTTTTTGTGAACCTTTCGTGGCATATTTTTTTTTTTTGATTGCTCGTTGGCATCTATGACCATTTTTCATAGAATAATCATATGTGATTCTAATTTGATTGCATATTGGTATCAATTGTGACTCTTCCTTGATTTCTTTGAAGTTATAACAAGATTATTTCTGATTCATTATTACTTCTATTGATTGATTTGACTCATAAATGGAGATTCTTTTGTGAATCTTTTGATAGAGTGTAAGATTCGTTTGTGATTCTATATTGTTACTTTTGAGTATTCGTTAGCAGTTAGATGAGTTTTAATAGAAGAATCATTTATGATTCTTTTCTGATATTTTTGATGGAGTATTGCCATCAATCAAGATTTAACTATGATTCCCGTGAAAGCACAGATGAATCATTAGTGAACCTTTTTTGAATTACTAGTGAGTATCAATTGTGGTTCTTTTATGATTCCTTTGGAAAATCTTTTGTGATTCTTTTATGATTATTTTTATAAAGTATGGAGGAGTTTTTCATGATTCTTTCTCCATACTTTTGATTGATTGTTGCCATGAATCACCATTCTTTTTGACTTACTTTTGAAGGCATAATGGGATTATTTGTGATCCTTTATTACTTATTTTGATTGATTTTGGCATTTATGGTGATTTTTTTGTAAGTCTTTCGATAGAGTGGAAGGTTTATTTTTGATTCTATATTGTTACATTTGATTGCTGGTTGGAATGTATGGTGATAGAAGAATCATTTTTATTATTTTAATACTTTTGATTGAGAATAGGCACCAATCGAGATTCTACTATGATTCCCGTTAAAGCATAGATGAATCATTTGTGATTCCTTTTCGTTTTGTTTGATCAAAAATACATTTTTTTTTTCATTCACGATTGTTATTACTTACCCTGTATTTGCGTCAAATAGTTATCCTTTTTTCGCATCAGATCACCATCATGTAGCGCATACTGATCGTAGGGGGGTTCATTATTGCTATGCTCAACCATATTGACAGCATTCGTATTGGTGTATTTACGTTGATCTTCTTCAATAGATTTTTCTGTGGACTTCCAGTAGACATCATGTATTTCTGCGGTACAACGAAGCTGTATGCGGATGCAAAAAGAACATTTTCTATAAATAGTTTATATATAAGTATATTATCTATTCGGACCACACACCCTTAGTCTTCCCTCAACAAAATGTTGTGCCTGTACAACGAAATGTATGCCAATAATTGATGTTTCCATATCATTGCGTATATCACGTAATATCTTATGATGTCGAACATTTGAGGGGTTTACCTGTTGATGTAAGCATATATGTACGAAAAAGAACATTAGCGCAGAAATTGGTAAAAATTTAATTTATTAAAATTTGTGCATTTCTAAAGCTCATTATAATGCTTCAGAATATAAAAGTTTGCTAACGTAATTGACTTAAGACGGCAAATTTTGCATAAATTACTTATAAGCTGCCGCAGGTTATAGCACAATAGACGTTGTACACACACATACGTATATAGGCAAAAATGTCCTTTATTCCTTTTGTTATGCTGCTTAAAAATTTCTTTGCATGACTTTCTTTGTTTGAGTTTTTTCCTTTTCTTTGCTGATTGTATTGAGTATACTTGTTAACTCCTTTTCTACATTTTTGTGCTATATTTTTGTCCAATGAAATTTTGCTGCTAAGACTTTTTTTGCATGCCACCTGCCCTCATTTTTTGTATGTATGACTGACTAACAAATTAAATTCCTTTTCTATTGTCCTGTTTTACTTTCTAAATGCTTGAGTGAAATTTTTATCGGCTTTGTGGCTGCTTTGCTATTGTTTTGGGGGTTAGTTGTTATGACATTAGTGCTTTGTTTGCCCCATAATGGTGCATTTTATTGGCATAGATAGTGCAATATTCACACAATTAGTTTGCATATCCTTTCTTTACCTTTTTATTCAGCCTTTAATTGATTTTAGAGCGTACAAAGCAAATTTTTACCAATATTATAGATTTTTTAACTAATTAAGCTACACTCAAGGGAAAATCTGCAATGCCTCATATTTTCTTCGGCATTTGTTTTTAAGTAGTCTCACTAAAAATCTTCAGCTATATGTAATATTTAAGCAAATGCTTTGGAATACCCACATTAAACTGTTAACAAGAAAATAGCACTAGGATTCTAATCCACAAGATGATTCATGCCACACCACTTGTACGTTTGTGGTTAACAATGACCCAATTTGTAGCACACATGCTGCTCTGCTACTCTACAAAAACAATGTCAATAAAAAAAATTGCAAAAAATTTACTTTACTCTATAGAATTGCCCACATGTGAAGTATTACAGAGTAGGTAGGTACCAGCATAAGGCAAGGACAAACAAAAATATCAAGGAAATACATATGTGTGTTGGTTGTTTTGGTTCGGTACGTTATGTTTGTGCTGCAAACAACAATGCAATTACAAATTCGTATTCAAATTCAATGTGTTTGTGCACGAATTTAGGTCAATGGGTTAAAAAATTAAAAAAAATTCTAACAAAAATTAGTGCGAAATTGATTTAAATTACAGGCATTAATTATGACGATTTATTGGCAGTTAGATATTACGTAGGCTGCTCAATATATTTCTGGCCTAGGCAACACTAAGTGTTGCTAGGTGCAATCTGACATTGCCACTGGAAAGTTTGATATTTTTTAGCATATAAGTACTCAGATCGTTTTGACGTACGTATCATTTGTGTTGTTTACAGTGACTTGAAAAAATCAATTTGGCAAAAAAATGGAATTAACTCGTGAACATTTTCGTGCGATCATTTTTCACAACTTTCGACGTGGATTATCACGACAAGAGTGCATCGATGAACTTAAGTCTTTGTATGGCGATGAAGCACCGTCCTATAACACTGTGAAAAACTGGTTTAATGAATTCAATCGTGGCCGACGCTCGCTCAAAGACGAATTCCGTGAAGGTCGTCCAAAAACGGCCATTGTGCCAGAGAACATTGATGCCATGCGTGAACTGATAATGCAAGATCGTCATGTGACATACCGTGAGATAGAAGCATGTTTGGGCATTAGTTCCATTTCAATACATTTGATATTTCATGAACACCTGCCCATAAAAAAGGTTTGTGATCATTGAATCCCGCACAATTTGACAATCGCTCAAAAAAAGGCTTGTGTCGATTGGTGCAAAGAAATGTTGAAAAAATACGATCGCGGTGCTTCAAAAGCGGCTTACAAGATTGTACAGGTGACGAATCATGGATCTATGCGTATAAGCCGGAGACAAAACAGCAATCGACCGTGTGGGTCTTCGAAGACGAGCCAAATCCAACGAAAATTGTTCGTGGAAGAAGCACTTCGAAGCAAATGGTCGCCTGTTAATCGGCAAAACTGGTCATGTGGCGACTGTTTCTTTTGAACAACGTAGGACGATCAATTTTGAGTGGTACACCACAATTTGTTTACCTGAAGTCTTCAGAGAAATTCGAAAAACGAACAAGAGAAGACGAATCTTCGTTCACCATGACAATGCGAGCTCTCACACATCGGCTCAAACCAGCGCCTTTTTGACCGGCCAAAACGTTGAATTGATGGGTCATCCGCCGTACAGCCCTGACTTGGCACCCAATGACTTCTTTTTATTCCCTCACATCAAGAAAAAATGCGTGGTCAATGATTTTCGTTGCCAGAAGATGCTGTTGAAGCGATCAAAACCCATGTTTTGGAGGTGTCGCAATCGCAGTGGAAAAAGTGCTTCGACAATTGGTTTGAGCGCATGCAAAAGAGTATAAATCATGCTGGAGAATACTTTGAAAATCAATAAAATTATTTTTGATGATAAATATTCGCATTTTCATTATTAGGCCAGAAATATATCGAGCAGCGCACGTATATGATTGTAGGAAGCCTGGGACGTATGAACAACTGAATTGAAGTTAACGCTAGTAGCTATAAAGTGTAGCAAAAGTTATGTCAAAATGTTATGTGATAATGTCATTTTGTAAAAATTAAAAACTTGAGCACTGTTTTCTTGAAAAGCTTAATAATTCTAAATTAAAGAAAAATTATTTCATCGATCAAAAGACCACCTCCTGACTTGATGCACAGCTTTGCTTGTTTTGTAGTATATTATGCCGTTGTTCACAGAATTTCCCATTTAAAATTAATTAACTTACTGACGACAAATTCTCAATGTATTCACAATACAAATTTCAGAGCACAATAACATTTGATTTTATTTGCATAAATTATAGCTCATTTATATTATGATATTTCTTTTGCTAGTATCTTGTTTTAATTGAATACTTACCTCCTCATCATTAACATTCCAAGTGAGATTTGCTGCAGGCCGTGAATGCCGTGATGTACAGTTGCCACGCAGTATATCACCAATGCGATAACGTGGACGTATGCCAGTTATGATGGGATTATTGTGGGGTGTTTCTGTAAGAGAAAATATAAAAATCGTTGCTCATTGTCTAACACGAGTATATAAAATTGAAAAAGGTATGAAAATCTTTCAAAATTGTTACAAATATTGCAAAGATCGCAATAGCTTGAAAAATTTTTGAAGAAATGGAAAAATAAAAAAAAAAAAAATTTCAAAAATGTTGGAAAAATTCGCAAATGTTTTAAAGTCGAAAAATGTTGAAAAGCACGAAATAAATGTATTGAAGAATTTGAAAATATTTTTTTGTGAAGTAGAAAAATTTCAAAAAATTCTATAGAACGTACATTAGCCCATAAGTTCCTGAACTGATTCACAAAAGGATTCTGTAAAAATATGATGATACATACAAAGGCATACAAAGAAAAAAGTAGAATTAACTTTTTATTTCTTATATGCAGTCTTTTTTCTTTTTGATTGCGGGTCTGAATGCATCCTTAGAATTGTCAATAAAGTTGCAGAATTTTGAGATATCCTTGCTTGAAATAGCTACAAAAAAGGTGAAACTTTTTATTTTAATGGCATTGCATATTTCTTTACAAAAGTTAACTTAAACTTTTCCAATTTGGGCTCTTACGTTCCAAGTTACGATCCTTTAAAGAGAACAAAATTTTTTTGGGGATGCCAAAAAATGCTCCAGCGAAAAAAATATGGCTCAAATCAAAAAGTCATTGCCAAAACTTTGGCGTATTTCCAGAGCAAAGACAAAACGTTCTAGCAGAAATGTTTCGAAACATAATAGAAGCGCTGAAAGAAGAAGACAATGTTGATGATACACGTATCGAATCTGATCAAAAAAGTTGTGTTTCTTCATTTGACCAGGAACTTATCACACTCATACGATGTGTTAAGTGTTTTGAAATGTTAAATGTTAAAGATATTTGAAAAATTTTAAATAAGTGGGAATATAATGATCAAGTTGAACATTAAAGAAGTCCTAAGACCTTCAATAATTTTTAAACAATCTACAATATACTTTCAAGCTGAAAATTGCTAAAAGAGGCGAAAAACAGTTGGTAATTAAAAAATAGGTATTGAAAGAAGAAACGAAAACTCTTAGAAAAGTATTGAATAAACTGGTGGTAACGACTAATGGAGAATGCAATACATGGTGACGAAGTAGAAAATGTCGAAAGAATCAAAGAAGTTTCAAAATTTGTTAAAACAGTCGAAAAGATTGAAAAAGTTGTAGTATGATTTTGATGTATAGATTGAATTTAGAAATAAAAAATTACTAAAAAAATTCTTAAACGGTATTGAGTATGCAAAATTTCCGAATCAATTTTTACGCCAAATTCTATATTAAGTGATGATTTCATGTTTGAAGATGGCTTAACTCTCCTATTGAATATAAATAATCAGGATCAAATATCAACAAGAACAAGACTCAAGATTAATACTGATTTTTCTCGTTTCTTTATTTTATACCAGAACGTTTAGTTAGAGACTCATACTAGCATTCGCAACCAAAATTATAAATATCAGTTTTTCACTTCTTTGAGTTCGATTACATCTTCTTTGATGACTGCGTATTTTGAATGAAAGGTATTTTATATATGATGTAGCTTCCTTTAGGTTCTCTTGAAATTTTTATCCAGTTGCGTTTGCATTTTGTTCTATTCATTTTATATTGTTGTTCTCTTATAATAATGTTCTAGTTCTATTATAGTTTTGCTGCAGTTGTGTTCTGTTTTAGAATTTTTCAAGTTCTTTCACATGTCTGTGCTAATTCCATTTTAGTGCTGTTCCAGCTGAACTAAACTTATGTCCTGGTACTGCTTTATTTCTGCTCTATCTCTGATTTCTTATTTATTTCCATTTTGTTACTGTAGAACTCTAGTTACGATATTTAGGACCTACTTTAGCTTCGTTCTAGTCATATTCCAACTTCAACCAACTTCCTCTTTTGAATTGTTTCTTGAAATTTGTTATTTTTCAGAGAAAACAATTTCTCTATTTTTATGCACTTTAGCGAAATTACTTTCAATTTTGTTTTCAAAATTTCTTCAATGAAATTTCTCGTGTATTATACAATAACAAGCGAAATTTCTCAACAAAGATTTGTTATTCTACGTAACATCCGAAAGGTATTTCAAGCGCTCAATTGTATGATGAATTTCCCAAGAGTTTACATGGCGCGTACGTTGTGATTGACATTGTCTGCATGTCAGTCACAGAAGTCGTGTCGTCGAAATCGCACTCTCCTCTGTCATGTAATCGATTATTGGACGAACGTGAGTTAATAGTAACCTAAATGCGATACACTGTTCTACTACACTTTGTAACAAAAATGCTTCAATGCACTTACAGTTTATTGAATTTCGACAAAGATCCTATCAATAATTGATGCAGAAAAAATTTTGGTTAAGGTGAAATTTTCGATTTTTTTTTTTTATTTGCAGTGGAAAGCAAATAAATGTTAAAGTTAAAGTTTACGCTTTAACAGAGCAAAAAACAAAATTTATATTTTGGTAAAGCAAACTTTTTGGCGCCAAAGTAGAACTTTTTTTTTTCAATTTTTATGCAGTGCATTAAAAATTCTACAGTTTGCTTGTAATATTTTTCCCCCAAAAAAACAGTTTTTCCAAGAAAAAACCTAAATAAACACATGAAAAGTTATTGACCAACGAACAAACACTTGTGTTCTGGTCTGTTTTTTCTATTGAATCAAGTTTATGTGACTTAAACTTTGGCAACATACAAGCTCTAATGGAGTGAAACATGAAAAAAAATTTCGACATAAAAAGTTTATTTTTGTTGTAAACTAAGATAACTTCACTCACAAACAGTATCAAGGATTATATTACTTTTACAAGGTACACGACCTAATAATCTCCAAATCGATAGTAAATACCTCACCCTCCACTTAACGTGTCTGGCCTTTAGACATTCCATTCAGTCTGTGCAATGTCATAATGTCATTTTATGGGAATTTAAAGTGCAAAATTACTGAATATTTTTGGTAAACAATGGCTGGGGAGGTAGGGATGAAATTTTTGTGGCGCCACTAAAATGAATTTTTGCTTTGTGCTATTGTCTGTGCAATAAAAGTTTTTATGTCTTGTGTAGCTGTGTGTGCACTGATGAATTTAATAAAACTATTTATACTTATTACTATGCCAGAAGGTAGAAGAGTGGAGTTTTTGCTTTTGAAAATATTTGAGTCCAGTCAGGTGAAAGCAGCTGAGCAAGTACAAATAGTTGGAATTTTATATAAATAACACTAGAAACTACATTTATTATTATAATTGTACTTATGTTTTGATTTTTTGAAAACTTTTTATATTCAAAATCTCATGAGATTTAAAAAATTTTTCAACATATGTCATCAAACTTTTTAAAAAATTTCATGAGATTTTTGGGATGTTGCATGCGATTTTTTTTAAATGTCATGAGATTTAAGAAAAAATTAAAAGATCTCTAACAGTTTTACAATTTTTAAATAAGTAAAACAATATATTTGAAAAATCATTAAAGTCGTAAAAATGTCATACGATTTTCAATCTAAGAAAATATGTTCTGATGATCTCAATGAAATTTTAGAAAATGATGTTTTTCAAAATGTCATGATATTTTTTATGATTTTCATAAAATTTTCAGAAAACTGTTTTTAGGTCTTAAGAACTATTATAAAATTTTGGCTAAGTATTAAGAGATTTTTAAAAAATTTCATGAGATTTTCTTTCAAGTAATGTGAGACTTAACAAGAATCTTAAAAACTAATACGATTACAGATAATTTTTGAAAAATTCTAGAAAATGTCATAAGATTTTTATTCGCGATTAAGATATTAACAAATTTCGTATGATATTCGAAATTAATATTCTTGATTTTTATAAAAATTTTAAACAAATGTCGTGAGATTTTTCAAAAAATTTTATAAGATTTTCTATCAAATAATGTGAGATTTAAGAAGAACCTTTTTGAAAAATCAAATAGGTCATAAGATTTTTTATGATCTTTGAAATAAATAGTCAGGATTTCAATGAAATTTTCAAAGAAATGTGATGAGACTTTCCAAAGTGTCGTGGGATTTTTCAAAACTGTCCAGAGATTTTTGTCAAGAAGATCATGTGGCTTAAGAAGAATATAAAAATTTTTTTCATATGTCATGCGATTTTTGAAAACTAAAATCTAGAAAATGTCATAAGAGATAGAAATGTATTTTTTTTTCTATCTTCGAAGGTAATATGAATTTTTATCTAAAAATCATGAAACTTGAAGTGTTTTTTAAGTATTTAAAACTACAAAAAGACCTAAAAAATTTCATGGGATATTTGGAATTAATATTATTATATACTTGTACTTGATTGTTGTACTGAGGAGTTCTACTTGTGTCATAATTATATTGTCAAATAAATTGAACTATTGTATATTAATTTTAAATATAAAAGCCTTTCAAAAATATCATGAGATTTTTAAGAATATCATGAGACTTACGGTCAAAAATCAAGAGATTTATGAAAACGTAATAATCTCGTAACATGCGCCTTAAATTCTTGAATAATGTATAACTTGATATTTTCTGGAAGACTATGAGGGTAATATTTTTATGTGTACAAATTTTTTCATTATTCAAAAATCTCATGATAATTTTCAAAAGTTTCATGATATTTTTCAAAAATCTCATGATATTTATCAAAAATCTCATGCCAATTTTCAAAAATATTATATTTCTTAAAAATCTGATGATTTTTTTTTTTTTTTAATCTCATGATATGGACCAAAAATGCATGTTATTGTAAAAACATTGAACGCATTTATGAACACTTGATGAGGTTAGGTGTCTTGACATTTTTGGACATTCTCATATGTACAACTTCTTGAACCTAAATAAAATTCATAGCAAAAATATTGATAAATTTCATATTTTATTTGGAAGGAATAATAGAAATAACAACAAAAAAAGGATCTATATTTTTTGCGGCTACATCACAGTACACATAGTATACTCACCAACAACATTCAATTCCGCTACTGCTATCAAAGTATGAAATGATGGAGCATCTGCTGAAACTTCACAGCTGTAATGTCCAGTTGTTGATATTGTCACATCGTCCAATACAAGTTGACTCTCATTGGAGGAGTAACGCTGTAAAAGTGAAAAACAAAAAGGACAGCAATAAGAAGGAGCAAAATAAAAATTAATTTAATTACACTTTTTATGACTTGTCGCAAGAAATACACCGACAATAAGAAATAAAATCCAAGCCCAAACTTTACAAAACTCATCAGCCCTCATAAAAATGGTCATTTCCTATAATGTTCTCATCTATCCACTCGACTACGTCAATGCACTGTTAATTACTTTTCTTTTTGTTTCTTTGTACCCTCCTTTGAGTAGCGTAGTAGCTAGGTATGTGCACTTATTTAGTCCTTAATTGCTGCAAATTATGTTTATGTTGTTTTATATCACTCACACACATACACATATATACACACAGGTTAATTGTTCCCTCTGTATCTAAAGGGATACTCTTGTTGTATTCTTAAATGGTTGAACATTTTGTTTTATTGATGTCTGCATTGTTGCCAAATTAGTTTTGTTGGACAGGATATCAGGCGATTCAAAAGAATGTTTAGTAGCTTATAAGCAAACTTTGTGTGTTGACGATGACAAGAACTCTAGGATAATTAACCAATTAATAGTGTTTATACACATACATAGGCGTTAATTTGAAGGTTGCAAAAGTTTGGGTAAGTAAATTAACTTAAATTTCATTGGGAACTCTTAAAGTAGTAATAGAGAAGTGATTTGAAAAGACTACTTCGCTTTGACGGGCAAAGTTTTTGGAAATTTGAATTTATTTCAAACAAAATATTCGTCAAGATAAATTCACTCATTACAAAATCCATTATTATGTAAGTAAATGAGTTTCATAACCACAAAAATATGCAACATTTTTTGTTTACGAAAATTTTTAAGTTTTTTGCGCACACCAATGTACATAACAAAAAACCCAGAGCTCTGTTGCAGGTAAACATATTCTGTGTATATAAAAACTATACGTGAAACAAACAACAACTACTGCAAATAGCAATGCACTGTGTAATTTTTGCTAGAATTGATATTGATCCTTTTGTGTAATCAACAAACATAATGAAAAAATACCACATACAAAAAAATCACACTTTTATTCTTTGATAAATATGCTAACATATGAAATCTCGATGGGATCTGAAATATTTTGACCATTTTACGATGTTTAAGTTCACAACTCACAAGCCTAGGTCAATTTTTTTAACTGAGTCAAATTCAAAAGATTTTATTGGCCTAGAAGGAGGTTTAGAGTTGTCTCAGAAAAAGTTTATGACTTTATTATTTTAACTATGCTGGACACAAACGTTGTGAAGTTTAGTGCTGATAGAGGAAAAATCACATGACATTTTCAAAAAGATTTGACATTTTAAAAAAATCTCATGATATTTTTTGAAAATTAAATGATTTGTCTTAAAATATCTTACGGTATTTTCAAAAATCTAATGATATTTTAAATAACTTCTGAGAAAAGAATTTTATTATTAAACGTTGTCAAGTACAACCAAATCTGAACTATTGTACAAAGCAAGAATCTTAAATCAATGATTAGTAGTGATGAAGTAAAAAACTCACACAATTGTGAGAATGATATGCGCATGTGTATGAACTTTCACATTTTAAAATATCGCATGACATTTTATAAGATTTTATGACATTTTTTAAAAAAATTTCAGAACTTTTTTTAATAATCTCATGATACTTTTTTAAATATTTCATGATATTCTTAGAATATCTTATGCATTTTTTTAAATTATCTCAATTTGTTGATATTCTATGACATTTTGCTGTTAAAATGAAAATCGTTTTCTTTTATATCAACCTGCAGCTCAATACACGTATATTTACTACTTCTCAAAAATCCAAAATTATTTAAAAATGTCATGGAAAAAGTATTTAAAGTGTTGAATATCTTCAAGCAAAACAAAATCCGTGCTACAGAAATAAAGATGGGATTAGGTATAAATTTAAAACCAAGGATTGTAACTGGGATAGAGGAAAAATCACATAATATTTTTTAAGACTTTGAGAAAAATTTGCAAGACATTTTTTAAAAATCTCACGATATATTTTTTGAAATTCTCATGATATTTTTTAAAAAATTTTATAATATTTTCAGAGCATCCAAAAAAAATTTTAAAATTCTCATGGTAAACAATTTTAAGTTTTGAATATCTTCAAGCAGAACTAAATCTGAACTATAGAACTAAGAATTGAACAATGCACCTTAAGGCAAATATTTTCTTAAAGACTTTGAAAGTGATGTGTTGATGTGCACGAATCTTCACGTTTTTGCACAGTCCCATCGCATTTTTTAAAAATATCATGATATTTATTAAAAATCGCGTGATACTTTTTACGATATCTCTAGGTATTTTCAAAGATCTCCAACAAAATTTTTATCATTGTCATATGAAAGTATTTCACATCTTCCAGTAGAACTAAACCTGAGCTATGGATCCAAGTATTGGACAAGGCACGAATTGTGAAGGAAGAACTGATATTGGCGTTTTGTTGAACTAACAATTTCTTTTAGTGTTTTTTTTTTTTTTTTTTTTTGACAATTTGCAATCACTATGATTTTTTTCGACATTTTTTCCTTATAACTCGCATACTTTTTGATTAAATTAAATAATTTTTGAAAGTTTCCAACTTCAATGAATTTTTTTGATATTATTTGGCACACTCAACTTTCATCAATTTAGCCCATATTTTTCGACGTTTTATACGTTGGAATTTTTTCAACGTAAGTTTATACTTTCCAATACTTAAAGTGTTTTTGCGAATCTTTGCGACATAAGTGTATGGACTATTTTGATTTGCATCGGCTGCCTTTTTTTTTGGAAATTTTGTAAGAAAATAAAATACTCTTGATAACACTATAACTTTATATAAGCTTCTGTATATAAAGTTTATAATTAGATAAGTTAATGAACTCCTAGATAAAAGCACCTGCTTTTTAGGAAATAATATATAAGCTTTAAAATAAAAAAAAAAAAAATATGTAGCTATGAATTTATTTTGGGCAATAAACTTTAAACTTTGAATGAATGATTTGCATCGGCTTTTATTTTTTTTATATTGTATATGATGAAATATAATTTTTATTTCTTATTGATGCTTATATGTTTCTAACTTCTATACGCTTTTCCATATACCTTTTCCCTAATGGTTAGACCTGCATTCCTATAAAATTTTGGTACATTTAATGCTCCAATCAAAAAATTATGATACCACTAAAACTCCACATTTTTTTAAACAAACTCTGCAAAATTTTTAAAGAAAAACCTTACAAACCCTCACGTCCAACTGCATACACTGATACGCGTACAGTCAGTTTCTGACGTGTTAGCAATGTCACGTGACTTACTCTGTTAACATTTATTTCTATGCAACATACGTTCGTTTGTAAATTTATTGCAATGGTAGTGGTGGTGCGTGTTTTTAAGCTGAGCTTGTGTTTGTTCGTAATGCAGTGCTTTGGAAAAACTTATTTAAAGAAAGAAATTTGGTTTTAAAACAAATTTTTTATGTATTTTTATTTTCATTTCGCCTGTATTTTTTGTAGCATACTTTAGAGCGCATTTTTCTAACGCAAAGTTGTGATACAACAAAAATCACCCACTCGCATAGTGCATTTGTATTGAGGTTTATATGTGTGCACTACGATATTTTGTTTTGCGTGTTTGTTAGTTGCATACTTTTGTGGGTAAACTTGACTTGCGAACTTTTAGTACCTAGGTAAAGAGTGAAAATGTGGTTTGGTTTTTTGCAATGCGTGAGTTTCTTTTGTTTAAATATGGGCAGTTTTATTTAAAGTCAGCAAAACATTGCCGTATTAGGTCAAAATTAAAGAAAACAAGACTTAAGTAACATTCCAAATAAATACTTAGCGTAGGGTATTCAAAAAGTCTCGCAACAAACCGGTGAAATTCAATTCAGATTAAAGTATTATTCTTTTATACACTTACATACCTCAACTTTAACGCCTGGAAATTGAAAAACTTTCATGGCTGGATTTTCTTTTGGTGTATAGCGATAGAATTCGCGTCGTCCTTTGTACCATTTAACTGCATACAAACTATCATCCTCGAGATCATAGTAACACTTCAATAACGCACGCTCACCACGACGCACCGCATGTGGTATACTGACGCGTACATCGCGCAACGCATAAGCAAAATCTGTAAATAGACAAAAAGTTTAAGAAAATTATTGAAATGTTTGATTGGGGGAAAACACTAAATTGACATAAAATAATTTTCAAAAATTTACGCACAGCTTTAGAGCATTAAAAACAAATTTTAACAAAGGAATAACAAGTCTTTTGTTTTAAAAATTAAATCACACTAAAACACTCTGCTTGAATTTAATAGCAACTAACTCAACCCCCAGACGTCAGTTTATTATTATCAAGTCATTAAAGCTGCTATATCTCAGCTCTTATTTATGTATCAGTCTGTCTTGTAAACGGCTTTCGTCCTTCTCAACACCATTTTTGTTGCATTCAAGCCACAGCCATGAAAACAACATTATTTTCGCAGCATTTGTTGCATCATAAAAATGAAAAACTCGCACTTGTAACTTGAGAGCAGCCCCTATTGAGTGCATTAAGCTTTTGTTTGCTGCAACCGCCGCACAACAATTGCAGCGCCACTTTAATCGACTGTCAGCATTAGAGATAAGAGACATTCACTGCTCACCCTAAGGCCAAACAAATGCATACGAGTGGTTTCTATCTTTATCCTTTGCGAAATAAATCACATTCGTCATCGTTCAGCGTTCATGACATGATGCTCCTTTTTTAATGCATTTTTATGTTATTATTTTAACATCCTTCATACCCGCTAGAATGCGTAGTATGCTGTCCGCAACATGTCATCTTCATTGTTGCACTGTGGGCAAATTTTAAGTTTTTTAGTTAGCTCTTACAGCGTTGTGCTTAGGCGGCCATTTGTGAATTTTGCACAATCTATAGCGTAAGTTTCTGTTCATAAAATTAACAACACAGATAAGTTCAAAACCATATCAAACTTAAGAAAAGCGCGAATATTATTTTGATGACTTAAGCAAAGTTGTACTAAATTTGTAAATTATATATCACTCATACGCCATGTGAACAAAAGTTTCTTACTAAAAGTATGCATGGTTTTACATATATTTTATTTTTAAATGATTGTGTACTCTAAACGTCTATTTAGTTTAATAAATTATCTTAAAAAAAAAATTCTGAAATCAATTCAAAATTTTCTAATTTTTTTGCTGTTATACAGTGCAAATCGTTTCTTGCCACCTGCGCAGTATGCTGTCCGCAACATATAATCTTCATTGTTGCATCGTGTAAAGTGTAAAAAAAGTTTACGTTTTTTAGCGAGCTCCCATATCTTTGTATTTAAGCGGCCATTTAAAAAATTTTTCAAATATGTAGTGCAAATAAATGCTTGTAAAATGCATTGCACAGAAAAGTCTAAGTTCGTATCAAATTTAATAAAAAAGTGCATCAGCTTTTTATTACAAATGCAAAATTGTGCAAGACTTTTTTAATAGATGTCACTCATACGTGATGTTAGCCAAAATCGCTCACTAAAGTTTGAATGGTTTAACACCTATTTATTTGTATTCTAAAAGTATATTTAGTTTATAAAACTATTTGAAAAAAAAAATTACTATGGGTAAGGTGTAAAAAAAAGTTTTCGTTTCTTAGCGAGCTCCCACAGCTTAGTGTTTTAGCAGCCATTTATGAAAGTTTAAAATTATGTAGTATAAATATGTGTTAACAAAATGTATTGCACAGATAGCTCTTAATTATTATCAAACTTAAGAAAAACACGTTTAAACTATTTACGGCGAAATCAAAAACACACAAAAATTTATTGATTAAATGTCACTCATAAGTCATGTTTACCGAATTTGATTGTAAGAAGAACGTATGGTTTTATATTTTTGTTTAACTTAGTGTTAAACTTATTCAATTTTTTATTATTATCTGAGCCGTTTATTATGAAAGTGGGGCAAGTCCATAATGAAGCAAAAATAATTTCATAGCATGAATTGGCTACCATTTTGTTAGAAATCAATAAAATTGAACTTTGTCTTCACAGAAAGCCTGCATGATGATGTGGAATTTGTTGCGTTAAGTTTTAAAAATGATATGGGACAAATAACCGACCATTTTGGCACATAATGTGTATGACAATACTTTTGCCTTGTTGGGACTTCCCCTTCTTTCATAATAAACGGCTCATTAATTATTTTAATTTATAAAAGTCCTATACTATACAAAACTCTTAGGAGACTTACAAGCTTTTTATTTGCTTGGTGTTCTACACTACAAAACTGATCTGACCGCCCTTTCATACACGCAAGAATGTGTCATGTGCTGTTGGTAACATGTCATTTCATTGTTTGACTATAGATAGATAAAATGCAAAATAGTTAAGTTCTTTAGCTAACCCTCAGAGCGTTGTATTTAAGCGGCCATCTGTAAAACTCATAAGAAATGTAGCAAAAATAAATGTAAATAATACATTGCCTAGCTAAGTCCAAATCCAAATCGAACTTGAGAAATCTACGTATAACATGCGAATGAGTGTAGAGAATTTCAATAAAGTTCATTAATTAAGTCAATCATACGTCATGTTAATATAACTTGATTTTTTATCTAGTTTTTGCTGTTTTATGTTTTCTTTCTATATTTTATGTGTATTTATGTTTGATTTATAAAAGTATTTTATACAAAATTCCTAAAACATTTCTTAATTTTCTCATTTCTTTGTTGTTCTACAGTGCATAGCTGCATTTGCTGCATTGCTCTTTCTGTGATTTTCATTATGTTGTTGCTATTTCCATTACAGTCTCGCAGTTTTATTGCGTTGCTGTCTGTGTGTGCTTGCTTTTGTCTGTGTTCTCGTCTGTGCGCTTATGTTGCATTTCATTTCAACAATATAAACAAACATCAGCGTCGTCGCGCACCCAAAAGGATTTCGCTTTTAGCCCCTCTGCTTTGTTTTGTATACTTTATATATTTTTTTTTTTTAAATGTCTTTGGTGTCATTTCGCTTTTAAAGAAAATTTTGATTCTCTTATGGCGACGTTCAGCGTTAGTGTGTGTGTCCTATATATATTTATTTAAAAAAAACCAACAGCAACTACAATAACAACTATAAGTGTGTGTAAATATGCTTTGTTAGCAGCGATTGAAGGACGGCGCTGTAAATGAGATTAATAAAGTGCACAGCAATTTAAGTTTGCGCTGGCGAACAGGAGTGGATGTGTGTGAGAAATATGCTGAAATATTTTTATATAGAAATATATATACTTTTATGAATGTATTGTTTTTTCATACATATCTAGGTACAAATCAAAAAAGTTGAGTTTTTTTAACTAACTTTCAGTGATTTTATATTGAATACACGATTTTGAAATCTATATCTTTTCTCTATCTGGCTCCAATCGCTAAGAAAATGAGAGTCTGACCTTGAAAAACTCAAATGGGACAAATATGTCCTGTTGGTACTGAAAGTGTTAAAAACATGCTTAAGCCTATGTGGTTCAGAAGCTAAAATAATTTAAAGTTATTAATTAAATTAAAGTTTTTGTTTCAATTTAAAACATACATTTTTAGAAATTTTTTTTCCCAAAACAACTAGTCCACATTTCAATGTTGCCAATCTAAAGCAACAAAAAAATCCATTATATGCAAAAATTATGTTTTATGAAAATTGCTTAAATAAACAAAATTGAGTGTCAAATTCAATTTGTATCAATGAAGTGTTGATGTAAAATTTTCCCATGCTGCTGCTTGAAAAAAAGCAAAAATAAAACTGAATATAAAATTAACTACAGCGCCCGAAAATATGCAGCAAATTTGAATTATTGCATAAATAACATAATAAATAAAGCAAACAAAATAAACGAGAAATTTCCGCATAGCACAGACAGACAGTGTTGTGCAAAATTGATTCCACAAAAATAACAGTTTCAGTTGAACTTAACGCTGGACTTAATTGTGAGATTGCAAAGCTTCTGCTAAACTTACTGCTGGTACAGAAACAAGTTCAACTTTTTAGGATAGCTGACAGGCCTTTCCGTTTAAGCGGCCACATTTTAAACATCGAATTTCCTATAGAACATACACTTAGTTCATAGTAGTACTTTAAGTCATTAGTCGTATCGAACTTGAATAATGCATAAAAAGGCTTTGACAAAGTAAGGCAATTTATTGGCAAGAAAGACATTAATTGTCTCAATAAGGTAGTTAGAAGATCGTGTAAAAACAAAAACATATTTAAAGATCGTGCAAGAGAAGTAAAAGGTACATCAAAAGGCCCTAGATGTTAAATGAAGTATTGTCCACATATGTGGACATTAAGAAAATTATTCATTATTGACAATTTCTAAAGTTATTATTTTGCAGTTATGTATTATTTAGATACAATTTCATCAAGATAATGGTTAAAAAATAATGTTTTTCTTTATATATTTAGAACAGTATCCAAAAGGATGCAATAGGAAATCTCAGAAATTTATGCACTGTAGAAAATTGTTGCAAATTTCTTATACACGATTAATAAAAAATATCAAAAGCAGCTACCAGTCAGCCAGAGCACATGAATTTAACATCGATTGAATTGAATGGGATTGATGCTGACAGCATAAGTTGAGCAGCAGCAGCAGCAACACCGCATATAAAAGTCGGTCGGTAAGTTGTATTGAGTTGAGTGAAACGAAGCAGCCACAAAATGTGTGGTTGGAGATGTAAGAAAATTAAATGCTTATGGTGAATAATCAGATTTACTTATACTGGAGTATGCACGTTAAAATTCAATTCCTTTTGGTATGGCTGGTTTAAATTGAACATTTTCGAAAGTGGAGAGCAATGATTGTTTTGAGGAGTGATATTTCTTAAGGCCGTAATGAAATCAAAGCAGAATAATCAACTGAATTTATAGTGGTGTAGACTAGGATTTGAGTTGAGATTTTATTGAATTAAAAAGAATTTATATAAATTATTTCATAGATTTTGTACAGACAGCACGATCGTTTGCTGGAAGACTAACGTAACAAAAAAATTAAAATAAAAAATTGCACCTGAAGATGGATGGGGTCTTAAATGTACCTCTGATGAGTTATAGGGTTCAAACTGATTTTCTGACTTGTTGCATAAAACCAGTTTTTTTGGGTCATCTTAATATTTTACTGAAAATTTTCTTATAAACATCTTTTAGCTAATGGCAAGAAATTTCTAAAAACGTATTTCGTCTATATGGTTTGAAAAGATTTTGCAAATTTTTTAACTTTTAAAATTGATATTTTAATACTTTTTTTCTATTTTTCTTTTATAATGGTGTCCATTTTAGTTTGAAAAAGGTCCTATTAATATAACCTTTTATATTTGTTTTTGCAATTCTTGTTAAATTTCCTTTTATTTAGTAGTACATTTGTTATACCAATTTTTTAATTTAAGTTAGAAAATTAAGAATAATCCGTTTGAAGACTCTAATATATGTAGCGCGAATATCATATGAAACGCAATGCATGCAAGAAACTAGAATATTCTTTTCCAACCCCAAAATAAAAAGTTAAGTTAAATGAAGATCTGTTAAGTTGGTAAAAAAAGTATTCGGTTTTTCAAAAATTTCTTCATTGTTGTATTTGCATCCTTGATTTGAGTTCTAAAATATAAAAATCCAAACAATTGCAAAAGAGCTGTATTGTGCAAGCAAAAAACATGATAGAAACCAACATGCAGTATTGCAAATATATTTACATACATTTTCTTCTGAGTGAAGAGCTTGAATAATTTAAGTAAATTTTTCTAGCAATATGTCTAAACTTAGAAATATTCCACCACAGGCGTGGTATTAAAACAAAATGCGTGACTACAGAAGGAAAACTACATACCTAATGTGCAATAAAATAGAAAGTATTGGTGATGAAAAGAAAAATAAAATTTTCCAAAGAGAAAACTGTTCCTTTCCAATTTAGCTAAAAAAAGTTCAAAGGAAAATCTAAAAATTTTAAAGAAAAACTATGTTTGCTATGAAAAATGGGCCTCTCATTGCTTCTGTAGGAAAATATGGTAGTTTGCAACCTTATATCGGCATTTCCGCCAAAAGGTTCACCGTGACTCAAAAATTTAAATCATAAAAAATGTTTTGTTTCCTAAATACTCTCAAGGTAAACTTCCAAATAAGGGGAGGTTTTTCCAAACTTTTTTTTTTATATAGGATGGGTCTCCTAATAGGCAGGTGGAAAAATAGCTGAATATAAATAAAAAATGAAGATAAAATTCCCTTTATTTCTTCGGTTCAAAACTGACCAAAATATGGTCACTCGAACATGGGAATTTTGTTAATGCAGTCGGAAACCGGGGCGTCTTACAAAAAAAGTGTTGAAAGCAAAAATTACCAAAAACTATTCAAAAACTACGTGTGATTGTTTTCAGAATTTTTGGGGAAATTTTATTATATTTCAAAGATTGGTCGAAAAAGCAAAATTAAAAAAAAAATTCCAAAAAATTCTGAAAATTATTAACGTTTTTGTCTTAGACAATCCTAAGCATTTTTTGGATTAAACTCTTTTTTCGTAAGCTTCCTGGTAAAGTTATTCAATTTCGTCTTCAAAGTAGCAGGAAAAACAAATGCGAGAAGTTGCCGTTCCTTACTTTTAAATGTCGAGAGTAAGAACTTCACGGATAATATTGAGTGAAATGGGCAAGTAAAATATCTGGGTTCCACAAAGATTCAGAAAGACAAAACTAACTAAGTATACTCAAATTTAGACGAAAGTTTTCAAGCTTTTTTGAATTCAAGAATCGAGAAAGCCTTAGAGAGGGGTAAAAGTCATTGCAAATTACTCTTTTTAATGAAAACGTTTAATTTTAGTTCTATGATCCTAAAAATTTCAGCAGAATAATTTCGTACCAAAAACACAAGTCTAGAGTTTTAAAAACTTAGTGGGAAACTGCTTTGAAAAATTTACCTATGGTATCAAGCTATATGTAAATTCAAATTGTACAGATAACTTCCGAAGTGTACAACAATGAATTAAAGTAAGACATACTTAAGAATTTAAAACATATTTCAAAATATTATGAATAAAATTAAGCACAATAAAGCATAAATTTCTTGCTAATCGTTTGAAAAATATCAAGAAAAAAAGATTTTTTTTCTCAGAAAATCTTGTAAAACATTCGTTTATTTCTTTAACAAGATTCTTTCTCTTAAGACAGCTTTAGAAAATACAAGTAAAGTTCTAAATCAAATTAAAAGAACATCAAGTATGTGACCTGAATTTCAAATTCCTGTACAAGATGACAAAAAACTTATGCAGACTCGAGGATATTCCCACAAAAACCTAAATAAAGTTAAAGGAAAAACAAATATAAATTCATACATATGTATGAAAGTTGTGTGTGTAGGTATGTCCTACGTCTGTGTAGGAGAAAATAGAGAGAGACTGAGCTATCTCTAACTAATATACAACATTGTAAAATTTCTGTCCACGCAATGTTTACGCACGTTTGCACAAATTTAAATGGAAATTGCGCGCGCCAACCGACAGTGGCAACAACAAAAAGACAGCAGCAACAGCAACAATAACAAGCATAGCTAAATTTGAGCTTAAACAACATTGTAGAGTGTAATGGTGTAATTTAGGGATGATGGAAAATATCAATATTTTACATAAAATCATGAAGAGTCTACTGAATATCATAACAAATCTTGATAGAAATGCTCGTGAGTGATATATTTTTCCAAAAAAGATACTATAAAGAGCCAAATTGTCAAAAAGTGTGACGCAAAAGTACCAGATTTTTGTAGAATGTTTGCAAGTGGCAAATCTTATATCAACAATGCTTCTACAACAGAGTCTTTAACTCAGTTAAACAACATGTCCCGTCCTTTTGAATTCGATGTCTAAATGAAAAGGCCTAACATATCAAAATGAATGATATTTAGCTTCCAGCTTTTTGTAGAGTATTAGCGAATGAATACATTTTTCTCAGTAGCGCTACTATCACTCAATAGGAAGGTCCTCTTAAACGCAAATGTCTATAAGTCTGTCAGAAACAACCAGATTTTTGAAAAATGTTTGTAATGAGTCAATTTTGAATAAACAATGCCACTACCAGAGAATTTTCAATTCAGCTGAAGTTTAACAATGTGTGTGACACTATCTTCTTCTGACAAAGTCTAGCAGTTAGTTGACGTCGAGCAAAATGTATGACGCTATCATGGGGAAATAAAGCTTTTGCGTTCTAATGTTAAGCGAGTCTTGATGTTTGGATTAATATTAAAAGAAGTTTTGTGTTCTTTTCAAAAAAAATATTTTAAAAGATCCAGGAACTACTTATGCCAAGGTGCGTTTTTATTAATACTACTTAGAATCGTGCAATGTTAAAAATTTGGCCACAAATGTATTAAATAATTTTAGTACATTTTGGACAGTTTTTGCAATTTTTTTTGCTATTTGGTACAAAAAAGAAAAGCTCATTTATCATCCTTGGTACAATGAAACATGTCAAATCAAAATAAACTAAAAACATGAAATCAGTGCCATTCAGCTTTTTGTTCTTCTCATTGTGCTATATCCTCTTTTCAGCTCTAAGTGATCGCGTATTTTGGCGTTTTTAAAATTGAAAAATTTGCATTTAATTTTACCTTTCTTAATGGCAAAATATTATGATAATTTCAACTTTGTGCTTATTTACACATAAAAACCTTTTTAATGGTGTATAATTCAAAGTCGTGCTACATTTCTAACATAGTGAAAAAGGTAGGACAAATTTTTGTCTTGTGTTAATATATAAATTAGTACTTAAATTGTAATAAAAATATTACGTTTTCTCAGATAGCAGTTAACATTCTTTGTAAGTAGTAGTTTAATAGTGCGTTTTCTCAAATAGCCGCAACAGCATTTCCGAAAAGATAAAATAGTATCAAAAATAGTACGTTCCTCAAATAACATCAAACATAAGCTGGGCTTATAGTACGTTATACAACCTTTTTTCTCAAAATGAAGCATACTTTGTGTTCATAGAACGATTCACATTCCGAAACTGTAAAATAGTATTCAAAATGGTATGTTTTCTCAAAAAGGAGTAAAACATTCTTTGTGCATATGTCCGTTTAATTACATCTCCGAAATGGTAAAAAAGTACTTAAAATAGTGCGCTTTCCCAAATAGCAGTAAACATACTTTGTGCATGCAGTCTGATATTCGCTTTGTTTTTATTTTTTGTTGCAAAGCTTGAGTGGAGGAGCAGTGCAATTTTTATTTTTTTTTTAAATTGGGCAATGCCACGCCCCTAAATGATAAAAAAGGTCGCACGTCTATGTCGGTGCATCGATTTTAATGAAATATGGCAGGGAAATAGGTTCAAGACTAAGGAACGATATAGTGACCATTATTTCTTTGAAAGGGCGGTGCCACGCCCCTAAATGGAAAAAGCGCTCTCACGTCGAAGCTGCCCTATCGATTTTTATGAAATTCGGTATGGAGATGGGGCTAACCTTTAGAAACGATTATATGGCCATTACGTGTTTAAGTGGGCGGTGCCACGCCGCTTGATAAAAAAACGCTCTCACACTCAGCGACTGATTTTTATGAAATTTGGTTTGGAGTTGGGACTAACACTAAGGAACTATAATAGGACCTTTATATTTTAGTCGACCTTGCCACGCTTCTAAAGAGAAAATGCACAGACATGGTTACTGATGAGAATTTGTTTGCTTAAGTTAACACTCTTCTATAAATCAAACCGAAATGGTTGAATTTCAGCCATAAGGCAACCTCTAGTATTTTAAAATGTTCAAAAGATCATAACTACTAAATCATTACAAACACTATCCCGATTTTGAGTTCACATAAAAGGTAGTTCTGATTTCATTCCATGAAAAATATTTTGAAACAGCAAAAATGTAAGCAATTTCAGTACTTAAATTTTACTAAAAACTTTATTTTCTCGAAATAGAAAGATCTTAAGCCTCTAAAAACAAAAATCAAAACAAATAAAAAAAAAAATTTCCAATTTTGTTCTGAAGAAAACTATAATCTTAATTTAAGCGAAATCCGATATAGTCAATCCAAATTTTGTTGCATTAGGCATGGAATGCCTGTTTAACAAAGTATCGATACTTCACTTCAAATTAAGAGCTTAACCATCTCTACACTTGAAATCCCACAAAGAAACCCAAAAGCTGCTTGTTAGCTTTGTTTGTTTAACAAATTGTTGCTTCGTTTTATCTGCTGCTTTCTATTGCTTTACATTTTTTCCATGCTTTTTTTACTTTTTTTTGACAATTTGGCAACTTTGACATTCGCGACTTAATACCTTCAATGCAAAATGTGCTACGACGGCTCATCCATCGTCGTTCTGGCTGGAATGCTTGAAAGGCGAAAACATTTCGCAGGTAATTCGCAAACAATCAGCCAAGCAAAAACAGTTAGTAACTTAATTTCCGCTTAGCAAACACACAAACACAATCACACGGATTCGCACACACACACATAATATACACATACATAGAGACATCTAGTAGCTAACATAGACATGCACAAGCACATACAAACACAAATTTATCTACTTGTACGCTTTCTCCCGAATGTACACAAATAGACCGACATCCTTAAGAGATTATTCACGGCACGTTAAATTTGGCCCCGGTTTGTTTGCTGGAAATTCAAGCGAAAGGTGAACATAAAATCAAAAAGTAAAAAAAATTACAACAAAGCAAATAGACAGTGGGTAGAGCGTGGAAGAAGACCTGTGAGTTGAAGGTGTAACATTAAATTAATGAGGTGAAAAAATATTAAAGTTGAAATAAAATGGTGGGATTCCACAATGAATTCATAGTTGTATATGGGTTTCGATGAATGATTTTGCTTGGCCAAAATTCTGTGTGAAGATTTAAGTTACTAAAATTTGAGTTTTCTGCTAGAATTTTCAATATTTTATATTTTCTTCATAGGATTTTTATTAATGACAGTACATTTGCTTTGTATTTTGGCAAGTCCTCACTTTACAAATTATTACTTATATTTGAATTGGTAACATCACAACATGCACTAAAACATATTCAGTATCATTTCTCGGTTCTGGCCAAATTATTACAATTTCAAAAAGTACTACAAATTGCAGTATCAATGAAAATATTTTCGCACAATTAAATGCAATCAAAATATTTTTGATTGATTTTACTCTTATGGTGTATGAAACATTTTATAATTGAATAGTTATACATAAATACGGTAGTAATTAAAATGCTATCATTACATATACCAGCCATACATATGTGTTTCCATGCATTCGTCAATGTTTGTGTTAATTGTGATTGTGTGTGCGCTGCATATCAATTAAGTGTGCGAAATAAATGATAAATTGAGTGCAAAATAAACTTTATGAAAATTTATTTAATATTGCATTTGCCATATGCAAATTACTTACTAATAAAAATATGTTTTTATTATGAATTTTTTAGATTTTACAACGTATGGTGGCAACTACATTACAAAATGGAAACTTTAGTGAGACTTAACTAGGTAAAGTGACTCGTATATCCTTTAACTATAGAAGAAAAGACTTGAATTATAGAAAAGCATCGATTCATTTTGTTAGGAGGAAACTTGGCGGAACCACGTTTTCCTCTTATAAATCATCGCTTCGTATAAAAAACTTATTATTACATATCTTATTTTTATTTATTTTGTGGTTACTTGCTATTATATGTTATTATTTTTTAAGAAAAACCAACTAGAACATCCGAAATGTAATCTATTTTATTATTATTAATAAAATTTATTATCGAAAATAAGTACTTTGCCAAGAAAGATACGCCTACATTTAGCTTAGGGTAAAATCCCCACTACACTATCAAAACCGCACGCAACGGCAACACTGCGCATCAGCTGTTTTTGACACGCAGCTGTCGTTAGATTTGTTTGCTGTTGCAGAAACAGAAAATAAATTTAGACACACAGCAGTTGATCAGGACAATCTTTGCGTGTCCGGCGACCGGTAAAAAACAGCAGCAGTTAGCGGATATAGCTGACAAGCGGTAAGCAGCAAGGAAACAAGTTATTTGTTTAGTACAGTAAAATCAGTAAGTAGCAGCGTAGAGACCGCGGCACTAAACAAACGTAACCCGATAATAAATCAATTGCCTGTAGTTAGTACGAGGCCAAGGGGTCGCACAAGTAAGCAGCCCGATAAAATATCAGTTATTCGTGGGTATGATCTAGTCTCGAATTGAGCTGGGTATGTCTACAGCAGAGTAGTAAGCGAAATAAGTGGTATTTAATATCGTAAAGGAGAGCATTGTAGTCAATAGCGTGAGCGTAGTATAGTGAGATAGTGCTCGGTGGCTGAAAGAGAACCACCACATGAGACGTGTGTGGCCCGATAACATATCAGCTGCTTATGGCTAAAATGTATGTGGGGGTTCAGCGTCACGATCAAGCCCGTTAATAAATCAGTTACAGGTGTATTTTCTCTCTCTTCAAAGTACCAAGGTGATGCAAAAGGATTAACCATTGCGTTACGATATTAGCTACACACGATTAGAGAGTATGCGTTCAAGACAATACCATTGCGTTAGGTGTGAGCAGTCTGATACGATATCAGCTACTCACAACTAGTGAGTACACGTTCAAGAGAATACCATTGCGTTAATTATTTGAGAGGCAACTTATCACTACTACACTCAAGCAGGACACGATTACCTGCGGAGAAAGCAACGCACAGGAGCAGGAGTGGTAAGGAGAAGAGAGAAAAGTTTTATTTATTATATTATTATAATTGTGTTGAGAGAAACCAAATAAAGAAACAAACATCAACTAAATTATGAAAACTCCAACCCGTGATTTTGAATTTAACCAAGAGGCTGTCCTTTTTTTTCTAGAAATTTTTGTAGCCGAACTCCTAGCCACTGGCGTACAAAACCACTTGCACAAAAATTCGCTACAACTTACAGCAGAAGAAATCATTCGAAGAAATTTAGATTTTGTTCAGTAGTAAGTTCACTTTTTACAAAAATGAGTAGTCTGTACGTTTATCAAGCTGTCCGGAAACAAAAAATTTTAACTTTAATATATTTATGCATTTTTAGCTGATTCTAGAACCTTATTCGAAAAGTAAATTACAATGCACTCTGTGCCATAAGTCAAAAGAACTTTGAAGCATCTGCACAAAACCGAAAAGTATTTGGTGAGTTTGGCGTGTGGTGAAATAACCTCTTTTGGAATAACAACGAAAATTGATTTGCATGAACCAAGGTAAATGTTTTCATTAGAGCACGCGCTAAATAGCCAAATGGCTACTTGTTAAATTTCACTAATAGGATGTTGCTGAATCGGCTTTATATGTCGTCACTCTTAGGCCAGATTCACGAATGTGAAATTTATTGAGTTTGAGAAGTTGCTCTAAAAGTAAAAGCAAAATTTCGCAAAAAATTCAAAATTTCACATAATTTTCAATCTAGAGCACATGCAAATCTTTTCTATTCAAAGAGCTAAAGAAACAAAAAAAAAAAGGAAAACTTCTTCAAGCAGAAATCTTCATTAAGTTGTTAACAAGTTTTTGTGCATTTTATAAAACTTGTGAGAATTTGTGCTGAACTAACCAGGCTACTTGCAGTAGGTTGGATTTTAAAATAGAAATCTCAACTTTCAGTCAAAGGAAAAGCAGCAAATACTTAAGAGTATATTAGAAAATGCTCCAAAAAAAAAAATTGAAAACTAAAAACATATCTTCAAAGTACAATAAAAACTAAAAACTGCATTATAAGAAAAAATACTATTTGTGCAACTTTAAAAAACATTAATATTCTTCCATTTTAGTAGAAAAAATCTTTAATCCAAGATTATAAAACATTTCTAAATTTTAGAGAACACATCAGGATGTGCAAAATTATGCTATAAATAAATAAATCAACCGAATGACATTGAATTTTATGTGCAAATCATAAATAAAGATAAAATCAAATACAAAACAATAAAAAATATATAATAAAATTTTGTGCATTCAAGTAAATTTATGAACACAAAATGTTAGCACACATCCAAACATAACTCAATATATTGAAATCGAAAATAGAAAAATACATAAAACAACCAAAATCAATATTTATTTATTTAGTCGCGAAATGCGCGTGTAAAAAAAAAAAAAAAACAAAAAAAAGTGCAAATAAAACATTTCGTTAACAAATCAACAGAACAACAGAAAATGAAAACCAATAACTCGTAATAAAATGTTATAGCAGCAAATAGAAATGATGACTCTCAAAACAAAGCCACATTTATTTTTGCTTTATTTACGAACGCCATACTACACACACACCCCCACACACACTATTTGACAGCCAAAAAATATGCAATAAAAAAATGGTTATTAAATTTTGTGCGCTTTACAAACAAGTATTGGCGTTGGAGTGTAGAGATATTACAGATGAAGCCCAGAAGGAAAAGCTAAACATTAGAAATGAATTTCAAGGTAATGAGGTCATAACGTGGCTTCATTATCCATATGGTGTTAAGTTGCTTAGATGTCAAAAAATTTAAATTGATCTTTGCAAATACATATGACAGATTCTATGTCAGAATGATACAACAGTCATATCAACAATTACTGATCGCGTTGCAAAGAAAAAATTTTTATAGTTCTGAAAAACCGGCACAGAAAAAAAAAAATTGGTTTTTGCGAATTTTCAATATTCCTCCAAGGTAGTCTTATAAAAAAAAAATTTTTGAGACATATTTTAATATGAATATTAGTGTGTATTGAAATGTATGGACGAGTTTTAAAACCCAATTCCACACTCAAATTATGAAAGAAGAGAGATAAAAAATTCAGGGAATATAAATTTTTTTACTTTAAAATAAATTCCTAGCTGGCCAAATGGCCATTGTTTATAAAAACCGAGTGATTTTGTACTGGAGCCTATCTTACGGTAAATTTTTTTTCCAAAAACACCATAGATATCGATTTGTGGTCTAAAATAACTTACGTGTGCAAATTTTCAGAGAGATCGTATGACGTGCAGGAGCGTCAGCAAAGGAATAAGAAACGATTATCTTCAATGAAACGAATACTTTTTGTACTGGAGCCTATCTAACGGCAGATTTTTTTCCAAAAAACACTACAGATCTCAGTTTGTAGTCGAAAACAACTTATGTATGCAATTTTTCAGAGAGATTGTATGACGTGCAGGAGTGTCAGCAAAGAAAAAAAAGCACTTATTTTCAATCAAACGTTTAATTTTTGTACTAGAGTCCATCTAACGGTTCATTTTTTTCCAAAAACAACTTGTGGTACTTGATTCGTCATAAAAAATAAACTATGCACCCAAATTTTAAGATTGGTGGAACGACGTGTGGGAGTGTCAGCGAAGGATTAAAAAATGGTATACAGCCATTTCATGCCTATCGTAACAAGATCTGCCACACCCCTTCCGATTTCGCTCAAATTTGGTACATGGTTTCGTTTCATGCTTAAACTTTGAGAAATGGCAAATAAATGATTTTGCGATTTTTTTTTTGTGGCTTATGGAGGGGTGCAAAAAGTCGAAAAATAGGTAAAATGTAACAAACTCTCCTCAAATAATTACCAATAACATGGCCATTTCTTAACCGATTTTCATGTTTGGACCTGTTTTGGAAAGGCATTAAATCAGGCTATAAGCTTATAACATTAAAATGAAATGCGCAATATGGTTACGGCTTAACGGAACAAAACTATAAAATTTCTGGGTCCCTGGTATGGCTTTTACATTTTGAAAAGCGTTGGAGAGTTGCGATGCAGGTGCTTCATATTCAGCAATTGCACAATATCGATAAATTATGTCGGACTTTTAACTATTTGCCCATTCGAAAGGTGCCTTGGCATCAGTTATTTGGCCTTGGTGAGGTTTTAGCAAACTTGCTCTTGAAGTATTTCGTTTGCAGGAGCCACCAATACCATCTCATAGCCCTTTTTCGTGAGATATAGCTAAAAAGTGCCATTGTGCGTCAAAACAAATTTTTTCTCTAAGTCTCTTTGGACGTAATCGTATTGCAGCACGGCGTATTTCATTTTCAAAATCTTTTGAGGAATTTAAAATGATGTAAATTACAAAAAACCTACATTATACGAAATATTGCATGTACTGAAATGTTCAAAAAATCATTACTCCTATACCATTAATGGTACCATCCAAATTTTAGATTCATTTGAAAGATAATTTTGTCTTCTTTTCTAAAACATTATTTTGGAAGGTCGAAAATAGGTACTATAGCATTTTTAGTAGTTTAGTACTAAAATAGTAGTAAATTTAGTAATTTTTACCAAATACATAAAACCTTTACTTGTGCGCATAGAATGATTCAATCCCTTTCTAAAAATGATCCAACATAAAAATGAGATAAGAAATGTTCCAGCTATGGGCCATTTTCTGATCGGACCTGTTTTTAAATTTTCAAAAAATCATAACTTCTAAGCCTCGAAACATACCAATTTTCTCTCTTTTTTGACTGAAAGATTTTTTTTTTTCTTTTCAAAAAAAAATATTTTGTAAGGTAACAAAAGTGTACTCGGGCACGTTTTTTGTAGTTAAGTACCAAAATAGTAATAAATGTAGTACTTTTTATCAACTACAATGCCTTTCCAAAACAGGTCCAAACATGAAAATCGGTTAAGAAATGGCCATGTTATTGGTAATTATTTGAGGAGAGTTTGTTACATTTTACCTATTTTTCGACTTTTTGCACCCCTCTATAAGCCACAAAAAAAAATCGCAAAATCTTTTATTTGCCATTTCTCAAAGTTTAAGCATGAAACGAAACCATGTACCAAATTTGAGCGAAATCGGAAGGGGTGTGGCAGATCTTGTTACGATAGGCATGAAATGGTTGTATACCATTTTTTAATCCTTCGCTGACACTCCCACACGTCGTTCCACCAATCTTAAAATTTGGGTGCATAGTTTATTTTTTATGACGAATCAAGTACCACAAGTTGTTTTTGGAAAAAAATGAACCGTTAGATGGACTCTAGTACAAAAATTAAACGTTTGATTGAAAATAAGTGCTTTTTTTTCTTTGCTGACACTCCTGCACGTCATACAATCTCTCTGAAAAATTGCATACATAAGTTGTTTTCGACTACAAACTGAGATCTGTAGTGTTTTTTGGAAAAAAATCTGCCGTTAGATAGGCTCCAGTACAAAAAGTATTCGTTTCATTGAAGATAATCGTTTCTTATTCCTTTGCTGATGCTCCTGCACGTCATACGATCTCTCTGAAAATTTGCACACGTAAGTTATTTTAGACCACAAATCGATATCTATGGTGTTTTTGGGAAAAAAATTTACCGTAAGATAGGCTCCAGTACAAAATCACTCGGTTTTTATAAACAATGGCCATTTGGCCAGCTAGGAATTTATTTTAAAGTAAAAAAATGTATGTTCCCTGAATTTTTTATCTGTCTTCTTTCATAATTTGAGTGTGGAATTGGGTGTTCGTTTTTCGATACACACTAATGAATATTTTGTATTATTTCAGAATGTTCGAAATGAGATAGGTCTTACGGCCCTCAAAATATTGACAACAACAAAATATTATTTGATGTTTTGAATAAATTGAAAAAGTTGAAAAAACTGAAAAATTTGGAATAAGTTGAATAAGTACTGAAGAGTCAAATAATGTTAACAAATGTTGAAAATATCATTGAAACTATATAAGAATATAAGAATTATAATATAAGACTGAATATTAAAAAAAAATAAATATTTTCGGAAGTTCACAATAAGTCACATTAAAAAATCTGTAGGAGGGTGTCAAAAAAAGTGAGCTGAAATAAGTATATTAAAAGTTTTTTAAAGTTTGCGTAATGCCGATTTATGCAGAATTTCAACTTGATGCGGTTTTTGTTATATAATGATCTCACAAATTAACGGAAGGATTTGCACGATATATCTTACTTTAAAAAAAATATGTAAAATAATATTGAATAAAAAAATTTGAATTGAACCTAAAACCAACCACATATTGTTTTTTTTGCTTTAGCTAAAATATCCACAAAAAACTTTTTTTTTTTGATTTTCACCCTTCTGCAAAACTCTACACTTTCACCTTGGATATAACTTTTTGCATAAAAGTCATCATGAAATTACGCAAAAAATAATTTTTTATAACATCTTAACCCAGTGTATCCTATTCTTGTGGGGTCTTTTGGACCCTTTTTCAAAAAATAATTGGATTAAAAGGGATTAAAGAGTCTGAGTTCTACAGAAATATTTTTTTTAAAAATTTCATTTCACGTAAGTTTATAAAAATTCATTCATTCGAATGTTTTGAATAAATTATTCGTGAACGAGTTTTAGTAATGAATGAAAGCAATTGAGTTGTGTTGAATGAATCATTAATGAACATTTTTTAGTAATGAACGAAGACGATTGAATTGTTTCGAATGAATCATTCTTGTATGAGTTTTTGTAATGAACAAAAATCATTGAGTTATTTGAATTTGTGAATGATTTTTAAAAATAAACGAAAACGATTGAATTATTTTCAATAAATCATTCACGAATAATTTTTAGTAATGCAAAAAAACAAATAAATTGTTTTGAATGAATCATTCACGAATGATTTTTAGTAATGAACGAAAACAATTGAATTGTTTTTAATTAATTATTTATGAATCATTCATGAATGAATTTTAATAATGAACGAAAATGATTGAATTGCTTTGAATAAATCACTCATGAAAGATATTTAGTAATGAGAGAAAATAACTGAATAGTTTTGAATAAATCATTCTTGAATGATTTTAGTAATGAACAAAAACATTTGTATTGATTTTGTTTACCCCATGCATTTCTTTAAGATTTTGAGTATCTCTGACATCTTTGTTTGCATTCTTAATATTTTTTTTTCTGAAAATATGCCCTGGATTTAAGAAGTCATAGGTTTGAAGTTTTTTTGATAAAAATGGTTATATGGGCATTTGCCATAATAGAGAATTCACCAAAAACATTCATTTATCAGAATCGGTCATGAACGATAAAAATCATTCAATAGTCAAAATCATTCAGCTACTTACTATTGATAGTTCAAATCATTCGATAGTTCCCATCATTAGTTAAAACTTATGAATAATCTGTAAAAAATGTAACAAAATGCAATAAATGAGTTGCAAAAAAGTATTAAACTCATTTTTCAAAAAACGTGAGCGTTAGCCCACTCTGAGGAAATCGAAAATGCATAAAATTTAGAAAATGAATGCAAAGTCACAAAATATTTAGTTGAAAATTTTTTTAAAGTTCAGAAAATATTGAAAAATTCAAGAATATATACACAATAAATAATTAGAGTTTACTTTTCTTACTTTTGATTCTCTTTAGTATTGATTTTAAACAAAAAATTTTGAAATTTATTCCAAAAAAAGTATAAAATTTATACGAAAATAGTTTAAAATTAATTTCTTTTTGGCACTGTTCTATAAAAATACTTTTTGGTTTTAAAATTAAACAAAACTTTTTACTGTGTAGGAGAAGTATGAGTAAAATATTAAAAACTTCGATGAAATGTTAATGGAGTAAAACTTTGGAAAATCCCACAAAAAAAAAATTCTGTCCTTAATCACATATTCAAATGTTTCCCCTAATGCGCTTTTTGGTTTCTTGTGGACAATGGCTACAGAACACATTTCATTATTCAGTGCATGATCTATCCAGTCCCAATTCCATAGCTTTTACATAATGATTTTTCCAAATGGGTTGAGCTCCGACTTTTAGTCGTCTTAGTAGCATTGACAATGAAGCTGACAGCTCAAGCTAATATTTAAACATATTTAATCAAATAAACTATAGTAGATAAATCTAGTCGAGATCTTTCAATTGATCGTTAAGGTTCCAATGCTGGCATACACTTTGGCATAAGCTTTCTGTCAAGTTAAAATCAAAGGAATCATAACCTTATCTGAATAATAAAAATTTCAGTTGTAGAATATTCCGCTAATAGCCACAAAAAAGGACATGATCCATATATGAGTTTTAAGTAAAAATATTACGTCCTCATTTCTGTCTCTTTAGCTATGCACATTTGCCGTTCCAATTAAAAAGCGCTATCTGTATGTATGTCTATCCCCGCTGGGTTACAAGTACGTATTAGTTTTGTATTTTGAGAAAACTTAATTGCTTTGTATTTGCTGGGGAAAAAACACAGAAGATAAATAAACCAATTTGTTTTGAGTTTTGCTGTGTTTTTGTTTTTAATATTATTTTCATGCGGATTCGGCATTTACTTGTTAAATTACATTTTCCTAGACAACAAATCGAAAAAAATTCCAATTAAAAATTTTTATATTTTTCGCTTTTTATGTGTACGAATATTTGTTAAACTCAATTTTATTTGTCGCGGCTGGGCGTTAGAGCACAAAATTATTAGGTACTAACAAAATCATTGTCTGTTTTCTGGCACAAAAAAAAAAAAACCTAAACAATTAATGTTGGTTTACTACAAAATGAATTGGTTTTATAATTGAATATCATAACAAAAGTATAAATTTTTGTGGAAATGGTAGTTTTTTTAGTAGTAGCTATAATTACTTATATTTTTAAAGTAGTTTTCGATGAAAATTTGAATATATTGAGTTATTTTTATGAAATGTTTATTTAATTTTATAAGCTACATATTGCAAAAACCAATTTTTTGATGTGCAAATAAAAGATTTTCAAACTATTTAATACTTAAAAACTACATTTTACCATATTCGAAAAAAAAGTATCATTCGATTTTTCTTCTTTTCTGTAAAAAAGAATAGTTTTTCATTCACTTAAGTAAAATAAGTAGAAAGAAAGTTATTTCAAAAGTCACTTGAACTACAGAGCACAAAAACTTTCACTTCATTACCTTTCAACTTCTTCACTTAACGCTTTATTTGCACAAATACTTGAAGAAGAAAAACTACTTGGCAGCAAGCACTAAGAAAAACACTCAACCTATACGAGTGTAAAAAGTAAGTAATAGAAGAAACAATTACACAAATACTTGTACAACGGTAAGTTATGCAAAAGTGTTGTCGGCTTGAGGCAGCGGCAATGCAAAAGTGCAAGGATGTCAATTAATTACAGTACATTTGCATTAATACAAAATAGCTAGCATGAGGCATGAGTTGGTGGCGAAAGAAAAATTGTAGTAAATCTTAAGTGTCATAGGTGCATAGTTAGTGTCATTATAGCGGCTTAGCTTTGCTGGGATATTGAAAAAACTGTAATAAATTTAATGCTTTGTTTGAACAAATCTAAAATCAAAATTGATAAAGCGAGCAATTTGTCTATGATACAAAATTATTGTGACATTTATGCATAGGAGAATACATACATACATACAATGCATAATAATAGAGCCTAAAAGTATGCAATTTAATTTTTTGTAAAGCAAAAATTATAGCAAAATAAATTTCAATGCACCCCGCAACTGCAACTGCACAAACCAAACATCATGAGATTCTCTATAAAGTTTAAGAGATTTGAAGAAAATGTTCAATAGCGCAACCAGATGCAATATACATAAGGCGTTGCATATGGTAAAGCAGTTCAGTTTCGACTTGATTACAGTGCAATGAGTTGAAAGTGTTAACTATATATGTAAATGTTAAGTTTTTTTTTTTTGTATATCTGTAGTGCACTAAAATAATTATTTAGAAGTGATTTTTGCGGGAAATCTGAATTGTGATGATAGCTTTGATCAAAATAAATTCAATAAAAAATTTTTCAAAGACTTTGTACTTTGTTATGATTTTGATTGATCGTCAACATGTGGTAGACCCTTTAGCAAAATAGTTAAAATCTTAAATATTTAGTTTTGAATTTGTTTCATTTTCTTTCAATATTTGTAGGCAATTTTAATTCGCTTCAAAATGCATTCGATTGCTTTTACTAAAGCTCCTTAAAATTTTTTTTCCAGTATTTGTTGAGTAAATTAAAATTTATTTCATAGTTACAATGCTTAAAGTTCTATTCAAGTGTCTATAATACAGTTGAGAGAAATTTTATACAGAGTACTATTTATAAGGTTGTTACTTTAATAACTTTTCACAGAACTTCAACTTTACTTCTTCAAATATTTTTCATTTTTGTTAAAAGTTGAAGTTGCTATTTTTGTCAATTGAACTTTGTAATTAGGTAAAAGACTGAATTTTAAAAAGAACAAAAATATTTAGAAACAAAAACAATACGAAAATCGATTAGTTCAAATAAAATGAAATATTTGTTGTTCTAAGGTATACATATAAAAACAAAAATGTTACTAAATTGAAAACTTAGACAATGCATGTTTTCTTAAGTAAAAATCCAGGAAAGGTGGAGATAGGAGAGATTTAATATTTAAAAATAAATTAAATTTTTCGTTTCGTCTTCGCAGCGTAGATGTTATACCAGGAGGGATTTAATTTATTTAGATGTTTAGGTCTTCTTAAAGAGTTTTTAGCTGAAGTAAATTTGATTATCCTTATGCTTTGATTCAAATAAAACTCTTGAAGAAAATTTTGCTTACACATCAGAAATGTTGATGTCAAAGGTTTTTGTCGGGAGAGACAGCTTTTTAATTTCCTTACACCATAATCCATTTGGGACATAACTAACACTATTTACTTTAACTCCTAGGAGGAGCATAGGGCCAAAACTAACACTATTTAATTGCCTTTTATGTTAAAGTTTTTGGTAAGGTCATGCACATTCTTAGATAAGGTTAACCCGGGAGATATGGCACCTCCAGATAATGTGGAACCCCTTTAAATTTTAATACTTGCAACTTTCATAGCATTCAAATACGGACTAAGTTTAATTCAGGTATGCAATAAACTTCATGGCGAGAAGTTCGTTTGGCTATAGTTTCAATAGTTACTAGCGCGGGACTTTGGAAATAAAAACTACGAGTAAAATTGAATCTGCATATATCTCGGGTGGAATCAGTGTGGTTAGTATTTGATTCAGTTATATGGTGCACATATCAAATCAAACCGAATTGAATAAACTAAAAAGAAGAAACGACAGCCAATTACTGCGGGTGATATGTTTCAAGTGCCATTTCTCCATTTGTACTCACAAATATTCAATTAAATTCAAAAGGAGAAATAGCACCAAATTACTGCGGATGATATGATTCGGGTGCTAATTCTCCTTTTGCATGCAATTGAATATTTGGCAGTACAAATATGAAGCGCTTGAACGTGAGGACAGGTAGAACTTTCAATGATTTCTTTTTAATTTTTACCTGATCAATTTGAATTTTTCACACATATTTCAGAAAACCCAGTCACAACAACTGACTTACCTTTTACTCTTTTGTCTGTTCACTTTATGAATGAAAAGTTTTTCAACATAATTACAGTGTCTTTTAAAACTTAAGAAATCTTTTTTCACGTCATCTTACTTTCCGCGAAATTTCATACTATGCAAATGTAGCTTAACTCTGTTATCGACCAGTTTAGCAATATTTCGAGTAAAAGCAGCAACACCCTTTCAAATCACCAAATAGACGTTGTTGCCGTTGTTTTGATTTAACACTGTTTTCTAACCGTTCGCTTGACAAATTTAATCAGTTAAGTGATTTCTTGCAAAAGTGATTTGTACAACAGCGAAACAATGACAACGAACAGCAATACCTCCACTACCGATATCACCACAGAACCGGATATAACAATAAATTAGCACTCACTCATACAACTAATAGCATACACTGCAATGCTGCATGTACACAACGACCACCACCACGACCACCAGGACGACAGCAATGCCACGTGGATATATCTATCCATCTATCTATCTAAGCTTGATGCATGTGTATAAATCTTTAGCTGGACACTTAAAGGTGTTGGCATATCGTGGGTAAAAATAATAAATGGTTGCTCGTACCAACCAACAACTTGAGTATCGTTGTCGTTGCCATTGGTATAACATGCATAGATTGAGCTAATAGGTGTGGCAACACTGTTACTAAGCTTTTGTGTGCTTGTGTGGAAGTTATACCTTGACATTACATTGCATTGATTGTGGTTGTGATTGCGATAATTGTAATAAATTATGGGTTTTTAAAAAGATTTTAACATTCAGATTAATGGATTCTTATTGGACACGCAAAAATTTGGAAAGCAAGGACTTTTATGAATTTTTGAAAATATTATCTTTAAAGATATCAGAATTTGATTTGGTTTTTTTGACGCGTATATACAATTGTGGTAATTTTCAAATTGCGATAACTTATGAACGGTGAGTCGTACGATAAAAAGTCCGAGGGTCTTTTACATTGAGAACCACATGCTCTGCAAATAATTTTAATCTTTTGTAAGAAAAAATAATTATTTAGAAGTTATTTAAAAATAAGTGTTTTTTTGCCATTTATCGGCGCTTAACCAGTTTTTATAGAACAGATAAATTTTTTTAAAAATAAAATGAAAACTTTTTGTAGAGAACGTGATTCTTCATAAAAAGGTTTCTTAGAGTTTTAGTATGCGACTCAATGTTCATGAGTTATCGCAATTTAAAAATATCCACAATTGTAAATACGCGTCAAAAGAAACACGAAATAAATAAAAAAATATTTTGGACGAATTCAAATATTTATTAAAAAAGACCTAAATTATTCAAATATTGTTTTTCAACATAAAACGAAATAAACGAAGCGAAATAGTAAACTCAACACAGACTCAAACAATTTAGCAATTAATAAATCAATCAATCAATCAATCAATCAATCAGTCAATCAATCAATCAATCGATCAATCAATCAATCAATTAATCAATCAATCAATCAATCAATCAATCAATTAAAAAATCAATCAATCAATCAATCAATCAATCAATCAATCAATCAATCAGTCAATCAATCAATCGATCAATCAATCAATCAATCAATCAATCAATTAATCAATCAATTAATCAATCAATCAATCAATCAATCAATCAATCAATCAATCAATCAATCAATCAATCAATCAATCAATCAATCAATCAATCAATCAATCAATCAATCAATCAATCAATCAATCAGTTAATTTTCTAACACATTTGAAAATCTGTATCTATTCTTGACTGTATCTATCGACTTAGACCTGTCTGGCTCCAACCTGTAAGAAAATTTGGAACTGACATTGAAAAATTCAACTGGTATATGTCCAGTTGATCTTGAAAGGGTTAGCTTATCTCATACATTTCACACCATGCAGCAGATTTTAACTCATTTCTTGTGTGTTTTGGCCATAAATCACTTTTTCGATGCTTCTTAATATAATATTGTCATTTGTATGGGTGCTGAAATACCTTCTATTCTAAGGATCATATCTCGAAAAGTAAGAGCCCTATTATAAAATTCTTAAATATATTTTAATGGAAAAAAGTGTGCCTATTTGACACCATTAAAGAAAAATGTAGCTACGCCATAAGCCTAAAAACAGCGTTTTCTCTAACTTCAAGCAAAGATTTCTCAAAATTCTGCAGGTGTATTAGCAATTTTGGGGAAGTAATCCGATTTAGCGTCGAAAAGTTTATGAGACTACATATGAGAAGTATTGTATTTATCCATTTTTTTTTTTTTTTTTTTTTTTTGAGTGCCCTGTGTATCGGCAAATTTATATGAAAATAATTTTGGGATTATTTCGTATTTTTTGGCGTTATTTCATTGGGCGCTATCAAACAAGTATCAAACAGATATCATCTTTATATCAGTGAAAACGGATTTTTTACGCTTTCCAAAAGATCTTGCTAGAAAAAAAGCCAAGACTTCAACAATATACATATGTTTTTTTTTTTCAAATTACTTTGAAAACATTTAATTACGCAATAGTTCAAATATTCCTCAATAGCTTTAATTTCCTCAAAAGTATTTTCTTTTTCAAAATCTCTTTCAGCACTAAAAATCAAACTAGCAATTTACAGCTTAACCCTTTGTATACAAACCACACCCACCCAATTAATATAAAATTGTCGCATTGTTTTCCAGTTTAAACTTGCAAATTTACAATTTTTTTTTTCATCTTTTGCTTTCGTTTTTCATACGAGTCCTCGTGCATATAAAGCTACTCGTATTTTAAATAACAAAACGCTTTTGTATTGTCCCCGCAGCTCTTGAATGTTGTAATCCAGCCAAAACTCCCATAAAATCAGCCCACCGTATACGCCCACACAGGAAAAGTTATTGCTTTTGTTGGTCGGTTGCTGTTGTTTGTTGTTGTGTTGTTGCATTCACAGCGCGCTGCTGCTCGTTATTCATATTTATTGCTGAGTAGTGGCAACATACGCATACATACATACCGACATACTTACTTGCATATGTGTGTATGTACGCATTAAAGTATAACAAAAATGTATAAAAACTTTACATTACAATTATTTGGTGGGATTGCAAACGCTTCGGTACGTACCCACACTCTGTAATAACTCAAACTTTACATTTTGCAGTGGGACAAAATGTTAGAAATATATAAACTGATGGTATGAACCCTTGCAATAACATTATGTATTCATTTACAGTTTTATCTAGCTTAGCTTAGCTGCGTTATAGCTGTTATTAGAGTAGAATAGACGCTGTCCAGTAAGGCGCGGATTCACAGTCATTAGCTAACTAATGCTAAGAGTTAAACCAACAAAAATTGTATTTTCAGTCATTAGCTAACCATAAGTTAAACCAAATTTCATTAGATAACCATAAGTCACCCAATAGCTGATGCTGAAGAAACAAAATTCACATAGGAACCATGAACAAAATCATATCTTTTTACAAAATCCACAAATAAAAACCAAAAATATAGCCATGCTGGCCAATTTTTCTCTTATTCATTATTTTATTCAATCAAAACACTGCGAATATAAAAATTCGTTAAACTCTTTTCAACATTTTAGTTAGCTAATTAGTTAACTAATGGCTGTCATTTTGTACTACATATGAGGCCCATGTTGCAATATTCGCATGCCTTTAGTTGCAAAAGACTCCAAGCTTTATTTTTTCTGGGGTTGCGTATCCAATAGGCCGAGTTGATCTCCATACAAAAAAAAAAAAAAGAAAAAATTTACTTTTGGTAAAACCGTCCCTTATTCGAAAGTAAAAATAAAAAATTATTTTTTTGGACCACTCTAAAAACAGCCAAAATGGTCTTTTGTGCATAACTTTGGGATATTCGATTTTAAAAAATTAAAAATCGTTGTGATGGACTTAATTAGGCTAAAATTTTTTTCTCAGAACATTTGGTTCGCCGAGGTCATCTTTGACTAGTGAGACCCACTTTCTGTGATTCGTTTCCCCAAAATGCAATTTTTCTAAAATTAAAGAATTTGAGATTATATTTAAACTAAAGCACATAAAAAAATATAGGTCTAATTAAGCCCTTTATAACGATATATAAGTTTTGAACATTTTGAAATACCATTTTGGTTATTTTAAGAGTGGTCTAAAAAAATTTTTGCTTTTGTTTCCAAGAAACCCTTAATGTTAGCTTTCAAATAGGGGGTGATTTTTCCCATATTTTTTTCATTGATCTGGCCTTGTACACAATTTTCCACAAGATTGTTAAGGCAAGCAAAGTCTCCCCCTCTACGTTCGGTTGAGCCCAGGATTTTCAAACGAAGTGACTATGAATATAAAGCTCACAGTAAGATATATTCTTCTTATTTCGTTCTTGTTCTTTATTTTTTTTTCTTCTTTCGCTATTTTTTTAAAGAAAGTTATCCACATTTCTTACCCCTTAAGTGGGCTCGCATGCAAAATTTATCCCCTTTGTGGTGTGGAAAGAGGAGTCCGGTAATCTGGCAATCATTACTTTTCTTAATACTTTTATTTAAATTTTGTATGGGAGCCCCTTTAAGAAGCTTTAAAAGGGGGGTTATATGTTCAAATCAAAGATTGAGGAGCGAAAAACACTGGGAGTCGGTGAACTTTTTTTTGCCTTTTCCGGAAACGATGAATTTTTTAGTGCTCTTTCAGTCACTTTTTTAATAGTTAAAATATATATTGCCACAAGAATTGACACCCTTGTGGATATCGGAGTAGGACAAAAATTGGTAAATCGGTAAATTGCGACAAACACTCCTTCTCATAATTGTTCATAATATTTTTGAATTTGTCAGAAATAACTAAGTTTAGTACTAAAATTAAAAAAGCATTCCGCGACCTACTTTTTTGAACTTCTTAAATATATTTTGTGATAGGATGTTAACAGTTTAGAAATTTCTAAAACATGAAATTAGCCGAAACTGCTTCAGAAAACTCAAAAAAATCGTCCTTAACTAGGACATTTCGCATAATAAGTTTTCTGCTATATGGCAAAAAGTATTATAAAACTTATCTTTTATTTAAATTCAATAGAGAATCTTATGCGCTATCAAAAAACCAATTTCAACATTCTGAGCCACTGTTCCTTTTCCTTCCTACCCAACACTTTTGTTGTCGCACTGGGCCACTCACTCGCTATTATAAACAATGGTGAAAAAAAAAAAATCCTAAAGTGACGCGCACTGTGCAACAACGGTGCTTGACGCTATGGGTCGTCTTCATTGTCGTCGCGTTGCACAGCATCCGCTGTTGCTGTCGCTGCCTTTGGCTGCTACATTGGCATGGAGTGGCTTGGCATACAAGTGGTTAACAAGGACTTGTGGAGGATTTTTACAGTCACTGTAAAATGTGAGCACAAAGTTAGTTTTATATTGTTGCTGCTGCTGCTGCTGCAGTTGTTATTGTTGTAATTGTTGTTTTGTAATTGTTGTTGTTAAAAGTTGTCGTAATAAAAAATCTCATGTCAGTCGCGCCACGCACGTGTTGGGTCATGTCGCCGTTGGCTGATTGGTATGGAGAGTGGGGGAAAAAACTCTGATAAAAAGTGATGAAGTTGAACTGTGGCTATGTGTGTGTGTGGTGCGTTCAGAAGGAAATAAATTTAAGTGAAACTTGATACAAATAACCGGAAATATTAATAAAGTAGCGCTAAAAAGGAAACATAAAAACAAAGTAAAATAGTTTCACTTTTTGAAGGAATATTTAAAAGTGATACTTTTAGAGGTAGGATATAAATATTAAGCACTCTACACTTAGAATATTGGTTTTAGGATAATTTTTTACAAGAAATCTGTTGCTTAGCTGCAAAGATCATTAGATGAAAGACAACCTATAGACGGTCTTGTCGAAAACAAACTAATCAAGTCACAAAATTACAACTGTAAACCTTTGAGATGAAACAAAGGAAATATTTGCCAGTTTGAGCAAGAGCAATTTTAAATTTTTAAAATAATTGGGGTTTTTAAATGTTTTACAATAAATAACCACGATATTTGAACTTTTTTTTGGCATACCAAACACATGATGTGTTCAATAGATAGTACCTATCACAAAAAAAAGTTCGCTGTAAGCCCCCCATTTTGAAAACTTATCGGTAGGATAAATTTTTTTTTTTTTCGACCCTTAAATAATACGCTATTTGACGTTTGATCATCAAATATGGTATTTCGTTGTTAATGTCTTGACCTGTGCTATATTTTATTTATGTAAATAATTTTTGTCATATGTTTTTTTCGACTATTTTTACTCATTATCTCAGTTTCTGCCACCCTAAGGTGCCAGGGGCACTTCATATTGTTAAAACCCATAAAAAATTATATATTTCATCTGTTCAAAGTTTCGTCAAATTGTAGAAATTGAAGAAGTTATAGCGAATCTCAAACCTTAGTACAAAATATGAAGAACAGGATGTTTCAAACACGAAAATCGCTACCTAAAAAAAAGATCTTTAACTGACATAATTTCTGAAACCTATATTATGAAACCACTTGCATTGATAAGAGCCAATATTGACTCTAAATGTATTTTGTGGGCTAAATTTAGATGGTCAGACTTAACTACATGTTTTACGTCAAGGGCGATATGGCCACTGCATGACGCTAACAGAACACGTAGAATTATTTCCTTAGATAGGCAAAGTCTCAGAACTTAAATTGGTGTCATTACAGGGCACTATTTTATAGGCAGACACGCTTCTAGATTGGGCCTTACAGACGTAGGAGATCTTTGTAGAAGTTGTAAAGATCCTGACGTCGAAGAGTCCATTTTTCGTTTCCTTTGTGAATGCCTAGTGTTGGCTAACCGACGTTACAAGGTGTTCGAAAGTCACTTCTTCGACTTTCTTGAAGATATAGCTCAAAAGAGTCCCAAATCCATTTTGGAGCTTATAAAAATTTCCAAATGGTTCACATAGCTTGAAAACGAAGTTATATATCGGGTATACAATAGGCCTAATCGCGGCCTAAGTTATGATGGCAACTGCCATCTCCCACGCTAACCTAACCTAACCTAACCTACCTAAAACTATGCAATATTCTTTTTTTTAACATTTGACAGTATGCAAATAAATAAAAAAAAAGAATCTTGCATAGTTTTAAGGGGCGACTTTGGATTTTGAAACATCCTGCTTTTCATACACGATATACCAGCGTATTATTTAGAGGTCGAAAAAAAATTTTTTTTTTCCTTAAAAATTATAACCGATAAGTTTTCAAAATGGGTTGCTTACAGCGAAATTTTTTTTTTTTTTTTTTTTGTAAGGAAATCGATACTATTTAAGAAACACCTTCCAAAACGTTTCCCAAATAGTCAAAAATTTTTTGGGTAACATGGCTCTCTTATAATAACTTGTAATGCACACTTTGCAATGCTAAAACTCCAGTAGAAGTTTCATTACTGTTGTAGGGCATTGAGTCAAGTGGGCGCTATTTTTCTGTCGGATTGGGGGGGCTTTAACTCACCATCTTTTGGATAGAGCCAGCAGATTAATGCCTCTTACTCGATTCAATGCCCTCTAATAGTAAAAAAACGCGTAATGGAGTTTTAAAATCGCTACATGTACATTACATATGTATAATGCAGGATACATTTTTGCTCCACGTTGGGCGCCATATACTTTCATCCGTAGAAGTTGAGTTGACTTAGATAAGGAAAAAACAATCAATTGTTTTTTTCTACCAACAAGCATGGAATTGAAGGCATTGTTGGTTTGTCTTTTTAAAACACCAAGTTAGATGTTATCGTTGATTTGAGCTTACTATTAGGAAAATTGTATTGGATACGGATTGCTCTAAATATAGCGGATATATAAATTATGGAACTTAGCTAAGTATGAACTTAGCCTACATATAGCTAAGTAGTTTGGTGTACTTCAAGAGAAGTATAAGTGGAATTAGTAAGATGAAGTTCATATTATGAAAAGATGTATATTTTTTTAAAACAACAATTTAAATTAAGCACAAAATACTAGTAGCAAATACTTCTTCTTTTCTTACTGCACGTATTATAACAGTAGCAAATAATCATCCTGGGCTTGTAGTTTTCTGTACAAAGGTTTTTAGCTTCTTTGTAAAATTCTAAAGCGATTATATTGGCAGCGTGTAAAATTCTGTTTAACACAAGCACACTCACTTACAAGATGAAACATACACATATACACAAATGTAACAAGTAACACGTAAAGGAAAAAAAAGCGGATAATCGCGCATATAAAACGTCTCACTGCACAGTAGTGCAAAAGGAAAAGGCGTTAGAAATTGCAAGCGCCCAAAGAGAAATCAATGAAAAATGGTAGTTAAAAAAGGAAAAGAAAAAGAAAAAGAAATGGCAGCACCGCTTGCATTGATTGCAAAATCATAAAATTTCAATGCAATGCAATGCAGTGCAAGTATAAAAATTTAAGAAAAAATGTTAAAAAATACGTAACCAGAATAGTACTAAAAATAGTGTTGTAAAAAAGTAGTAAGTTTAAAAAAGTAGTAAGTTTAAAAAAGCAGGCAGTAAAGCAACTAAACAAGGAAGTGGAAAAGTACTTTGCTTTGGCAAAGCGAAAACAGATGCTACAACATCTAATACTTTTATTTTTAAAGTTAGGGTGGCACATAAATTTATGAAGTTTGTCCGATGAGACTAATAACTTTAACTGTAAGCTGAATTCCTTTTAGCTGAGCAATCGTTAAGTTACCTTTAGATTGAATTAGCTTATTAAAGAAATTTTTTTGTGCAATAAATTGAACAGTTTTTCTGTTTAACAACTTTTTCCCATTTATTTCTAAACTATATTTTTCTTTTTAAATCTCTGAAGGAGCATATGATCAGTATAAGGAATAGATCAATATATTTTTACACAATTATATAGCAAAAACTTGCGTACAATCTGGTTATTTTTTAGCACAATATACATAATTGCACAGTTTTTTTTTAAAAGTTTTTTACGTAGCATTACTAAATTTTTATTCTTTTTGAACTTAGTACTTTTTGCACAATAAAGTATTGAATACACAAAAGTTTCAAATACATACAAGGACTTTTAACACTACATTGTGCCATATTTTGATAACATATTGTTGAATAAAAATTGCTTGATTATTTTGATTGATAGTTTTGCAGATCATATTTGCGAGTTTTTCCTTACTATTCTTACTATAATTTTGCACAATAATATTAGACAATATTTTTGCACACATTTTTCCACAAATAAATTTTCTCAGTATTTTCGTTCAATATTTTTGCACAATATTTTACCTCAATATTTTGCACAATATCTTACCTTAATATATTACATATTTTTGCTCGGTAATAGTGCAAAACACTTGATAGAAAATATAATTTCTTTAAAAATGAAAATTAAATTTTTGCATGGTAAATTTGCTCAATATTTTTGCTCAGCATTTTGATACAATATTTGAACATAATTTTTTCATTCCATAATAAATTTGCGCAATATTTTTGAACAGCGTTTTGGTGCAATATTTTGTAAAAAGTTTTGCACAATAATATTGCTCAACATTTTTGCATAATATTTCTAAGCAAATAATTTTTTCAATATTTTTGCATAATATTTTTTATCAATATTTTGCGCAATATTTACTTTTCATGAAATACTGTACAATCCAATTTTGATGCTGACTTGAATGAAAATATACATAAATTAATAATAATATAAATTAATATACAATTTTTGCAAAATAAATTTGATCAGTACTTTTGATCTGTATTTTTGACTCAATATTTTAACACGATATTTTAACACAATTCTTTTGCTCAATGATATTGGACAATATTTTTGCTCAATAATATTGCACAAACGAATTTCAAAGCTTACTTTAAAATAAATATATATTTCTATAAAGAAAGAAAATAAAATTTTTCAGCAACACCCTTGTAGCCGGATTTTTAATATGTTGTTAAGACACCGCCATCGTTTATGTCTAGCACTATGCCGTGCTGTAACAACCAAATCAATAGCAACAAAAAAATTTACAACCTTAAGAAAGGACTGGAGCGAGGGGGGGAAACTGTTTAAAAAGAATTATAAAAAAGTTTTTCTACGAGTGGCAAGAAAACAAACGAAATGAAAAAGAAACTTTCAGTTGCCTTTAGCTTTTTAAACGATTTTTATGAGCTGCTACACGATATCGAAAATACCAATAAAAAACACGAGTAAAAATGAAAAGCAAAAAAGTAAAAGAAATCCCGAAAAAAGGAAACTGTTACATGTTGCAGGATGCTGCACACACAACCTCGTGTGTATTTGTAAAGCATATAAAATTACACTCATATACATACATGCATCAGGAAACACGTTTAACTGGCGAGGCACGCTGTCGGTTTGCATTAATGTTAGTTTGTTATAGCGCACATAGAGTGTAAATGCTTTTGTAAATTACTGTTCATTGTTATATATATGTATGTGTGTTTGTATTGCAACATTATAACAAAATTTTATTTAATTCACGAATTAAGTTTCAGAATTTTAAAATTTCGTAACATATTTTATATGTCTGGCAATGTTTCGTTTCTGTTTCTAAGTACTTCTTCCTTTTGAAGCGTCTTCAGAATGATAAACGGTCAATGCTTGAATCTTAGTGAACGCGTTATCGGTTCTAATCTGGAAAAAGATCACGGACCAGTATTTTCCTTAAGCTCCTTCTGCTGCATTCAAAATCACTAGCACCCCCTGTGCAAGAAAAACTGCGAAAAAGAAACTAATAAGTAATATAAAGCACTGAGCCAAAGATTGAAATAATTATAGATCTTCTGGACAAGACTGTTGTGATCACACTCACCGTAATAATTTTAAAATATCGCAGAGCCCACTGGTATTTTTTATTGTGCTAACTTTTTACTTTTCCATTCAGAATTTTTTACAGTCTGTTGCTGTAACTTTGAAGTTTAGATCACATAATTACTTTCGTACCATTACTTTTCATGAGAGTTCAGAAAAATAATTGAATTACTGGAGAAAACGATAATTTTTGATAAAAATATTATCACTTTGTGCCGTTTGAAAAGCATTTTTTGCGTAAAATTTTTTAAAGTGTATTACAGTAGATTGTTGAAACAAACGAGAATGTAGACTTATAGGTACTACAAAATACTCTGAGGACAGAAATTGAATGTCGAAATTCCGAAACAAACTAGCATAACATTAATAAATGTTAGTCTTTGAACGGCATTTGCCACAGATAATCAATTTTAGCGAAGTCTTATTAACACGTAATTATATCCCTAGTTACTTACCTTACTTTTGTCAAGTTATCAGTTAAACATTTGTTTGGAAATAATTGTGCATAAAAATACTGCGCAATATTTTTGTACAATATTTTTTCACAACATTTTTTCACACTAAATATGCTCAGAATATTTGGACAGTATTTTTGCACAATAATTTTGCTCAATATTTTTGTACAATATTTTTGCTCAATATTTTTTAACAATATTTTTGAACAATATTTTCGCACAATATTTGCAAAAAATTTTTAAACAATATTTTTTCTCAAAAATATTTCACAAACTAATTTTGAAAATCAATTGATTTGCCTAATTTTTGCTTAATTTTGATAAAGTTTTGGAAAGTTTAGTTGTGCCATCGATAGGCGATGTTTCTTAATAATAAGTACCTATCACAATTGTGAGCAACATCAATATTTTTCTTAAATTTGGCCTCATTTAATATAACCAAATAAAAATACTTCAACATTTTTCCCCAGCTTTACGTTTCTCACTTTCATTCTTAGATTTAACTACACTTTCAGACAAGCCAACATATTCATATATTTATACAAATACACAATAATATAGCCATTGCCAAGAATTCCACATAATTTGTCGTCGTACATTCGTACTTACAGTGCAATGCTTCCTTTCAATTTGGCCAACATTATGCTACACATTTACGCAACATTGCTTCGAATAAAATTATTTCGCTACATAGAATTCATGAGGTTTCTTATTTTAACTTTTGATTCCTTTTTTTTTTAGCTGTGCGTTATTTCGGAAAAATAAAGAAAAGGACATCAAGTAGAAAAGAAAACGACGCAAAAACAGAGAAAAAAGCAGCAGCACAAGAAGTAAAGCCAACAACTAGTGCACTTAAATACGAGTATATATTTACTTATCGTTTATCTTAACAATTCAAAAAGACGTTTGCAAATATTTCTTTAGAAAAGCAGGAGCAACACAAGAAAAAAATGTCCTATTTTCGCTTGTTATATCTCGGCCCATTTTTATTTTGCTTTTGCTTTTACTGGCGCACATTTTTCATTTTGAACATTTAACGCTTTTAAGGAATAGCAGCAAGAGCAACAGCAAACACTAAGCAACGACAGTGCTTTACTTTTACACTGAGAAAAATATTTAGCCTAAAAGATGTAGAATACTTTGAACTAATCATTACTTTACTTTCAAGAACTCAACGCGTTTTGGTCAATTTTAGATTAAAAAAAAAACTTCGTCCTTCTAAGTGAACATTTTTTTGCATGTAATTGAGATCCTTTATTTTTTCACTATTTTTTTGACCACAACTTTTTCTACAGTAGTTTTGGTTTGAAAAGATTTCCGCATTTTTACATGCTGCTGTAACGTCTTTTGCTGTTTAACCTGCTGTCGTTACGGAAGTCGCCTTGTTAAGTCCTTTTTTGTGCCATTATGCTTGCCTGATGTAAAGGACGACATCAAGCACTACATTGACTTTAACAGTCTGAAGTGTATGGCATTGGCAGTGAGGCAGTACAGCAGCATCAGCAGCGGCAAAGTTTGTGTGCGTAGCGGTAAGGACATTTTTTAATAAACTCGTTTGTTCATTCATAGTTTGCTTGCTTCTTGCCTTCTCTGTGTATGTGTATGCGTAGCCTCCTTCTCACTTAAGTTGTGTTGTTAGTCATCTCACAAGTTAACATTCATTCATAGTGGCAAGCAGCAAAAGCAGCAGAAGCGGCATCAGCATTTCCAGCAACTTCCTTAATTTGAGGCTTTTCTATTAACCTTTATAGTCGGATTATCTTATCTTTATTAGATTGAATTCAATACAATGGCACAGTGGAGCAAATTATAAAAAAACAATTAGAAAAAAATATCCTTGCATCAAGCATATGAAAAGTGTTTTGTTTTAAAAGATAAGTACTTATCGTTTGTCTGGTAAAAATTATCGTTAAAATTGAGAGTTAAGATTAAGAAGAAAAGCGATTAATAGCCAGTATTAAATACTAAATTATAGTTAATATGTGATGAGCAAAAATGCATCTGGCATATGAAAAATGTTATGCATTAAAAGATAAAAGTACTTATACTATGCAAATAATGTGTGATTATACTGGGTATCCTCTTTAATTCTTTCTGTCGGAGTTGAATGGATGGTAACAAAAAGGAACCTCTCGAGCCAGGCTTAACCCTTTAACGACCAGGTCTAAATAGCAAAAGAATTTCAAAATAAAAATACGACAAAATCGAAGTAATGGTAGTTAATAAAACTTTAATTCAAGCAAATGGGGTTCTGACAAACATACTTACCTTTAGTCATTAAAGGATTAAAGCTCTAGGAAAACTCTTTCTTAATAATTTGAGTGAATTTATTTATATTGAGATTGGCCCGTGCTCAACAACATCAATAGCAAAAACTGGTTGCATATATCCTTTACAGTTTCCTTTAAAATATAAGTATCTAATCCAGTCCCTGACAACCCCTCCTACCAGCCAGCCCAATCACTTATGTGGTATTAAAACTGCATTTACAGTGCTACTTATGCTTAGTATTGTTTACTGAGCCACTACTCTTATTTAAGCTAATCTAATCTAATATAATTTAATCTAATCTAATCTAATCTAATCTAATCTAATCTAATCCAATCTAATCTAATCTAAAATAATTTAATCTAATCTAATCTAATCTAATCTAATCTAATCTAAGCTAATCTAATCTAATCCAATCTAATCTACATGTATGTATGTATGTATGTATTCTCCTTTAACTCCTAGGAGGAGCATAGGGCCAATATGAAATCTCTCCATTTGTCACGATCCCTCGCGATGACTTTGATCTCTTGCCACGATTTTCCCGATTCTTGGATTTCTTTTTCCAACGACCTTTTCCAGTTGGTTTTGGGTCTACCATCTCTTCACTCGGTCATATTTTCTTGAAATTTTTGCATTTCCACCCACTGTTAAATGACGTTCAAACCAACTCCACCACACGCACTCCCCTCAAACACAAATCAACTAACTTTTACTGAGCAAAACTTTTGCTTAACGCTTTGTCATACAACAAAAAGGACAACAGCTCAATCATCAAAGGTTAAACAGCCATTAAGAAGGTTGCGACGGGGTATAAAAGTGGGCTATTTAGCATGCAGGAAATTGTTTTTCATACATTTTTATTTTTTTTTTTTTTGTTGTTGACTTTCAATTTTTTTCCTTTTTCTTTAAATAACGCTGCGGTCACTTTAAAGTGTACAATATAACAGCTTTATTTATTGATAAATACCACCAGACCAAATGTGGCAAGTGAAAAAACAAAAACAACAAGAGCACAGAAAAGGTCCTTCAGAAACAAGAAAACCAAAGTTTTTTTTTTCTCACTTTATTTATTTGCTGGATATTGTTTTGCTTTGTAAACATTGAATACTTTGTGCTTTGTCTTTTACGTTAACGTTTACAGCGGATATATATGTCCTTTCTTGCTTTCGAAATAGGTTGCTTCCTTTTTGTTTACCTTTTTATAGCAATGAAAGAGACATAAATATTTATCATATACCACACCTCCGGTGAGCTATCGATCTTCCCCTTGAGAAAACGTTTTGTGGGTTGGTAACCAGTGAAAAAAAAGGTTCTATCTCTGCTTGACTTTCAGAGCTTGTCATAGTTCTTGGGGTAAAGGCTCACAAAATGTTAAACAAGCAATTTTCCATTTTACGCATAAATTTGTATTTTATATTTTCCTGTGTTGTGTTTGGCCTCTTCCATGGCGGTTTAAATTGTCTTGATTTAAACTGGGATGCTGTAGTATGACTCAATAGGAAAAGTTTTTGAAATTGAGTTGGTGATTCAATACTTTTTTTTTGATATTTTTGTTTTTCAAATTGATGTAAACTTATTTGGACAAAGTATTTCACAGTTTTAACCATATTATCCATTCATTTTGAAAAGGACGTTCAGAGTACCTTTAGGATTCATGGTCATTCATTATTGCAAAAATGATAATATTAGTTAAATCTTCAAACTTCTTATGGCAACTCAGTCTTTTTTCCAATTGGGCATTAAGATTATTACACAGACTTTGTATGAGGAGCTTTCCCTTTATCAAGCACATTCTTCTTAACAAGGATATTACGTCATTTTATAATTCCTGTATTATTGCTTCACACAAAAACCTCCCCTCTCCAACACATAGACGCAAAAGTGCAGCGGTCAAGCAGTGTTTATGCGTGCGTCTGTGTTTGTATGTACACAAGAAGCTTCAAGTCAGAGGCTTTTTCATCATAATCGTGCAAGAATTCATTGGTTCATTGGTTTAGAAATTTGATATGGGTTCATTGAATAAATATTGAAATGGTTTTTTTTTTTTTTTTTTTGTTTTTTGGTTTCAAGCAGAAATGCAACCAACCAAAGCAAAAAAGGAAAAAAAAAAATTCTTTATAACCAATAGAAAGATTTTGTATGTTATTTCTTATCCTTTACTTCTGACAAAAAAAGGAGCAGAAAATTTATTTGATTTCTTATTTCTGCTACTTTCATTGATAAAAAAAAGCAGTTTGAAAATTATTATTTGACTGAAGTAGCAAAAGGATTAAACAAATCGAAGGTCATTCAGTGAGCAGGGTCACAGCATGACTAAACATGTTAGAAAAGGTCATCAATTGAATATTTTTAACATGACTTTTTCAAAGGTTATCAAATAAATGTTAAAATAAAATTTTCATTATAAATAAGAGAGATCAAATAAAGCTTGTTGGCTTAGACCAAAATATCATATAATTGATTAAAGAGTTTAGCGTTAAGGCGCCTTCGATTGAGCTAATTTGTGCGTTAAATAGTTTCAGAGTGCTTTTCACGGACATGGAATGCCCATTTTATTTTATTTCCTCTAAAATGTCCTAAAAAGTCAAGAAACGCGTAGAAAACACAAAAAAAGGATATAAAAAAAAATTTTTAATTTCTGGTTCTGTCATCTGAAAGGGGGACCCTAAAATGTCGTTAAAAGTCATGAAACGCGTGGAAAACACCAAAAAAACGAAAAAAAAATAAAAATTATTTTTGGTTCCGACATCCTAGGGGGACCCTTAGGTGAAAAAAAAAAAAAAAACGAAAAAACTAATGATGCAGAAACACGCAGCGTATCCAAAAACCTTTATACATAAATTTTCATTGTGATCGGTTTAGCCATATGAGAGACTTTAAGGAACCTACAGATAGACTTAAAAACATTCATTTCTTTTATATGGGATAACTAAAAATAATTTTCTCTTATATGACCCAGACTTTAAGGAAATTTTTTTTTTTTTCCATGTTCAATAACCAAATTTGGTGGAATATATTCCTAGACGTATAAAATTAAATTCCCATTATGTCAACAAAAAATTTTCGACCCAAGAGGGTGTCAGGAGGTCGTCTTATTTAAAAATTTTAGGAAAATCGAGATTTCCGATAATATACAGGAGGGCATATATTTCAGAAGTAGAAAATATGTTACGGGGCACCTTTCCCAATCATTACGAATCTCAATTAGTGAAGAGCAAAATAAGCTCTAATCGTAAGTCTTGGTCTTGGTAATTTTTCGAGACCATGACCAAGATGCTGATATAATTTCAAGACTAAGATCAAGACTGCTATGGTCTTCATCTTTGTCTTGGTCACGATGATCATCAAGATCCAGACTGCTTTTCAGTCTTGGTAGTTTATAGTCAATAGGTATGTCACAAATCTTTCAAGCATAAAATCAACTCCCAATTTGAAATTTGGCATCTTAAAAACCCAACTGCATTGTAAAAATCTTTAGAAATTTTTCCAAAACATAAAAAATCGCTACGAAAAATAATTGAATGATATATTGAAACATTAAATATTTATGTTTATTATTTTTTTTTTAAATATTTTGAGTTTACAACCTTTATCACTCGATTATTGTTTTATATTAATCTACAAAATTTCTAATTGCATCATAGCTTTTTAAACTGGATTCTTTTTGTTGAATTGTGGCGTTGGTCTCTCTTGCTTTATTGAGTTCCCTTTCTACCTCTTCTATTGTTGTGTATAAAGCAGAACCTTTAGTATAAAAACCTTTATTAAGACGTATTTTTTGTTTCGCTTGATCGATTTTCATATTCAATTCCAATTCCTTTATTTTGCTATATATTTCTTCAGTTTCAATTGTCCCATACTAAGATTGTAAGAATTTTTCGTTGCTTAAATTATTACTTTTTTGGAAGTATTATTGGTGTAGGTGATGGAATTACCTTTTGTCTGAGCATGTTTTCCCGAGTATCACCATCGCGTGGATCAACTAATGTTGGTAGAATTTGACCTGGAATCGCTTTGCCAAGGCTCTGCTTACCGAGGGTGCCAATAAAAAGAAGGCAGACTAGAAATTTCATTATTATTAAATCGAAACAGCAAACAACAACTGATTGATAATGTCACTCTTACTACTTATTTGGGCTATTTATACCAAATTTTTCTGTGAACGATTTAATTTTTTCTTTTCATTTAGTTACAAATTTTTCGGAACAAATTAAGTTAGCAGAAATTATTAGTACTAATCAATTATTTACAAGTACATAATCGATATACTCAATAAAATGAAAATTACATAAGGAAACGTTGTTGTAGTGAAACTTTAAAGTGGGGTATCAAATAATCTTATTAAATTAAAGCCAAACAAATGAAAAAGGCAAATTGATATGGAACTTATAATTATAGAGGGTGGTTAAAAAATTTCAAAGACTGTTGATAAAATTTATATTGGAAACTCAACTCTCAATACGTTTATACAAAGCATTACTAGATGGGACAATAGTAATGCCATAATATAAAAATGCTGGCATTTCTACAAACTGCATCATATTTCATTTTGCTGTGGCATTTATGTTGCAAATATGTAAAGAATTAGTATGCAATCAGCTCAAAAACTTGGTACCAGTTTTTTTTGAGAGCAATAATTCAAAATTATTTTGACGAAAAAAATTTAACATATTGTAGACTTTTTTGAGTAAATTTCATTGAAGTGTGCTCAGAAAAACCAAACTTTCGGAACTGAAACTTAGAGTAACTTAGGGTAATGTGGTTACCTTTTTATTTTTTTGCCAATTTCTACCAAAGTAATGGTAGTAGGTTAGCTTGGTCAATTTATTTATATTGGTTGTTTTTTTGATTTTACTATTTGATAATTTATATACTAAAATATTAACATTTGCAAGCGTGAGGTCAGTTAAATTGAAAGTACCTAAAAAGCTGAAAAAGAAAAGTGTCGGGTAATGTGGATCACCCTGTCCATTCCCTAAAGTAGTACCGTTATTAGCAATTTTTGATGACTAAAATATTTGTAGGTATTATTTTAGATTATATTTGCTATGAAATAGCTTTATAGGCTTATTAAAGAATATTTTTTAGTGAAATAAACCAAATTCATACTTAAAAGTGAATAGTAATAAGGTTTACCGAATCATACATAAAACAGTACTCCACATTACTCAAACTTGGGTGTTCCACACATGCAACTGCTTTTTAAGGTGTAATAGTAATCAAATTGATATACGGTACCTATATAATATGGAGTAGTCCATATTACCCGAGTACACCTTTTTTTTGAAATAATAATTGAATTTATAAAAGAAATGTAAGAACAGGCTTGCTCATGCATTTCTTCGTTGAATAATTGTTCTATAATTGCATTAGAGTTATTTGAATTTTAGAAACAAAGAGACTACATATAAGTCAACTTGACCTAACAGGATTTGCTAAGAAATTGCACACGAAATAAAAGGGTGCTTCACATTACCCGCATAGTTCACATTACCCTCAATTACTATATTTTGGTCATTCTTGGAAAAGTTTTTGATTTGAATATTTTCTTTGTTTTCTTAAGCTCAGCTTACCCCAAGTAATCGGAATAAATTTGTATTGTTCGAATGACAATTGTTGAAGTAAAACAGTGTTGTGCGTAAGTTGATGTCAAAATATTTATGACACCTAAGATTTTTACATTTGGCTCATAATTTTTTCCATTACAATGAGAATATTTTAGTTTTTTACAAAATAAACCATCTATGGAACTAATACGAGTAATTGTGCAGCTTTTCCAGATATGCAAATGTATTTGGTTTATAAGTCTAAAACATGTTGAATTTTTTTATGCCGTTTAGGGTATAGTCTAACTGACTCCGACCACGCCCTAACTTTGTACGTGGGGTAGGCATATCCGTGGGTGGATTTTGTTCATACTCACAGATTTTTATTATCTTATTCCAAAAATATCTGTACCAAATTTCAACAGCCTAGGTCTATTATCACTATTTATGTCCGCCGTTCAATACAAACCCGCCAACTTCACGGAGGTAGTGTACAAAATTGCATCGAACTATGTCACCTTCAAGAAATATTAAAATGATTTCCACAAACATATAGCTAGCCAGACAGACGAACAGCCAGAATGACTTACATGGCTATATCAATACAAATTCAAAATAACGTGATCATTTGCCCAATATAATGTTTTGAGCTTAACGTTCCAATTTTGAGCTTCTAACTGAACTTTCCGTGAAAACAACGCATATTATTTTCACTTTTAAGGAAATAGCAGCCAATTTATGTTATGACATTCCTTTTTTGGCGTAGTGTTTTTACTGTAACGAAATTTGTAGTTGCTAAAGGGGCAACTGGATTAGAAATATCTCAGTAAATAAGCTGTGGAATATCGTACAAGCTCCATTCATTTCATTAAACGACAATTTTTCCAAATAAATGCATATTTTCATATCCTCAATTTCAATTTGACTAAATCACTGACATTATAAGAAGAGTATATTTGAATTAATTAATCAAATTAACGAAGGGTTCATTGACTTTTCATTATCCCATTCCATTTTAATGCAACCTGTCTGCACGCCTGAAAGCAAACATTTTCTCGCAATAAATTTAGTTTCATTAGAAACGAGTACACAGTCAAAAAAGAGGGAACTAAACCTCTTCTTTATTTTACTACATATTGGAAAAAACAATTCAAAATGAAATGAAAATAAAATTACAGAAAGTAAATGAAAAAAAATTAAGTTCACATAGCAAACAAAGCATCAAGGACATTGCTTAAAAGTAATGCCACTGCAAAAAAGGTTACAGGCCGAATGTTGATTAGGGTGGAAAGTTACTAATTGTTGTTACTATTCACACAGTCTGTTCAATTTTATCAATGAAAATTAAGGAATTAAAACTTTATTTGTACGAGTTCCGTCAATGTGGATTAACTTGCAAATTTCACACTGACATTTTAGTTGCAAGAAAATTGCCTTGTATGGGATGCAATTTGATGGTGTTGCAAACGTTTAATGTATTAAAGTTGTTCTGTTTATATCAAACGTATAGTTATTGTTAAATTTAAGGGATGTTCCCATTGCACTAAGTAAGCAGTTCGTGTGTTTGTTATTCTAGAACTGGTTGCAAATTATTTAGTAAATTAATGACTTCATATTTAGAAATCTATAACTTCATTGTTAAGCATTATATTAACGATTTGTAGCCTGAAAAGTGAAAAATCTCAGCTACAAGGTCTTATGGCTGAAAATTTCAGGAAAATCGATAACATACGGGAAAGAACACATTTCAGTAGTAGTAGATAAACCTATAACGGGACATTTTTCCGAATATTCAAGTAAAATCAAACATGACTTATGGTGAGAGAAAGGGTTAAAAAGTTTAAATCACTCATTATGACCACATTACAGGTCCTGAAATTCTTAAAAAATTCAAGCAAATTCCTTGGTAAAAAATTTTAAGCGACAGTGTTCACGATGTTTTTTTAATTTAAGCCCTACATGCCGAGTAAAAAACAAAAAACGCAAAATTTTCAGCATAAACAACTTTCTAGCAGCACGTCATGTCAAAAAAATCTTCTTCGCCTATGAGAAATTACATTTTACATTTGGTTATAGAATAGGGAAAATAAAATAAAAATTTTCTAAAAACCTGGGTCAAATAATGGAAGATTATTTTCGGATATGTCTATATACTTAGCTACCATGGGTGCTTTTTAAGCTTGTCTATGTGATAACTAGATTTTTGGTTAATTTCAAAGATATATATATCACAAAGAGGTTATCCAATATTGACAAATAGATAGATAAGTTATACAAATAAACAAAAAATAAATCAGAACACGGTCTTACATGCCAATTTGATGGAACTTTTCACTGTCGTTTACTCTACAATATGCAGATGTTTACCCGGTCTGCTAAACGAAGCATGGCCACTGAAAAGCAAATCGGATTTGAGTTCATTTCCCATCCTTTACCCACCATACAAAAATTCAATCCAATATTCAGTGCTGACGGAAAACGGATTAATTACACTGTACAACAGCAAAAAAAAAAAAAACTCGTGGAGCTTGACGACGGTTCCAATTTAACTCGATTCTGCTGAAGCCGAATATGAAGTCAGTTTTTTCGCGTGACACTAGATTTTCGCACTACTGGGGTCCAGGGCAAAATCAATATTTCTTCATTAAAGAAAGACTGGAGAGGGTTGAGAGGGTTGTGTGACCAACCCCTATTACTTTTAAAGTGAAAAATGTTTTCCCTTGGGATCTAACGTCTTCGACCCCTCCTTAGGGGAGCTTCCATACGTATTAAAACCATATGTTTTTTGATGCTCCTATAAATTTCTAAGAAAAGTGTAGTAAATCAGACAAGGGGGTGCCCCCCACCGTACAAAAAACCACAAAATAGGCAAAATGTTCCTCTTGGAAAAGTAATAGGATTCGGTCATAAATATTAACCCTCTCCGGTCTTGCCTAGAAGGGGAAATATTGATTAAATTGACAATCGGGTGTCATGGAGCCGCCGCTCATTGTGGTACAAAAACCTAAGGTGACCCGAAAAAACTGACTTCAGATCCTGTTTCATTGACGTCTTAACCATTATGAACAGTCGTCAAACCAGAATATTTTTTTTTTTTTTTGCTGTTCTGTTGTACAGTGTTATTATATAATAAGACAACTAATCATTAATTAATTTAATCACAAAATTATTCAGTCAATGCAAAAATAACTATGTAGTCATTAAATTACTTAACTATTTGGTCTTTAAATTATTGAATTATTTAACCACCATACAATACCATTTAATATTTTAATATTTTAACCATTTAATGATTTAATTATTTAATCATTTAATTATTTAATCTCTTAGTCGTCTAGATCGTTTATACTCATTAAGTCATTTACTTTTTAAAGAATTTGATTACAAGTGTGTCATTTTGGCCCCCCCACATTTAGGTCAAAATGACCCACATTTGGGGGTTTTAGAGGGTTAAAATTGTCTACAAAAATATTCCTCGTAATATACTGCATAATTTTACTGAACACATGATACACCTCAAATGTAAGGATCATATACTTAGTTAAATTCATCGATTTAACACAAGAATGAGCTATTTTTGTATTTTTCATGTACAGTGGATTAAAAAACTTCAAAAATCGATTAAAAAAAATCTGACGTGCTGGAGAAAAACGACGAGACACGGGTTTTTTTTTTTAACGCCTACTTTAAGAATTTTTTGGATTTTCTCATGTGTTTTACAAAAAGTTTTATTTATCGAACAGTTTATTACAAAAAAACGAAAAAAAATAGGGAAAAACGTATTTTGGTAACATTTCAATGAATAAATCTGCAGTTGATTTTGATTTTTTGTTAATTTTTTCGAAAAAAAAAATGTTTTTTTAGAAATCAATTTATTTCGCCGAACTAACAAACTAACGAAAAAGAAATGTGAATATTATTTGTAGGTAATTTAATTAAATTTAATATGACAATACGTTTGAATACAATCAGTGGTTCTTGAGATATTTGTATTTAAATGGAACTATCTTTTTTTTTTGGTCCGAAAACCGAAAATGACCGATGTCTCGAAAACGACACGAAAAAAATATGCGATATTCGGAGTCAGCAGCTCATTTTACAAATAGATAGTGGCATTCACTGGGAATTTTGGCTGTAGACTAGTGTTATTAACCATTTAATGTTTTAAACATTGAATGGTTCAATTATTTAATCATTTAGTTATTTAATATGACTAAAAGTTCAATTAAAAAATCAATTTTCAATATATAAATGTCATTAAGTAACACACTTAAAAATTCTTAAAAGTTATTTTATCCTTTAATCCTGTAATCATTTAATCATTTGATCACTAGATCATTTAATCATTTCATCATTTAATCATATAATCATTTAATCATTTAATTATTTAATCACTTAGTCGTTTAATCATAGGCATTTATTTACTAAATCATTTATTCTTTTTATCTTTTTAACATTAAGTTATTTAATTACATTATCATTTCTTCAAATAGTTATTTAATTATTTTATTTAATACATTATTCTTAAGTCAGATCTGTAATTTTTACTCATTAAGTCATTTACTTTCATTAACATAATCGTTTATCTATTCAATTATTTATTTTTTTAATTAATTCTATCATTAGTTTAATCATTTAATGTTTTGATCAATTAATCATACAATATATCGATTATTTGATCAATTAGTCAATTATTTAACCATTTAGTCATTTATTCATTGTGTTATTTGAATACTAAATTATTTTATTGTTAATATTTCGTCATTTATTTATTTAGTCATTTAAATATAAGTTATATTAATATATAAATATTTAATCATTTAGTGATACTTACTTATTTGATCATTTACTTTGTATATCACTTAATCACTTAACCATTTAATAATATAATATTTTAAAACTTTATCGTTTATATATTTAATCATTAAAATATATAAGCCATCAATAATTTATTAGTTCAATTGTTTATTAGTTTAATACATCTCAACCAATTACTGATTTTTTTTTACTTTATATAAAGTCATTTCATTTGTCCAAAATATACCAAAAAGAACAATTTGGCTCTTTGAAATGGTAACTAAAATTAAGATTAATACATCAACTGATACTTGTGGCAAGGAAAGGAAATAACCAAGGAAAGAAACGGAAGCTAAGGCCCAGAATTTTAGAAAATTCTCTCTACTCGTGTTTTTAGATTATTTTTGGCTTCTCTTTCTAACTTCAACCAAAACTGCAATCTTTCGAATATAAAAATCGCCTTAAAATGCCCCTGTGCTCATATGAAAACCATATTTTTTCTCTAAGCATTCAGACCCATCATGATTGTTTTCACGCCCATACCCCGCCTGCCTAAAACATACAATTTATTTACTTATGGCGTAGTCCATAGCAGACGTTAAGATTTATATCTGTTTAAATATTAGCATATTTTCCGTCGCTGCTACAAAATAGAGGACTTTTCCACTTGAATTTCGGAACAAAAGCAATCAACGTTCTGTGCAAAAACTTTGAATTTCTAAACCAAACTTTCAACCATATCCTGAAGCGGTTTTCAAAGGGTACAAAATTCAACTTGTAATAAATAAGCGTTGTGGTGGCATTTGAACTGAAAATGCTGCTGGATCATTCGGTGTGAAAAATTTTTGATATTTTTGTGGTGACAAGCGTTGACACTAAGCGAAAGTGGCAAGGGACGTGCTAAAAATTAATATGGGATTAAAAGTGAGACTGACATATATTCAAAGGATATGCAGAGTAAAAGCAAAGGAATTTATTGTAACAAAATTAAGTTAAAGAACAAGTTGAAAACTTAACCAAACTTTCAATATTTAAATAGCTCAGAATTCAATATTTCATTTCATTTAATCAATATTTGTTGTGTAAATAATTTGCTGTCTCACTTTGTTGCGGAAACCCCAAAAAAAAAAAAAACAAAACTTAATCCCAAAATATTGACAAACAAATAATAAAAACATATCCTGGCAAATCCTTTAATACACAGACCAGACTTATTTGCCACACTTCGCGGCAATAAATCATAAATAAGAAACCAAACAATTTTTTCCTCAATAAATTTTAACAGCAACAATAACAACAACAAATACACAAGCAGAAGAAGACTTAAGTAGCAAAAGAATGAGAAGAAAGAGAAAAAGAAAGGAAGAAAAAGTGAAAATAAATTAAGATATTTATCACATTTACTAAGCGGGGGCAAAAGAAACCACGCACAAACACAAATACACTTACTTTGTTACCAAGAGTACAAAATTTTTGGGTGAACTGCGACGCTGCACAGTGGGATGGGAGTACACTTTTGTTCGTAATAATTAGAGAACGATATTTTGTACGATATTTGGTAACTGCCAGTTGAGAAAACTCAAAAACTGGACGGAATCCCATACAAATTGAACCTTATTTTTTTATATGTAGCGAAAACTTGTGTCATGCAAACAGAGGAATGGCGCTCGATTCATATCATACTCAGAAGGTAATGGGGTGCCATTTCTCCTTCTTGGTGTATATTACCAAACAAAAGTGAAACAAAATTAATAAACATGTTCACTCCCGCTAGTGTTCATCCAAAATGGAAGACACATTCAATTATTTTTATTTTGATATATGCACCATATAACTGTATAAAATATTCATAGCTATGAAAAGATTTAAAAAAAGTTGGCTGTTTACATTCCGAATTCATCACAAAGCCTTTCGCGTAATAAAATTAAATTTTGTTCATATTTGAAAACTACAAAAGCTGCAGGCGTTGAAATAGAAAAGGGTGCCATATCACTTTAGGGTGCCATATTTCTTGAAGGTGTCATATCATTTAATGGTGTCATATCACTTAAGGTTGCCATTTTATTTAAGCGTGCCATGTTTCTTAAGGTTGCCATGTCACCCGATTACCTTATATGGGGCAACAGACTCGTACAAGATTGCAAGATTGCTTTTTGATCAAAATGACTTAACATTAAAAATTTATGACGAAAGCTGCAGCTATTGAAATTGGCAAGAGTCCTACATTTCTTAACGGTGCCCTATAACTTAACGGTGCCCTATCACTTAAGGGTATCATATCATTTAAGAGTGCCATATCACTTTGGGGTGCCTTATTACTTAAGGGTGCCATATCACTTGGAGGTGTCATATCACTTAAATGAGCCATATAACTTAAGGGTGCCATATCTCCCGGTTACCTTTAATGGGTCAACCGATACGTCTGTATATTAGATTGCTAGCTTGTTTTGTGCTTATAATGACTTTAGGTTAAAAATTTATGATTTTTTTCAGTGTACGCAAATATGCGCCACATTTTTTGGCTACATTGAAGAAGTACATTCCCAATTATAAATTTTTTTAAAGTCAGAAAATGGCGCACTACCAAGTTCGCTGGGTTTTTCTCAAGAAATATTGCTAGCGTTGAATTTTATAGAGCCATTTTGATTTTTGCATAATCATTTTTGTGATGACGAAAAATTTTCATAAAATTAATAAAAATGTGCTATGTTCAATAAGAATTCCAAACAAAATGGAAAAAAATAAAAACATATTTTATACCAACATACTACTGAATTGCTTGAAAACCTTAAACAGATTTCCTCGAACAACTTTTGGTTCATTGTTTTCTACAATACATAAAATGATAATTTTTTGGAAAAACATTAAAGGTCTCTTCTTTAATATTTCTTTCTACAACTGCCTCTTTACATTTTTTAGATTTCATGTTATGCACCAAGTTTTTCTGTCAAAGTCCCACTGTTCGACATCGCGCTGCTTGTAGTGTAACAATCTTGCAGTGTATGCCTCATGTTTCTAAGCATCCCTATTTCACACAGACCATGATGATGATGATGCTGACGAAGACGACGACCTTTAGATAAATGGATGACAAGTCAATTGGAAAACATCTTTGCAATAAAAATAACAATGGAGAAGACCATGACTCATGCATTCAGTTAAACAAAATGAAGAGAGGGAAAACGAAGGAAATGAAAATAGAAAAAGCAGCTTTTCCTATTTTCATTTAATGTAGACAGGATTATTTGAGGCATGCGGCGGTGGTGGTGGTGGTGGTGGTGGTGTGAGTGCTTGAATTCAAGGGAGCAAAGTTTAAGTAAATTTTTCATGCTTTCACTTTATTTCTTTTGCTTTTCTCTCTAATTTATATTTGTTGCTGGGTTTTTTTTCTCATTTCATACAACTCATTTGATTTTATTGATTGTCTTTGATTGTCTATTCGATGCACTCAAGAATGTTTTATTGTTTTTTTTCTACTTTTTTCTTTTTTTGTTGTGGGATTTTTGGTCAGGATTTCTGCTAGATAAATCAGATTTCCGTTGCTTTAAACGGAAGTTCATATAAATGTTTGTTTTATTGTTTTTAGTTGCTTACTGCAGATACCAATATTATTTTTCAATATATTTTTTCACATGTTTTTATTTCAAAACTTTGTGATTATACGAGGGTTGCCTTTTATATTTTGGGATTGGGCAACACTAATGTCAATAGCTAAAATCTGGCAACAGCATAATAAAGTTTGACATTTTTTAGCATAAACATACTCACAACGTTTTGATGTACAAGTGCTATTTGTTTTGTTACAGTGAGTTAAAAAAATCAATTTTTCCATTGATAATTTAAGCGATTGATAAATTATGGGATATCCAATGAGAACAAACTTTTTTTACGGCCAGGTGTTCATGCAATATTGAATGTATGCTGGTCACACTAATGTCTAAGGTTGTCTTAATCTCACGATAGGTCACATGACGATTTTGAAATATCAGTTGGCGCACAGCATCAATGGTTTCCGGAACAACAACTGATTTTGGACGACCTTCACGAAATTCGTCTTGGAGTGAACTACGACCTCGGTTGAATTCACCATACCATCGACAAACACTGGTCCTTGATGGAGTTTTATCGCCAAAAATTGAATTAAGTTCATCGATGCACTGTTGTATATCAAAATGTTCTGAGTACGTATATCCTCAAAAATGTCAAACTTTACGATAGAGCTGCTGCCAGATTGCAACAGTAGAGTTGCCCAATCCCAAAATATAAAAAGCAACCTACGTATTAAGTCTTCAATAGCAGAAACTACTTTTTTCACTATAAAAAGTTTTGAATTCTTAAAAGCAGAACTAAACATTTTTTACCAAAAAGTTAGAGGCAATTACTGACATTTTTTTCCCCACTTTCGTGATTTAATTGTGACATTATAGAAGTGAGGTCACACTCCATGCTGAAAGGATGATATACGACATCTAAAGCTAAATAAATGAGGTTAAAATTGCTCCGGGCAAAACGAAGCCCAAAGTTCCATCAACAACTATTCGGTTACTTTGAAAACGCGCAACTAAACAAGAACGATTTTTGCCAACAATATGGTTTTTTATTCTTGATCTTCTTTAAGAGTATGGAATTTTTACGAAACTCATTCATTCTGCAACACCAGAGTTCAGTCCACGATGAAATCGAATTTAAAAAAAAAATGGGAAATTCTAGGGTTACTGGAGAAAATCTAAGGGATGATTTTTAAAAATTGATCTGAAAATTTTTTCAAACTTTTCGGAGGTCATTTAGTAGCCCTTCACAGCTGTTTTATTACTCCTTAACTTGGTTTTTATAAAATTAAGGTTTCAAAAATGCATAGAATGAGTCGTGCGATATCTCAAAGTTTTGTCATAATTTAAGATACTTATGTATGTGGGGGAATCCATGCGAAATTTTTCGACAAACAATTTTTACCCCGGAAATGTGTTCTTTAAGAGCTTCCGATGATCCCTTAAAACTTTTACGGCGATCGGTTGCGCCAAACTCGATATATAAACCAAACAGTTTATTGTGTTGACCAATTTTTCCTTTTTTTCAAGATTTTCACGCGTGAATAACTCAAAATGTGTGCATTTTCAAGGCATTGTGAGTAGGTACAACTTGTTTTTTTATCCTGGAAAATATTTTCGTCACGGATAAAAAAGTTTCTGTGCATGCGGAATATGATTTTTTTCCATTTACATTTGTTTTTCTTAGTACTTTTCATATCGTGGGCACCGAAATTTTTTGTCTCGCCCTGTCTCGAAATCTGATGGGCGGGATAATATTTCATATGTAATCTGCACGCTAATTCATGTGTGGAAATATATTTTTTGGGAAAATTGAACAAGATAATTCAATGAAATTTAATACTCTGCCTCCGACGTCAAAGCTTGCTCGAGGGATTGAAAATGATCGAAATTAGTCAACGGACATGCCTACCACCCATACAAGAAATATGTTCAAAACGCAATATTAGGAGCATTATTTACGATAACGCAAGCAAAACACTCATAAATTCTAGGGACGGTAAGCTTAAGCTCTGAACAGAAGCTGCACATATTTGGACAAGAAAGCGTGACACCTCCCATGTAAGCAAAAGCTTTAAAACGCTACATTGAAAGCGTTATCTGAAGTAATCCAATTGCATTTCATCAAAAAACAAAAACCAGTAAATGCAAGCTCTGAGAAGAAACTGTGTGAACACGGATAAGAGGGCATGGCTCCTACTATTCAAGCAAAATTTTCAAAATACTGCAGTGTAGGGTATTTAATCTTTGGCCAGGCCAAAGGTAACACCCTTACTAGTTTCTATTTCTGTTTGTATGTATTATCCAAGCCCCACGGCATGCAGCGTAAATTTTTTCTGAAATTTATTTCCTTGGAACTTCATAATACCTGCATCCAATACCTAGGATATATTGAAAAAGTGTAAAAAAGCTAAGAAAAAATATTACAACAAATAACCCCATTATTTTTTTATTGTCATTTCCATTTTATTCAATAAGTTTTTTTTTATTTAATAAGAGAATCATAAGTTTGAATTTTAGTTTTTAATTTTTACTAGGGATCTGTGACAGACAATTTGTAATTAAGAATATATTTAAGTATGTTATTCAAATGCTTTGATGGCATTTAAAGATCTACTGGTCTGATAAGCATTGTCAATGTTTTCAAAGAATACTTATAGCCACGAAACTTGTTCCAGTACATTCCTTTGGAAAAATATTCATTACTGGTATTATGAAAACCTTTTTCATACTTTCCAAAAATGTTACTGAAAATAATAAATTATTATATATGATCATAGCGATTGATAGCCCCTTTACCTTTGTGAGCAATCTTCAAACCATCCTGGTGAATTTTTATAGCTAACACACTCATGCAAGGAGAAGTCTCTTTCAATAGTAGAAAATTTAATCCCCGCATGATATGTAAAAGAATCACCTGCATTGCCGGTGTAGTTACCAAAAACTCTTATCATGTATGAATTTTTTTCATTATCTACAGCTAAAGCATCGTAATTTGCAGTTCTGGAATTACCATCAAAATCTTTCATAATAAACTTGAGTTCATGCAATGTGTAAGTTGTGATGTCATGTAACTTTTCCAAGCCAATAAAAAATTCACCCTTTGGTATATTACCAAATCCTTGAACGCAATCATTTAACGAACAGCTAAAATTTCTACTGCCATCAAATCTATTGAGCACAACTGTCCAGCCGCCACCTTCGAGCTTGTGATTGCATTTTACATAAAATGGTTCCTTATTAATATCAAGTTGTATTTGTGCTATATCCGTTTTGCGTTGAACTTCGTTTAGATCCTTACAACTAGTTGGATAGTATCTTTCTGAAATTAACATTGTCCATCTATATACTTACTTGGCCATACCAAAGTTGTTGCTACATAAAAGCACTAAAGTTACGGGTACTATTGATAACTTTATTTGCATTTTGTGCAAAATTTATAAAAATTTTATTTCGATGATTGATTTAAGTTCTATTTTCATGCTTAAAATCAATTAAACAACATATGAGTTATGTAGAAGTAATTACAAATTCATGGAATAAGTTTATCTCTTGAAAGATAAAAAAAAATACACTAGCTTACAGCCAAAATTCTCATTGAATGCGATTATTAATTTTATATGTAAAATCACCTGCTAATTCCGAAAATCGCATTACTTTTTTCACGTAGTTTTCGAGATGTGAGTCATTTTCGGTTTTTGAGCCAAAAAAAAAAGATAGTTCCACTTGAATACAAATATCTCAAGAACCAATATCTATGTTTAAATGTACTATATGGGTGATTCTTAGATAACTGTGCTTTTTCGAGTTGTAAAATTGGCAAATAATTTTTTTGGATTTTTGCAAGTTTCTTCATGCTATCTTGTGTAAACACTCTCTTAAAACTCACCTTTTAAGTGGATCAACTACAAGTGTGAATTTACGGCTTTGAGGTCGAAATTAAGAAATTTTGCTGCCACGTTTGTGACATTTTAGCCACAGTATGGAAAAATTATGGTTTTGAAGCGTTTTGATGAGAGATATATTGCATATAATGACAAATTTACACTTCAAGACTAATTTTGCAACAGTGTCATGTCTCCGGTGGTCCATTTTTTTTATACCCTACGGCCCTAAAGATCAACTATGGTTCCCTGTCCTCTGTTTTAATAGCCGTTTATGATGGATTAGGATCTCCTAATTACGAATCTGATCTTGATTTTTTTCTATTACATCAGTATCCTTAGTTATCCTTGCTCAAAAGTGAAAAAATCACAGTTTTGACATCTACTTAACTATAACAGCAATAAGTAAAATTAATTTTTGTCAATGGATTCAGACAGCCGAATTTATTATCAACAAGACAAAATTTACCGTTTTTCAATTGGATTCCCAGTTTCCGAGTTATAAGCCTTTACAAAAATGATACCTCTCAATATCACACAAAGGACCGAAAAATTAACAAAAATGGTAAGTTTTATTATTTTTACCAGAAATATATTTTATCACGAAAATTTTAAGCCCTTGCAGACTAAAATCGGATGAAAAAATAAGGCTCTATTGTAGATTTAGTGAATGAACATGAAATTTGGATTCTGTGAATTTGCAAAGTAGTAGTTTAGTAGGCTTAGTCACTAAATCTAGAATAGAGCTGTAATTTTTCATGCGATTATGGTCTGCAAAGTCACGAAATTTTTGTAATTAAATATGTTATTGATAAAAATAATAAAACTTGATTTTTTGTAACTTTTCGGTCTCGAAAAATCCTTTGTGTGTTATTGAAAGATATCCTTACTTTAAACGCTTATAACTCGGAAGCTGGGAATCCAATTGAAAAACGGTAAATTATGTCTTGTTGACAATAAATTTGGCTGTCTGAATCTATTGACAAAAATTAATTTTACTTGTATTTGTTTTTGTTCTATATCTTTAAGTAGATGTCAAAACAGTGATTTTTTCACTTTTGAGCAAGGATAACTCAAGATTCTGATGGTGTAGAAAAATTTTTGTATTAAAAACATAATTAATAGCCTTCAACTAAACATCTGTATACTCAATTTTATTTGAAAATATGTTTTTTTGCAAACTGATAAAAAGTGCCACGTTTGTGACATTTTCGTAGTTTATCGCACATTGTAAAGCACGCGTTTGAGTTCAAGATTTTTCCGAAAGAATTTGGGGTCATGTATACAAATCCTACAAAAAATGGTTTAATGCATAAAATAAAATGTACTACCTGCGAGTGCCGAGTGCCACGTTTGTGACCATAATTTAAAAAAAAAAAACTGTTTTTGTCTATAAACTGCCCTATAAAACGCAAACAGATTTCTTTTTGGACGCATCTGGACATGATGACCTTTGGGTGATGGATGTTGATCAGAATTAATGCATATGTATTGCAATCTATTGACTGAAACAGTAGTACCATGCAGTAGTAGCATAATGCTTTCAAGAAATTTTTTTTTTCCAAAACTAGGGGACAATTTTCAATTCAAAATTGTGCCCTCTAAAAATTATTTAAAACTGCAGATGAGCTTAGAATATTGTAGCCCAAGGTATTTACTTAATATGTGTAGTAACTTGTTTTCTGTTCTATTTCCGTTTTTTGGTCGTTTTTCATCGTTTTGTTTATAAAAAGTAGGGGTAGGACATGCCACGTTTGTGACATTTGGGGTATAGTTGCAGACTTTCACAGTAGACCAATAATTATTTGATGGTAAAATTGATCCGCTCTATTAGAAAAACATAGTTTCTAACTTATAGCGTATTTTTTTGTGAAAAAAAAGCCGACTGTATAGGTGAAATCGCCGGGGGACACAAAAAGTACAGTTATCTGAGAATCACCCATATGTAATATTAAAGGTAATTAAATATCCTACAAAAAATACACTCGTCACTTTTTGGTTGAATCCAAGAAAAAATTTTTCTGAAACAAGTCAGAAAATCAGTTTTAACCCTATAACTCCTCAGGGGTACATTTAAGATCCCCCTCCAGGTTCAATTTTTAGTAAGTCTAGGCCGCTTCTGTCTACTCCCAGAAGCTTCGTAACCTTATTCAATACACCCTGTACATCTGGTAAGCAAATAAGATACTATTTAAGAAAATCGTTTGGAAAATGCAAAAGTTGTATACAATTCATTAATGGATTAGCAAAATGGGTTTTTCCAATTTTTTCGTTTTTATTCCCTACAACTAGGGTACATTCATTTTGTTCTTCCGTTTGTAAAGCAGAGAAAGAGGCGTGGCAGATCGTGAAATTTGGTCCACTGCCTTCGTCATTAAAGTTTACTCTTGGGATTGAAAATGAGCAAAATCGGTTCACGGACATACAAAAAATATGTTCAAAATGCAACTTTAGGAGTATTTTTCACGACAATGCAACCAAAATACACACAAATAGTAAAAATTGTAAGCGCAAGCTCTGAGAAAAAACTGAGAAAATTTGAAAAAGTGGGCTTGTCACCTGCCATATAAGAAAAAGCTTCAAAACGCTGTACCGAAAGCGATTTTTGAGATAATCGAACTAAATTTTACTCAGAAACTGAGAACTATAAATGCAAGCTCTCAACTAAAACTGGAAGAAATCAGACAAGATGGCGTGACACCTTCCTTATGAGCAAAATTTTAAAAATACATCCTTACTAGTTTTGTATTACACTGTTCGACAATTTGAAGCTTTTTGTAAAACTCATGAGAAAATTCGATAAAATTCTTAAAGTAGGCGTTAAAAAAAAAATACCCGTGTCTTGTCGTTTTTCTCCAGTACACCAGATATTTTTTTTAATCAATTTTTCAAGGTTTTTTAATCAACTGTACATGAAAAAACAAAAATAACGCATTCTTGTGTTAAATCGATGAACTTAACTAAAGGGTGTTTTTTTAGAGGTATAGAACTTCGAATTGAAATAAAACACAAGAAAATTGTTTTAATGTCCATCAATTTGGCTTTATTGGAAGGATAATTTTATGTCATTAATGTTTAAATATGATTTCGGGCACGTGGCCGCCGCGGCTGGCTCGAATAAAGCCAATTCTACAGGTCCAATTTTCAACCACTTTTTCGAGCATATGGGGCCGTATGTCGGCAATAACGCCACGAATGTTGGCTTCCAAGTCCCCTAACGTTTCTGGTTTGTTGGCGTAGACGAGCGACTTCACATATCCCCAAAGAAAATAATCCAATGGTGACAAATCACACGATCTTGGTGGCCAATTGACAGGTCCATTCCGCGAAATTATGCGCTCATCGAATGTTTCCTTCAATAAATCGATTGTGACGTGCGCTGTGTGGCATGTAGCGCCGTCTTGTTGGAACCACAACTCATCCACATTCATGCCATCCAATTCGGGAACAAAATAGTCGGTTATCATGGCTCTATACCGGTCTCCATTAACGGTAACTGACTCTCCAGCATTATTTCGGAAGAAGTATGGCCCAATGACTCCACCAGCCCATAGAGCACACCAAACAGTCAGTTTTTGTGGATGTAATGGCGTCTCAAGGGTCTCATGTGGATTCTCTTCACTCCAAATGCGGCAATTTTGTTTGTTGACGTAGCCATTCAACCAAAAATGAGCCTCATCACTGAACAAAATTTTGCGATGAAAATCAGCATCGAGATCAATCTCATTTTCGGCCCATACACCAAAATCACGACGCATTGCATGGTCTCGCAGCTTTAATTCTTGCACAAGCTGGATCTTGTAAGGTCGCAAGCCAAGATCTTTGCGCAAAATCTTCCATAAAGTTGATGGACAAAGCTCCAATTGCTGTGCACGGTGGCGAATCGATTCATTCGGGTCCTCTTCAACATTTTGCTCTACAGCGGCAATTGTTTCTTCGGTGCGCACTGTTCGACGTCTCTGCGGATGCGTATTATCACATAGAGTAAACGTAGTGCAAAAACGATCCATGGTTAACCGAATTAATTGCTCTGATGGACGATTATGTCGACCATAAAATGGGCGGAGCTTGCGGTAAACTTCGCGAACTGAACCATTATTTTCGAAATAAATTTGCACGATTTGCAAGCGTTGTTCTTTTGTCAACCTGTTTATGATGAAATGGCAAACCAAACTGAACATAAATGACATTAGAATTGCCAGATTTGACCACAAAATGCCAGTTTTGTCTCTATTCGAAAAACAAACCTCTAAAAAACACCCTTTATATGATCTTTACATCTGAGGTGTATTATGTGTTCAGTAAACTTATGCAGGAGATTGCGAGAAATATTTTTTTAGCAAATTTTAACAATCCAAAACCCTCACATGTGGGCCATTTTGACCCTTTTCTTTAAAAGGTACAAAAATGACACCTAAAACAGGGGAATATTGAGTAAGTATGCACTATGTACAGAAATATTTGTCGCAAAATTACACTTCTAGTTGCTGAACACTAAAAAGTCAAAATTTTATCCTGAAACCCAAAAAAATCGTTAAAGTGTAGTAGAGGCTATGAAATCGAATGTGAATTTGATAGAAAAGTGAGCCTTTGTATGCTTGAACAAACTTTTATAGATTTTTATATAAAGCCACTATAAGGTTGTGCCCCTTGTGCGTATTTACACCACCTTACCTTATGTCATATGCATTCAAAAATACTATATGAGTGTGCTTTAAAATCCGCTTCCTGCTGTTAAAAACTAAAAGAAAAAATGAGGAATTTTTAAAGACAAAATTTTTCGATTATCGAAAAATGCATTTTGAAACCGACAATTGAAAACTAGCCGAACCTTTTATATGTTTAGAAAACAGAAACAAAAAACATTCATTTAACTATCTGTAAAAGAAAATTTAAGTGAAATTCATAAATGACAATGTTATGAAAGTTTCTTTTTTTATCGCATAAAAATCTTCTATATACATACAATAGTTTCGAGATAATTATATTTTTAGAATTTTGAAAATTGGAATTTACACTGAATTTCGATTTTGGTTCATATGTTTTTTCTTATAACTTTATAATGGCGCCACGTTAGAGAGCTATGGTTGGGCATGATTGTGCACCAAGCCATGAAGAATATCATAGGTTATATTTCCCAACAATGACAACTTAGCAGCTACGTAGTTGCAGTATTGAGGTGACGATATCAACGTGCAACCAATATTTGTTAAAAAATTTTTTATGTGATCTTGAACATTTTTAAGTTAACTTGTGATCGCTGAATTCGACAGAATATAAATACATTATGCAATTGCTTTAGCGGCATTTAAAAAGCCACTGGTCTGATAAGCATAGTCAAAGTTTTTAAGGAATAATTAAAACCACGAAATTCCTTCCAGTTCATTCCCGTATAGTAACCTTCGTCCTCAAAGTTATAATGACCTTTTGCATATTTTCCAAAAATGTTACTGAAATTAAAAATTTATTAAAAATTTTCTTATACAACCAAAAAATAATTCTGATAACTTCATTACCTCTTTGTATATTCCTTAAACCATCCTGGTGAATTAAATTTTTTTGCGCATTCAAGTGAGCAGTCTCTATCTTTAGTATAAAAAGCATACCCCGCAGTGTATGAAAAAGAGTCACCAGCATCACCAGTGTAGTTACCCAAAACTCTTATCATATATGAATTTTTTTCATTATCCACAGCAAAAACATTGTAACGCGCGGTTCTGGAAGCGCCATCAAAATCTTCCATAACAAACATGAGCTCATGCAATTTGGAACTTGTGATGTCATGTAACTTTTCCAAGCCAATAAAAAATTCACCATTTACTATATTACCAAATCCTTGAACGCAATCATTCCATGTACAATTGAATTGCCTGCTGCCATCGTATCTATTTAGCACAACGGTCCAGCCACCGCTTTCAAACTTGTGATTGCATTTAACATAAAATGGTTTCTTATCAACATCAACCTGTATTTGTACTATATCCCTTTCGAGTTGAATTTCATTTAGATCCTTACAACTAGTTGGATAGTATACATCCGAGATTACAGTGCTGAAATGAAACATTTGTACTAATCAAACTCAGCCATTCTATGCCTAATGTATTATGAATGACGCACCAATTCCGATTATGCCAAAATTTGGTTCATGGTTTTGTTTCATGCCAAAACTGATGAAAATTGGAGAACAAAAATTATGCTGTATTTTTTTTTTGTGGATTTTGGAAGGCTGCAAAAAGTGCAGAATCGGCAAAATGTGACAAACACTCCTTCGCATTATTGTCCATAATCGATTTCCATGGTCATATCATTTTGTAAAGGTTTTAAATCTCTTCATAAGCGCAAGTTATTTTTTTTTTATTACCAAAAATTACTAAGTTTATCATGATCTTAATTTGAAAATTACGTAAAACACTCTTCGATGTTTTTTTCTACCCCTTAAAAAAGAACCTTTGATATTAACTAAATATTAAGATCGTATGTTTACCGGTTTAGATGTTATGATTTTTTCAACTCTAAGCAAAATCAGAGAACGTACGAACGCTCCAAGAATTATTGTTTCGCTAGGCATTAGGGCTGTTCAAAAAAAAAAAATTTTTCGAATTTCCAAGATAAACTGTACACGTATTCCTTGAACAATTCTAAGCATTTTATGCTATGAACACTTTTTTCGTAAGATGCCTTCCTCTTGAGTAAAAAAGCGTTTTTCCTCTCACAGGTCTTCATCACTATGTTTCAAACGTTATATCATCGAGCCTGCTGGCCCAAAAAAGTCTAAACATGTCTTGTCTTGAAGGTTTTTAAGAGTTCTTTCGAATGAGATCTTAAAAATTAAAAAATGTTCATTTCGCTTAAAGCACGATGACTTTTTTCTTTGAAAGACCGTTAAATTTCGCCTTTTTAAAGCAGTTTTTCGTTTTTTTAGAGGTGTAAATTTTTTTTTTGTCAAAATTACAACATAGGTTTTAAAGTTCATTAAAAAATAAACAAAATGAATGTTTTTAAGTTACTCTAAAACAAATTTTCCAAATTGTTTGACAACATTTTATAATTAATGCTAAAAAAAAAATAATAAAAATATATTTCTGCTGTGAGCCACCTTTAAACATGAATTTAAAAATCTGAAAAAATTCATGGGATATTCTGTCATGATGTAGATCGTGATGCCAAAGTATATCTTGGAAATTCGAAATTTTTTTTTTTTTTTTGAACAGCCCTACTAGGCATGGAATGACTGAACTTATATAGGTAACATTTTTTATCTATATGCTTTGAGGTTGTCCAAAAAATATAATTTCTCTGAATATTGGTTGTAGCCCCTTCAAAAATTCTACGTAAAAAAATAATACACTACCCAAAAATTCAGCTAATGAAAATATAATTAAGAGGTCACCCAACTCAAAAACAGTAGCGTTTGGGCTAGATTTTTGCCTTTTTTTAGCATTTTTCGTAAAATTGCTGTTGTAATTGTAAAATCCGGTTTTTGACCTTCCCAAATATTTATCTGTGGAGCTCTTAGACTAGAGTATATTAAGCAATGCCAAAAGAATATTGTCTTTAGAATAATTTAGTGAAAAAATGTTTTTATCGTAACAGAAATTTTTCATACTTCAAATTAAAGATTAGGACTTAAGGAAAATAATAAAAATTACTTTGGACAAAAGAAGTTTGACCAAAGGATACAGTTGATTAACAAACTTACAACACTTGGTTTTACTTTGAGATTGCACATAAAACGCGTAAAGTTTTTGGTCGATTTTTTAAGGAATATATCATTCAGTGCTACTCTTTTCCTTCAAAATGAGGTACCGCAAGAAGACCTTCAATTTTTCTTTGCATAATTATTGTTTATACTTAAACCAGTGCAATGCAGGATTCAATTTCATGATGTCTTCTTAAAATACTTAGCTAAAGTTCTGCAAAGAAAAATCGCAGATCTTCGTGCGATACCTCATTTTAAAGGAAAAGAGTAGCACTAAATGATGTTAATATCAAAACAAAAAAAAAGTGCGTCTTATTTATAATCTCAGTATCAAAAATAAGTATTTTCTGTTTGTTAATCAATTATATCCTTTTCAAAATATATTTTTGTCTAAAATATTTTTTATTGTTTTTCATAAATCCTAAACTTTAATTTGAAATAAGTCTGATTTTAATCGCTTTGTTCAAACCCAAGCTCTGAGGTATTTTATTGGGAGCTAATAGTGTAAGAAAAATATATATTTTGATAAAATAAAACTTTTTCCCTATGTTATTTAAAAGTTAATATAGGTATTATGCATATTACAAAAAAAAAAACAAAGAGTTGGCCCAAAACCGAGTTTTACAATTTCAACAGCTGTTTTTATAAAAGTGCCAAAATGTAATAACTACGGCATAAAAATCACTGTTTTTGATATATACCTACTTACTTATATATGTATCTCATGATTATATTTTTTTTAACAATCCTTTTTTTACAGAGTGTAATTTTTTCAAATGGAAACATTTTTTTTTTTCTTTTTATTTATTTGGACAACCCTTATAAACTTACTCGGCCATTCCGAAATTGCTGATATATAAAAGCACTAAAATCACGGGAACTATTGATATATTTGTTTCCATTTTGTGAAAAATTATAAATATTTTACTTTGATGTTTTTCTGTTGAAAGTTTGCACGATACTAAACTGTTTCAATTCAAATTATGGTAAATTTATTGCATTTTATATGATTTAAATTCTATTTTTTTTTTGCATAAAACATTTGAGTAATTACATGTGAGATATAAATAAATTTCAACTTCATCAAAAAAACCCATTAGAGAGGAAGTGTTTGCTGAGTTTCAAAAGTTTTTACAATTGGAATTTCCCAAATTTGTAAAAGATAAAGACAAAATGTTGATAAGCTGGAGCTAAAATTAAAACAAACACGCAGATTCTTCAAAATAACTGGCATGAATTTGAATGAGCACGCTAATAAGCTTCTATAGTGCTATAAGTTTAGATTAATATGATTTTAGGTATCAAATTAGGGTAATGGCAGATTTTCTAGAGAAACACAAAGCGCACAAATGAGCCCAGTATACATAATTTCATACATAATGTGCATATTCGAAATCGAATGTTTATAGTAAATGGAAGATCTATGCCGGTTCCAGCTCTAAAAATTGACTTTTTTATGAAAACCAGCATACAAAATTTTTAGGTCAAAATTTTCAAAACTCCGTAAAAACAGTGTTGCCAAACTTCTGTTTTAGTGTAAAGGGTGTTAGTGGTGTACTGTATTTTGCTTAGGAAATAATGTGTAGGTAACAGTGGGTCATATTGTTTTGATAACATTGTTGTTGTAGGTGTTGTAAATGATTCTTTTTTCTCCTATTCTGCTTTTTCCTCATCTTCAGAATGGTCAATTTTAGTTTTTGCTGTTGTTATTACCGTCGCCGGTATGTATACAAATTTAGGCACTAGGTTAGTAAATATGCATGCAGCAGCAATATTTTATTTAGATACAAAACAGATTTTTAATCTTTTTATTTTGAGGTTGATATGATCAATCTGATTATGGGGGAGAATAGGATAACCCTTTAGAATAACATTTAAGACTTTCTTTCAAATGTTTTAAAAAGTTTTTTTTTTTGGCAATCGGAACTGAAAAAAATTGCGCAGGCAAAAATACCCTTACTACCCTGTAGAACATTTGTTTATTTTGGGCTTCATATTTCTGTGGATAAGGATGGACGGACATATGATTGCATGGACGGCACATCCATCGCTTGCCTCGATTGTTTACATTAAAAGCGATAAATATTTTTTCACTAGCAGTCCAACAGCCGGATTTTCTGACTTTTTTTTTGTCATCGTCGCGTTTATCTTAGCTTATAGAGTTCAATCATAAGTTCATTTCAATTACTTTCCTTCCTAGTGTATATACACCAGTCCCCCCGCGTTTTTTTAAAATCAAAAGTCTTTGCAGCAAAAATGTTTTTCGGGAATATTTTAAGAATGACTCTAGAATGAAACATATATAGTCTTTTTTCAAAGTGAACGGCACTTTTCACACAAAGGCCTAAAAACGCATTTTTTAGCCCGCGGCTCTGTACTAAAACCAAAAAAAAAAAAGTTGAACTAAAACGGATACAAAAAATTAGTACGCAGAAAGTTTTCTAATTAGCCGTAAATTAAAAAACCCTAAACTGGAAAACCCTATCTATTATCGTTTACGAGATATTGCATTTTTACTTAATATTTTAACTTTCTCTTAAAAAATTTAATTAATTTTGGTAATTATTAATTAATTTTTGCAATTCTTTATTATATTTAAGATATTTTTTTATAAATCATTTTTGTTGTTGTTTCTTTTTGTTTAATTTACGTTGTTGTTTGTCAGTAATTTTTTATTGTTGTTGTTGTTGTTTTATATGCTAATGGGGTCTTAGGTCTTAGTTTTTAAACTTATTGTTACAGTAAGCGATGACTCATGCTTGTTGACGCATATACGAATTTTCAGATTTTTCCAAACTTTTCCGAACTTTTTTCAAACTTTTTTCAAAATTTTTTCATAACGTTTTTGTATTTTTTCAAACTTTTTTTAAGTGTTTTTTTAAACTTATTATTACCGCAAGCAATGAGTCATATTATTAGATATTAACATCATGCTTGCAGGTGCATATACGAGTACCTACGAATTTTCAAATTTTTTCAAACTTTTTCAAACTTTTTCAAACTTTTTCAAACTTTTTCAAACTTTTTCAAACTTTTTTCAAACATTTTCAAACTTTTTTTGAACTTTTTTGAATTTTTAGCAAACTTTTTTCAAATTTGGTTGCATGTTTTTCTTAGGACTGGAGTCTTAATAAAACAAGCTGGGTTTTAAAAAAGTTTTTTTTTTCATAAATATCCCACTATTGCTTACAGTTTGGTTGGGGTTCAAATTATATTGTTTTCATCTTATATGTATGTATATTCCAAAACGCTGTTCTCTTTGGCAACGGAGATGCTCTGCTTGATTCGCAAAGTCAAAACAGCTGCTAAACACGCTAATATTACAATGGACACGTTGATGTTCTGCGAAACACTCTGAAGTGGTTGGCCAATGATGGTGCCGATGTCAATATTGCTGGTGATAGCGATGATCGTTGCAAGTGGCGTACTTGCTGCAAGCTGGTGACGATGGTCAAATGCATCAAAAATGTATGATGGAAGGCAATAAAGACTACTTTGCTTACTTTTTTTTAACTTTAAGACTTCTTTTTATTTTATTCATTATAAGTACTTATGCTTTATTTTCTAACACTACGTTCCTTTCCGAACTGCTGTGCAAAATGATTTTTCCACAAATGCTTAAATTTGTGTGTATTCGATGAATAGGCGTTTTGTTAAAACTTTTTATACAATTTTCGTATAAAATTTATTCGTTTTTTGGTATAAAATTTATAGTTCGTAACGATTTTGGTTTAGAAGTTAAATGTTATACGTTTGGAATAACTGTAAAGAAAACAATTTTTTAAATTATATAAAAAAATTGGAATACATAAGTTGAAAGTGGGTGATGCCACACCCCTTAATGGAAATAAATTTTTACAGCTGAACCGATGCATCCGTTTTCGTTAAATTCGGTATAGAGATAGGGTTAACAATATGAAATTTTTGTTTTCATGTGGGTATTGCCACCAGTTGTCAAATTTTGGCCACAAGGCGAAGCTAGTAATTATTATACATTAGGGTGGGCCGATTTGAAAACTGATCTCGGCTACCCCCCTATGTGAAAGTTCATTCAATTCTATGAATATTTGCCGAAGGAACTATACCTCTGCGTTCAACTTTAGTTCGGCGCATTTTTGATCGAAAATTTTATTAATATTTTTTTTTATTTTCATACTAAATTTTAAAAATTTTTATAAAGACAAAAGTAATGTCACTATATCATTTAGCTGGTATTCTGTCATTAATCAATCAAATTAGGTTCTGTTTACATAAAAAGTTTACTTGATAGTATGAAATTGATGCTATATATTTAGAAAAGTGATATGGGTCAAATAGACGATTATTATGACCGACTTTCAAACTAAACGATTCATATTTTTGGGTGAATTTTTTCAAACAAAACACCAACCTAAGCTGAAAGCTCATTCAATTCTATGAATATTTGCCCAAGGAACCATACCTCTACGTTCAACTTTAGTTCGGCGCATTTTCGATTGAAAATTTTAACTTGCGTTTAATATTTATTTGTATGCTTAATTTTCAAAATTCCTGTAGAGACAAAAGTAATATCATAATATGTTTTGGTTGGTTTTCTGTTAGTAATCAATAAAATTGAGTTCTGTTTGTACGAAAAGTTTACTTAATAGCGTGGAATTGATTAAATTTATTCCAAAAAATTATATCGGTCAAATAACCGATTTATTATAAACGATTCATATTTTTAGATGGATTTTTTCAATCGAAACACCAACCCAAGTGTTTTGGGATGCTAGGATGCCGAGTCTGACACTCATTTTTTTCCAGGCCAACGTCTAGTGACAGTCTGAGGAAATAAATTAGCCGCTTTTTTTAATTTTACAGAACAATATACCAAAAATCCATGTAAAAATATGAATCGTTTATAATAAATATATATAATTTGACCGATATAATTTTTTGGAATCAATATCATCAATTCAACACTATCAGATAAACTTTTCGTAAAACAGAACCCAATTTAATTGATTACTGACAGAATACCAGCCAAAACATATTATGATATTAATTTTGTCTCTATAGGAATTTTGAAAATGAAGCATAAAAATAAATATTAAACGCAGGGTAAAATTTTCAATAGAAAATGAGCCGAACTAAAGTTGAACGTAGAGGTATGGTTTCTTGGGCAAATATTCATAGAATTGAATGAACTTTCAGCCTAGGTTGGTGTTTTGTTTGAAAAAATTCATCCAAAAATATGAATCGTTTGTTTTGAAAGTCGGTCATAATAATCGGCTATTTGACCCATATCACTTTTTTCAATATATAACATCAATTTCACACTATCAAAAGAACTTTTTATGTAAACAGAACCCAATTTAATTAATTACTGACAGAAAACCAGCCAAATCATATAGTGACATTACTTTTGTCTTTATAAAAATTTTTAAAATTTAGTGTGAAAATAAAAAAAATATTAATAAAAAGTGAAATTTTCGATCAAAAATGCGCCGAACTAAAGTTGAACGCAGAGGTATAGTTCCTTGGGCACATATTCATAGAATTGAATTGACTTTCACATAGGGGGGTAGCCGAGGTCAGTAAAATTTCGTCCATACAATTTGGCCCACCCTATTATACATATATCTCAAAATATTTGGAAAAAATTCATACGTATTTTTTGGCCAATTCAAAGCATTTTTTGTCTAGTTTTGTTTTGTTTTTTCTTTTTTTTTTTTCTTATATCTTCAAAATGGTGCTACTTTAAAATACTCTGGTTGAAGCAGATTGTGCACCAAACCAAGATGAATATCATGGTGTACTTATATCAAAAATAGTAATTTATGAGTTATCTACTTAGTGGCAGTATTGAAGTGATGATATAAAAAAATCAATTTCTTAAAAAAACAAAGAGAAAACTACGAGACGAAGTCAAAATGCTTGAATAACATTGTGGTGAACGTGTGAGTATAGCGACAATAAATCCAAATTTAAGCAATAAATAAACGAAATGTTGAAAAAATCCCATTTTTTGCATGTTGCACGAACTGGGAAGAAATTCTTTTATACTCCTGTTTTATATATATATATATATTTTTTTTTTTTTAATTTTTTCACACTATAGAACGATACCTATTAGAAGTAAAAGAAAGCATCACACTCCTAAACCATCAATGCATGTTAGTTATACCTATGATGCATAAAAGCTGAACAACGCTTGTAGTCTCGAAAAGCAACAGTAGAAATGTAAAATTGTAGGAAAAAAAGTCCCACAATACGTGTGGAACGATAACGACTATTGTTGGCGATAAGAACATGAATAAAGAATGTTAAGTACTGGACTGAAGGCAGGAGTAAATTCAATTTGAGCTAAGTTATGTATTGTAGTAGTTAAGGCAACAACGGCAACCGGAAAGAAAACGCAAATATGTGGTAGCAGCAAATGTTGAATAGAAAATAAATACATACAACACATGTACTAATATCATTAAAATTGCATGTTATAAATTATAGGTATTTTATTTTCAATTGTGGAAAATGATATATTTATGAAAGCAATTAATTTTCAAATATGTGAGTTGCGTCGAGTTTTCTATGGCCGCCGTTTTGGATTTTTTTGGAGTTACGGAAAATCATTTTACCATAGTCATATGTAGGTATGTCAAATACTAACTTTTCTCAAATTTTCAAAAACATTTTAATCGATTACATAAAGATTGACCCAATAGTGCACGATAAGAGATTTTTAAGCATTTAATTTTTTAATTTCCGAATTTCAAGAAATCATAATGCTTGCAGTATTGCATATTCTAAGCATATTTTAAAATGTATAACCACATCGTGAACACAAATGCTTAAGAAACAGCCGACCTCGACTTTCATAAACAATGAAGTTATTTTCTAAGTTGTGGTTTTCATGGTTCATGCGGTTTTCTTTCAAGAGTTACTCAAGGAAAACATTATGACCAGCAAGCAACAACCCTTTGTTTCGTCTGTTAGGCATGGTAAGTTTCCATTTACATACACACGCATTCATATACTTACATATACATAAGTATGTATGTATATAACATTTTGTGGCGTTGTTGTTGTTATCATTATGGCAGTCGATTAGGATTAAGTTAAGCTTTAATTTAAAGCTTTTTAATTAATCTGCAGAGTGTTTAGCAGTGACACATTTGTGCCATACATACATTTGGCCATGGACTATTGCAATAATTACCTACTTCCGTATTTAATGCACAATTTATATCAGATATTACTTACGCCGCCAATCACAGTGGTCCAAAAGGCTAAAATAGATGGAATAAAGTCATAACTCCTGTTTGAGAGCAGCTAGATACTTGAAATTTTCAGTGATGAAATATATTATAGAAAGGCGGTATACGTCGAGTTTTTAGGGTTTTACCTCATTATGGAAACAGTACTTTTAATCAAAATGAATGGTGTGCGTCAAGTGGGCGTGGCACATTCGTTCTTCGTTTTTCACCGATTTAAAGTTTAGTGGAAAAAAAAAAATTAAAATATAAAAAAATTATTTTTTATTTACTTAATCATCATTATAACAAAGAATCAGATGGTTAACAGAAACAATTAAAATCTAATTGAATAACTTTCAATCATCTTCTTTTCTTGCTTTTTGTCAAATTACCCATTATAAAGCTATTTCCGTGTAATAGGTGTGTAACCTAAAAATGCAATAAAAATTAAAGGGGCACCTAGTGGCAGCAAATTTTTGCTTCATTATTTGCATGACAATTTATAAATAAAAGAAACATAAACCATTTTGCATTATCGATCAATATGGGTTAAAAGTTTAACTAAACTTTGGGCTACAAGAAAAAGTAGTACAAAAACAATACACTTTTCACATTAATTTTTTCCCCCACAAAAAGTATCCCAAGGGGAAAAGAAGTGCTTCAGAAACCCTTCTGAAGTGCATCCTTTTCACCAATAAGCACTTCCGCTCCGTAAGAACAATACTTTCTTTTTAACATTGCATGTCATAGGATGTAAGTGAGAAAAAGCTTACCAAAAAAGAGTTTTTAAAGCGCTTATTTGTAATGCTGCGGTAAGCGTTTATTCAATAAAACTAAAAATAAGAAAAAAAAAAAGAAAAAAAAAGAAAAAAAAAACTGGCCCCGAACTCACGTTGTTCTTACTGCAGCCTTATAAAAAATCATTGTGATAGTGCTTCTAAATTTCTATGGGGACAAGCACTTTTGAAGTGCTTGGATCAGAAGCGCTAGAAATTTTTCCTCTTGGGATCTTAATTGAACACATATTTACAGTAAAATTAATTCATGCTTGACATAATTTAGGAAAAAAACAATAATTTAAAAAAGTTTTCTAGTTCACTCACACGAACTCTTCAAAGATGCTGCTAAAAATAGACTGTGGTCTTATAATAGCAAAAAAAATAATACGTAAATGTAAACAAACAATATACCGTTATGAACTGTGGTCAGTTCTCAATCAACTAGTAAAAAAATTTCATGCTTTTGAAAAACTAGAAAATTAACTTTATTCCATCTAGATTGACCTTTCGGACCACTGTTCTATGTGCTTGTATGTTGAGCTTGCTTTTATCTTTGTGTGGTCTTTTTGAAAGTGAATAGATTGAAATTGGTGGCATAAATTAGATTTTCAATTGAACTAGAACTTGAGCATTTGTTTGCTCAAAATATTATTCAAGAGTTTTTAGTGAAAAAACAAAAGAAAATATTTTACAATAAAAAATTTGAGATATTTATGCGTAAAATTCCATTTTTTCATATCATCTTTGATGCGAAAATCAAAATAATTCCAAAAATAAAGATCTGCTACATAAAATAAGTATTCATTGCACCCAGTTCTGAGTAACTCATTTCATTTCATTTCATTTCATTTCATTTCATTTCATTTCATTTCATTTCATTTCATTTCATTTCATTTCATTTCATTTCATTTCATTTCATTTCATTTCATTTCATTTCATTTCATTTCATTTCATTTCATTTCATTTCATTTCATTTCATTTCATTTCATTTCATTTCATTTCATTTCATTTCATTTCATTTCATTTCATTTCATTTCATTTCATTTCATTTCATTTCATTTCATTTCATTTCATTTCATTTCATTTCATTTCATTTCATTTCATTTCATTTCATTTCATTTCATTTCATTTCATTTCATTTCATTTCATTTCATTTCATTTCATTTCATTTCATTTCATTTCATTTCATTTCATTTCATTTCATTTCATTTCATTTCATTTCATTTCATTTCATTTCATTTCATTTCATTTCATTTCATTTCATTTCATTTCATTTCATTTCATTTCATTTCATTTCATTTCATTTCATTTCATTTCATTTCATTTCATTTCATTTCATTTCATTTCATTTCATTTCATTTCATTTCATTTCATTTCATTTCATTTCATTTCATTTCATTTCATTTCATTTCATTTCATTTCATTTCATTTCATTTCATTTCATTTCATTTCATTTCATTTCATTTCATTTCATGAAGCTCTTGCACATAAAACGCTGTGTAAAGTACAAGGACAGTTTAGTTATATATATATAGCGTTTCGAGAACCGTCGAGAAAGTTCCAACTAAGGCAGGTGAAAAAAGTTGAGAAAAGTTTGAATCTCAGACCTGACTCGAAAAAAGTTTGCAAGATTAGGAATCACCCACCCTAAGTACAATAAGTCACGAAAAGTTCTTGAGATAGGTACCACTCAGATAATATTTCTCTAAATTTGTTGCAATACATAATTTAAAATCTTATTTTCATAAAAATTTTATTTAGCTTATAATAACTATAAATTTCCAAATAAACCATCACTTGTAACAATGTCCTTAAGCAAATTTATAAATTTTTTTTTTTTTTGCTCGAACTCCATCAGTGCTTACCTTTTGTTTATTTCTCTCCCACAATTCCACACTAAGTGTAAAGTAAAATTCCCTTATTCTTGTGGTAAACCGCTATTAGCGCTTATAATACCCACAAAAAGACGAATGTACAGCAAACCAAAATAATGTAAGTGAAAAACATACAGAAAAAAGGACCTTTTTTATTTTCTACTGGTCCATACCCAGCAAATTAATTAAAAGTAAACAGGGAGCTGGCAATGTAATGTGGTAATAGACGCTAAAGGGAAGAAAACTAAAAAAATCCACAAAGAAGTCTATAGCACAGAAAACGAGAAGACGCAAGAGAAGAAAAGAAAAAAAAAAATACAACAAAACTTGCAAGAAGAGCAACCAACAGAAGGTGAAAATTGCATTAAAGAATTTGCACGTCTTGAGTAGACGCAATGATTGTGTTACCAAAAAGAAAAATACTAAATAAGAAGGGACGAAAAGAAGAAAAATTTATAAGAAAATAGAAAAAAACAAAAAACATAAACAAATGATAGTGTGAAGAGAAAAACACACACACACAAAAAATGTACTTGTTCTTAAATGAAGAAGAAAACAGCAGAAAATTTACAAAAATCCAAAAAAAATTCCATAGGAAATGGTCGTTTTGCTGCTCTTGAATACGAAAAAATGTGAATTGTTTTATACTTTTGGATTTTTTTTTCTCTCTGTATTTTTCGAATTTTTCGTTTTGGTTGTTTGCGTTTAGTGTCTTTGCTTTATAGCGTCATTAATACTTGTAGTTGTTGGAGAAAAAAGAAAAATATACACAAATGGTATGTTAGTAAGCATGTGCTTACTATCTTCCCTTTGGGTTGAAAAACTGCTCGAGAGAAAATGTACAAAATTGGAAAATGAAAAAAAAAACTATCAAATGATTCAAAGCAAAATATAACCAACCGTAAAAGACTTCTCGTATACTGGTAATTTCAGAAATTTTTAAAATAAAATTTTTGTGACAAAATTAAAGTGAATACTTTCCACAACACATATTATTTCTGATGAATGACATGAGTACGATTGACTCTCACTCAAACAGCATTTCACTTAGAGTTTTTTCGAAATATCGGGAGTTTATTTCAGAGGTGTCTAACTTTTTTTCAAACAAAACACAAAAAAATTAATATAATGGCTTTATTGGTTTAGAAATTTTATGGCACTTAATGTATGAAAACAATAAGATGAAATGTTTAAGTTCTTCATCTGATCTTGAAATTGAAATTAATTCACCTTCAAACTCACTACAGATCTTTACCTCGATGAGCACAGAAATGCAGATTGATAGGTAATTAGATAATTGAATAGACAGATGTACAAACAGATGGCCAAACTGATCAAAAAACAAATTGACAAACAGATAGTTAGACAGATAGATAAATAAATGGACAAATAGCTGAACAATTTGGTTGACAATTGGATAATTGGACAGATAGAAATACAAATGTATAAATAGATATACAAGAAGATAGACAAATAGATCGTTGAACAAAAGCAGTGGATAGATGAACATATGTACAAAAGGATAATTGCACAGATAAGCAGGCAAATGGACAAGCAGTTGATCAAGTAGATAAACTAACAATTTGTCAGATAGACAAAAAGATAGTAGCACAGTGGCAGGCAGATAGATGAACATATGAACAAAAAGATAGTTAGACAGATCGGCAGACAAATAGACAAATAGATAGACAATAAAATAAGCAAACAGATAATTGGACAGATAAAAAGACAAATGCACAAACATATGAACAAATAGATAAACAAAAGATAGTTGGATAGATAGACAAACAAATGGGCAAATAAATGGACAAATAAATGGACAATCAGATAAAAAAACAGATAGTTGGGCAGATAGACAAATAGGTGGACAAATATTTGTACAAATAAATAGACAAAAAAATAGTAAGACAGGAACAGACAAATAAATAAACAAGACAAGAAGATAGTTAGACAGATAAGCAGACAAATAAACAAATAGATGGACAATTAGATAAACAAACAGATAGTTGGATGGTTAAAAAGAAAAATAGACAAACATATGGACAAATATGTAGATAGACAAAAAAATAGTTGGACAGATACTCATACAAATGGACCAATAGATGGACAAATAAAAGGACAACTAGATAACCAAACAAATAACATATAAACAAACATATGGACAAATAAATAGACAAAATGATAGTAAGACAGGGGCAGACATAAAGATAAACATATGGACAAAAAGATAGTTAGACAGATAGGCAGACAAATAGATAGACAGTTAGATAGACAAAAAGATAGTTGAACTGACAGAAAGACAAATGCACAAACATATGGACAAATAGATACCAAAGGGATAGTTGGACAGATAGAAAAAAAAAATAGACAAATAGATTGAAAAGTAGATAAACAAACTGATAGTTAGATATATAGATAGACAAATAGTTGGTCTTTAAGGCTGCGTCGGTCCAGTTTTGCACCACCATTTTCAGCATAGCCGGCCTTATCTTACAAATAACACACCGAATGTTGGTTTCCAACTGTTTAATAGTCAAACCTTGTCAAATCACATGGCCTCGGTGACTAATTAACAGTTCCATTTCTTTATATGATTCAGTCACCAAAAGTTCATTACAATAAGCGATGGTTTCATGCGTTGTATGGCTTGCGGCACTATTCTGCTGGGACTATCTAGCGCTCAGACGATTGATATTGATGTAGGAAAGCAAAAAGCGAGTCATTTGGATGTAGCATGCTTACTATTAACGAGGTGGTAACGTTGTCTTCAGTTTTGAAAATGTTTTGACCAGGGATGCCAACACACCAGACAGTAACTTTGTCTCGATGCAAAGGAGCCTGGAGAACCTTTTTAGGATTCTTTTGACTCCAAATATAACAGTTTTGCTTATTTATGTACCCGCTAAGCAAAAAGTATGCTTTATCTGTTAAGATTATTTGAATTTCAACCAACTAGTCGCGACTCACTGAATGTACGACATAGAAAATGGTCTTATGGCTTAAATTTTTGCACCAGTTGTTCTTTATACAGATGTAGGTCAAGGTTTTTTTTTATCAAAACTTTCGTTGGGTTGGATTTTGGATTTTTCGCTTATATGGCAGGTGCCAAGACCTTTTGTCCGAGTTCACTTATTTTTTGTTCAGAGTTTGCCTTTACTGTTTTTAATGCCTGCGTGAAATTTCGTTGGTTACCTCAAAAAATGTTTTCGGTGAAGCGCTTTGAAGCTTTTGCTTATATGGTAAGTGCCACGCCCTTGCTTCCGATTTCATCTGGTTTTTGCTCAAAGTTTGCATTTATAGTTCTTAATGTCTGAGTGGACTTTAGTTGGACCATAACAAAAAATGCTCTCTGTATAGCATTTTGAAACTTTGGCTTATATAAGAGGTGCCACGGCTTATGGTCATAGTTTACCATGTTTTTTACCAAAGCTTGTGCTTACCGTCTTTAGTATTTATGCGCATTTTGATTGCACGGTCGTGAAAAATACTCCTAAAGTTGCATTTTGAATAAATTTCTTGTATGAGCGGTAGGCGTGTCCGTTGATCAATTTTGCTCATTTTCAATAAATCAAATTAATTTTAGCAACCAAGGCAGTGTGGAAAATTTTATTGAACTTTCTTGTTCAAAAAAATATTAAAATGATTTCAACGGAAAGACAGACAGACGGTCATAGCTATAACAACTCAGGAGGTGACGCTGATCAAGAATGTAGTATATACTTTTTCATACCTGCTACGCCTCCTTCTTCGCTCAACAAACGGAAGGACAAAGTGAATATACCCTGGGTGTAAGGTAAACAAACTTTATGAAAAATCTTTTATTTTAAAAATTTTCTGAAAAAGTTTTTTTCATCTTATACAATATTTTAAACGTTTTTTTTTTTTTAAGTTATTCTCAATTCTCCGAATAATCTTTTGAAACTTTTATTTTAAAAAAAATTTTTTTAAGCTTTTCTCAGCAAAAATTTTCATTTGTGAGCCATGGTGTTTCTGTTCCAACATTTCTGTAATAATTTGCATAGTATAGGGTAAGTTTACAAAATTTGAAATTCCAAATTTTTTTATTCGGCATTTGTAATGTTTCAGTAATAATTTTTGCGTAGTATAAGTTTTTCTTTTTGAATACAACCGAGCACATGTATTGGTTACGTTAGAGAAAAGTCTACGATTTCGCATTCAAAGTATGAGTTCTTTTAAAGAAAAAAGTATAATACTCGTACAATACCGTTTAATACATTTGTGTATACATTTGCCAATATGTCCTTGCAATGGCACTCAAGGCGCAGTACAATCAATTTGGCATTAAGCTCGGCTATAAATTGCTACTCCATAATGTTGCAGACGAAATGATGAAATAAAGCCAAGTACTGAACTCAAAGAATTTTTCCTTACTTTTTATTCAATAATTCAGTACATTTACCATATTTCTTGTATTTGTTGAAGCACAGCGCAGTGTTGCGTTCATAGATTCTTTGATTTTCCTTCTATTTTTCGCCTTAATCTCGTAACGTACTAAAAGAACGTAAGAGAAAATAAACTTCATGATCATCATTTCTATGTTGCGTTGCGCTGCGTTGCCCTCAATTGGGATTTCTTACCGAACATTTTTATTATATCCCTCCACACAAGTCGGGAAGCAATTGGTATTTCCTACTTTGTGGCTGGCTCTCTTTTTTTATATATATCCTTTTTGCATTTCAAATGTTTTGCGTACCTACGCATTTCCGTTTGTAGTCGCCGTCGCTCCTTTTACATTGGCTTCGAGGGCAGGTAAAATGTTGAAGTTGGAAAAACGAGTCACACGGGAATACATCATGACGATTGTGTGTAGAATATTAGTTTAAATAAACAGGTTTATTGCAGGGATTTACCAGTGTTGGCAGTTGTTTGTCGATTGGTCGGTCGGTTGCTTGAAATTGGTATTGCGGTTGGGGAATTGCGCAAGCATAAAATAATTGAATCATTATTGGTATGAAATACGAAAGTATCATTTTATGGTTACTAAATAGGAAAGAACTATAGTTGTTAAAGTTTGCTTTGGAGGCAATGAGAAGTGATATAGTTTCAGTGCTTAAATAGAAGTACATATTATAAGTATTATGAAAAAGTTGATACAAAACCTGACCAAAAACACAAGGCAAAGCTAAAGTAATGTCATAATAATAACGTATGATAACTTTTAAAACTGACATTAAATGTGCTTTAAATTTTGTGTTGCAAAAAAACAAAAAAATATTCAACAATAAGCTGACTAATTTGAAGCAAAATGTTTTAATTTAAAATGCCGTTTAACGTGCACAAATGTTCATGAACTCAGGAGCTGGTCACTGGATCATAACATAACTTTACTATTCTTATAACACTATGTAAACTTTTTGTGGAAATACATCCCAACTTTTTTTTTGGCGGCCAATTTATATTATGATATTACTTTGGTTTCATCTTGTATATTGTCTCTTCAAAAATGGTATAGCTTTAAGATGTTCAATATGATAACTCGGTATGTAAGGAAACAACTGACAAAACTTAAAGAAGATTTCCGCAAATCGAATCGCTAATAAAGTGATCAATAACTCAATTAGGCGACCGAATGATTAGAGAAACAACGACCAGCCGGAAGTTTTTAATGTCAACGGTCGTGCTACTTATTTATCATTTAATTCTTTTAAGCGTGCTTCCTGTGAACTAGATGTGCAAAGGAAGAAGCAGAAAAATCAAAGAATATGTTTGCAATGAAAGTGTTTATAAAATTTAATGTTTAATGCAAAAAATTGTTTGTTTCTCTAGGAGTCAAATGGCTGTATCCTTCATTTTGGCGACACTGTTTTGAAGAGTTATTTTTCGACTCCTTTTCTCAACCCATTATTTGACGTCTTTTGGCGACACTTTTTTGGTGTCACTTTTCTGGCGACATTTTTTTGGCGACACAGTTTTTTAGACTTTTTTGACGACACATTTTTCGACATTTTTTTTTGGGGACACATTTTTTAACATTTTTTTACGAAAAATTTTTGACACTTTTTTAGTTTTGATATCTTATTGACGACATTTATTTGACGCGCATTTTCAACGCTATTTTGACGACACATATGTCGATACTTATTCGGCGATATATATTTTTCGATGCTTTTTGGTAACACATTTTTCGACACACTTTTGGTAAACCATTTTTGGCGACACATTTTTTAACTTTTTTTGCCACCACCTTGTCGACACTTTTGGCGAATCAGTTTTTGACGACACTTATTCGCCAATTCTGGCGACACAGTTTTTCGACATTTTTTTGGCGACACAATTTTTCAACACTTTTCGGCGACATATTTTACGATGCTTTCTTCGGTGATACATTTGTCGACACATTTTAGAAATTTTTTGGCTTCACCATTTTAAGACTTTTTCGGTGACACATTTTTCGACCTTTTTTTGGCGACACATTTTTTAACTTTTGTTACCTCCACTTTTTTGGCCCTAGGAGTTAAAGGAGAATACATACATACATACCTCCACTTTTTTCGACACTTTTTTGGGGGCACTTTTGGCGAAACTGTTATTGTTATTTTTTTAATGGCACTTTATCGGGGACACATTTTTTGGTGACACAGTTTTTCGGCACATTTTTGGCGAAAGAATTTTTCCACACTTTTTTGGTGAAACAGTTTTTCGACACTTTTTCGGCGACATATTTTTCGATGCTGTTTTCGGTGATATATTTTTCGACAACTTTTTGCCGACACTTTTTTGGGAACAAATTTTTCGATACTTTGTTGGCCACACTGTTTTTGATACAATATTGTCGATACTTATTCGGCTAGACATATTTGGATACTTTTTGCCTACACTTTTTCCAACAGTTTATTGGCGACACATTTTTCGACACTTTTTCGGCGACACATTTTTGACACTTTTTGGCTACGCATGTTTCGACACTTTTATGGCGACACATTCATATTTTTCGAATTTATTCGGTGGGGCAAATTTTGATACTTTTTTTCGACACATTTTCGACACATTTTCGACACATTTATCAACATTTTTTTGGCGACATATTTTTCGACGCTTTTTCGGTGACACAATTTTTGAAATTCTTTTGGCGGCACATGTTTTGAAAACATTTTTTTGGTGACAAGCTTTGCGACACTTTTTATCGACACGTTACTCAACACTATTTTAGCAACACACTTTTCGACACTTGTTTGCGATAAGTTTTTCGAAAGTTTTTTGCGGTCAATTCGTCGACACTTTTCTTGACATTTTTATGGCGACTCTCTTGGCGACACATTTTTTGAAAATTTTTTTACAAGTTGTTATAAAATGGATAAAATCCATCAATTGTTGAACAAAAAGCCATCGTGAAATAAAATTCGTACTTTTATTTGGCATTTTCGCAGGCTCAGCTGCTTTTTCCTCAAAAACTACAACCTTTATATATTTTTGAATTTTTTGTCTATGATTTTGCAAATAATTGTATAGAGCGTACTAAGGTCTCCAGACTTTTCAATTTATTGGAGCTGTGGTCGTTATATTAATCTTCTATCGGGAGGCTTATACTCTACTACTCTAAGTATTGCTCTTGTACGTGCAGAATTAAAAATCTTTTCAAAAAGAAAAAACAAATATTTACAAAAATGACAAAAGTAACAAAAAATATTTATAAAATAAAAAATCCTCAACATAATGCCTAGCAGTATAAATTGTATGCATAAAAAGTGCGCAATGCTTTTTATACGAGGGCAAAAAAAAAGAAAAAAAAATCGCTTGCGTTAAAAACGCAGTCGGCGGTCCTGCGGATATTAAAAAGCAAAAGCGTAAAGAATGCTGGAAGCTTTGTTGCTGCCACTGATGAGCTGTCGTTTATTTAAGCTGATGGCTTTTTTTCACATTCCTTCTCATTGTAGTTAGTCTGATAAGCTTGCTATATTATAAAGCATATTCGTCGCATGCTATCACTGCTGCCATTGCTGATCTCGTTGTCACTTAAAAAAAAAAATAAATTCCACAACATATGACTCTACCTAAGTATGTACAAACTACGTGGATATACAAAATAATTTATGCTTGAGAGAATGTTTCGTAACCCTAGTGACGCACAGTGGGTTAAGGAAAGTACACTTACTGTTTTAGGATGCATGCATGGGCTTGTCTTCAAATTCTTATTTCATTAGATTTTTAATTTTTTTTCATAAAGAAGATGCCTTGAAGGTATAAGCAAACTTATGGTCATGAGACTATTGTTGGTGCACTACTCCTTATGGCTTGTATTTTAGCTTAGTGGTCCCAAACGTGAGCAGTAAGTAGTTCTACATAAATCTTACTGAGAGCATAGTTAGAAAAATATTTTAAAAGAGATGATAACCGTCCATCATACACAGTTTCATAGACAAAAAATCACAAAGCATTTTATTGCATAGAAAGTGTGGCAAAAATAACGTCATAATCTGAATGTGTCTTATATTTTGCAAATAACGTCATATATTATTGCCTTAGACAAATAAAGAATTAGTGACAAAGATATCATTTAATTTACTTTTCCACACATTCGAGTAAATTTTCTATGAAAACAGAAAAAACTTTGTAATTTTTAACAAAATTGTTGCAAATTCACATTATGACATTAGTTTTGCCGGAATTAATATGATTTTATCTGAAAATTGCTAACCTATATGGCGCATACCTCACACTAACTCTTAGACGATAACTAGTGAATAAAACTGGCTGAAATACTGAAAGATTTTATTTGTGTTAACTAGTAAAACCAAAAGAGATGTGCTTCAATTGATGATCCATCCTGTCGTCTACTTTATTTTTAATATATGTAATAAAAAAATGTGCTAAAAAATTGTGATATGAATACGTTTTTTCCGAACTTTCAATTGCAATTAAAATTAAAAGCAATCTTTTCACATATTCTGAGATGCATATCAAGGCATTGAATGATTTATACATACATGTGGATATGAATAAGAATTACCCATGCGGAAATGTAGTAATAAATTTTCCTTCAAATCGTTGTGGAGGCATAGGGCTTTCACGAAACGCTTCCACTGAATATAAATCTATTAAACGTTAACTTTTATCATTCTCCACGACTACACCGTTTTTTAGAATTTTATCAGTAGAAACTTATATTTGCTCTCATAAACTTCTCTATAATGAATTTCTTTATGGCAAATTTTTGTATTAGGAAGATCTTTTTTAAGCGAAGATCTCCTTATAACGAATAATTTTCAAGTACTTACAAAGATTTATCACTCTACTTTTAGTGTGTTTTGATTTCCTTATAACGAATTTCCATATACCGAATTTTTCTCTACAACGAACAAACTGAAGAGCTGAATATGAAACACTCTTGAGATTTTAGTCTCTACATAATTTGTTCTTTAAATGAATCTTCTTTGGCACCAAGAATTTTTATACAACGAATTTCTATATAACGAATTTTTATACAAAAAAGATCTCCATTAACCGAAGATCTCCTTACAACAAACAAATTTCAAGTGTTTACAGAGATTTAGCACTCTACTTTAATGTGCTTTGATTTCCTTATAACGGATTCCCATATAACGAATTTTTCTCTACAACGAACAAACTTAACAACTGGATATGAAACACCCCTGAGATTTTAATCTCCATATAATTTGGTTTTAATGTTAAACATCGTTAGTACTACAAATTTCTATATAACGAATTTCTATGTAACGAATTTTTGCATACGGAAGATCTTCTGTAAATAAAAATCACCTTATAACCAATAAATATACACAGCTTTATCACTCTACTTTTGGTGTGCTTTGATTTCATCACAACGAATTTCCATATAACGAAATTGTTGAAATATTTAGTTTTATACTGTAATGAAAATAACTTGTTTGATATTTCTGTCTTAGATTGTTTTAGATATTATGTATTTGTCATTCTGTGAAAATTATTTTTTCAGTTCGATTTTCTTCTTTACAAAATAAATACGTTTTATAATAAATTTGCTGAAACATTTTATCATATTCATTTAACACACTACAAAGGTTATGGGCCCAGGAGAATATTAAAATGGCTTCGTTGTACTCAATTGATAAATTGGAAGAATCCAACTACGATGGTTGGAAGATCCACATGCGTAGTGTCCTCATACATGCAGACCTTTGGGGCTACGCATCTGGAAGTATCAAGAAACCTAATGATGGACATGGGTGCGAGGAATGGACAAATAAGGACCAGAAGGCCTTGTCAACGATTTTGCTTAGTGTTAAAAGATCACAACTGAATCTTTTGAAGAATTGTTTGACTTCCAGAGATGCTTGGGTTCAACTTGAGAGTAAGTTTCAACCAAAAGGACCAGCCAGAAAAATACTGCTTTTTAGAAGACTCTTAGGAACAAAAATGGTTTCGGGTGAATCAATGTGTGATCATCAAAGGAAATTCGACGACATCGTGGAAAAACTAGAAGAAGTTGATATAAGTATCCCGGATGAACTCTTAACTATCATCCTGCTCAACAGTTTACCTGAAGATTTTGAGAACTTCGTAGTAGCCATTGAGTCGCGAGATATTCTACCGAAACTAGAAGCACTAAAGAACAAATTATTAGAGGAACATGAAAGGCGAAGCAGTAAACTTGAGGCAGAGGAAAACTCGCAACAGGCATTTCTACAGAGGTCCGCCAACTACAAGCGAGGGAAGAATTTTAACAAAGAGATGAATGACAACACCAGTCGAGGTAAGGTAAATTTTAAATGTTTTAAATGCGGGCTACCTGGACACTTTGCTCGAGATTGTACAAGGAAGCAGACAGCAAGAAATAATGCAATGCTGCATTGTGCGCAGAACAAAATTTTGCAGCGAAATGCATGGGTATTTGACAGCGGTTCAACGTGTCATATGTGTTTTGACAAAAAATTGTTTTTAAGAATGGAGCCGCATAAGGAGAAGATCGAATTGGCAGCAGATTATACAATTTTTTCAGTTGGCGTCGGTGATGTAAGGATTCAAACTGCATCTGGTGAAGACGTCGAGTTACAAGAAGTGCTTTTTGTACCAAAGCTGAAATTTAACTTCATATCGATTAGCAGGGTTATTGAGATGAACCAGATGGTGGTATTCAAAGACAACAAAGTAGAGATTACTACTGAAAATGGCAATGTTGTGCTCACAGGTATGAAAGAAGGACAACTATTCATATGTTATACCAAAGATAATAAGACAACACAAACCACATGTTCGTTTGCAACGCAAAGTACTGACTTAACACTTTGGCACAAGCGTTTAGGGCACATGAATGTCAACAGTATAGCTGAATTATCTAAAAAAGGGATGGTACGTGGTTTGGGTTGTAAGAAGATTTCAAACGATTTCGTTTGTGAAACATGTTTCAAAGCGAAGCTATGCGTTCAACCATTTCCCAAAGTAGGTGCTTCTCGTGCGAAAGATGTGCTGGAGTTGGTTCATACCGATGTTTGTGGACCAATGCGGGTCAGATCATGTGGTGGTGCATTGTATTTTGTTTTATTTATCGATGATTTTTCAAGAATGATGTTTGTGTACTTCTTGAAAAATAAAGGCGAAGTATATAATGCGTTTGAAAGTTTTATTGCCATGGCCGAAAGACAAACATCGAAGAAGTTAAAAATGCTGCGAAGCGACAATGGTCGCGAGTATCTGAACTATAAGTTTTCAACAAGTTTGGATAAATTGGGAATTCGACGACAATTCTCAGTAGAATATACGCCACAACAAAACGGCGTTGCTGAACGTGCGAACAGAACAGTTGTAGAGATGGCACGTTGCATGTTGATAGAATCAGGTTTGAACGAATCGTTTTGGGGCGAAGCGGTTAACACTGCAGTTTATGTAAGAAATCGATGTTGTTCAAAGGCGCTTGACGATAAAACTCCTGTTGAGAAATGGAGTGGAAACAAACCGACAGTAGCTCATCTACGCGTATTTGGATGTAAAGCCTTTGCGTTAGATAAACGTCCCGGAAAGTCTAAATTTCAAGATAAAGGCATAGAGTGCGTATTGACGGGATATTGTGCGGAGTCAAAAGCCTATCGACTTTACAATACCAAAACAAAGAAATTTCAAAAAAGCCGTGATGTAAGGTTCTTGGAGGACCGGATTGAAAATACATCAGAAAGTGAGTATAAGATTTTTAATGATAATCACAATCGTGCGAGTGGCTGTAATAGGGAACTATTTGATGCGGATGATGTTATAAATAAAGCTCGTGAAGGAACAGAAGAAGCTGTTGCTGTTTTACCGATGGAAAAGGGTATAGAAAATTGTGATGAAGAAAATATTGTGTCGTCAACAAGTGAGAATATTCTTGGTAATGATGGTATGGATCTCGAGACGTCATTACAGACAAGCGAAGATGAAAATAGATATATGACTCTTAGATCAGGAAGGAGAGTTTTTAATAACTTGATGGACACTGAGAATGGTGACGATAATCCTTCAACTCTGAAAGAGGTCTTGAATAGGAGCGATCGAACGATGTGGATCGATGCGATGAATGCTGAGTATAACTCACTAATGTTAAATAATACGTGGATTTTAACAGAGAAACCACTGGATGCTCCCATAGTGAAATGTAAATGGGTTTTCACTGTGAAACGAGACAAGAATGGTAATATTGACCGATATAAATCAAGGTTGGTAGCAAAGGGATGCAGCCAGAAATACGGGGTTAACTATACTGAGACGTTTTCGCCTGTTACTCGCTATTCAACAGTGCGAATACTTTTCGCGTTGGCTGTAGAGTTCAAGCTATTTGTACATCAATTAGATGTTACAACTGCATACTTGAACGGGAACATCGATGAAGATATTTACATGGAACAGCCCGAGGGATTCCAAGATAAAGAACATCCGCAAATGGTTTGCAAGCTGCAGAAAGCATTGTACGGGCTCAAGCAATCAGGTCGTATGTGGAACGAAAAGTTCAATGAGATTGTAAAACAAATTGGTTTCGTTCGAAGTAATATCGATTATTGCGCTTATACCATGAATTCCAATGATGAATACATCATATTGGTGGTATACGTGGACGATATTTTGCTGGCTTGTTCCAAGATGTCATCGATGCAAAGAATAAAGGAAGTTTTAAGCTCGAAGCCAAAAATAGTGGACAAAGGTCCAGTTGATTTTTTTCTGGGGATGGAAGTGGTGAGAAAAGAACCCACTGGCCCTTTGCAAGTTTCCCAGAAAAGGTTAATTTCAGAATTGCTGAGTGAGCATAACATGAAGGAGTGTAGGAGTTGCAGCACTCCACTTGATCCTGGGATGAAATTCCAAAGTTGTGTAGATTGTACAAATTGCGAAAAGGTAGATGCTACAAGTTATCAATCACTCATTGGTTCGCTGATGTATATTGCTTTATGTACGAGGTCGGACATCATATATAGTGTAAACAAGCTATCTCAATTCAATAAAAGTCCTCATCAAGAGCATTTAGCTGGAGCGAAACACATTTTGAGATATTTGAAAAACACAATCAATTTTTCGATGTCTTATGTACCAACAGGAAAGTCATTGGTTGGGTATGCTGATTCTGATTGGGCAGGTTCCATAGAACGAAGGTCATATACAGGGTACGTTTTCATGTTAGCTGGATGTGCTGTTTCATACGAAACGAAGAAACAACAAACTGTTGCGTTAAGCACGGCCGAAGCAGAATACATGGCCATTTCAGCAGCTACTAAAGAAGTATTATATCTTCGAAATTTACTTGAAGACATCGGGTTTGGTAGGTTGGTGAAGCAAGCGACGGTTCTATTTGGTGACAACATTGGAGCTCAACAACTCGTAAGAAATCCAGTGTATCACTCAAGAAGCAAACATATAGATATACGGGTTCATCATGTACGAGAGGTATTCCAGAAAGGATCCATCAACTTAAAGTATGTTCCGTCTACTGAAAATATCGCCGACATTTTTACCAAAAGTTTGCAGAAGTCAAAACATAAAATTTTTTATTTAAAGCTAGGAATTGAAGATGGAATTTTCATTAAGGGCGAATGTTGAAATATTTAGTTTTATACTGTAATGAAAATAACTTGTTTGATATTTCTGTCTTAGATTGTTTTAGATTTTATGTATTTGTCATTCTGTGAAAATTATTTTTTCAGTTCGATTTTCTTCTTTACAAAATAAATACGTTTTATAATAAATTTGCTGAAACATTTTATCATATTCATTTAACACACTACAGAAATTTTCTCCACAACGAACAAACTTCGTTGGTATCACAAGAGAAAAAAATTTCAAGGTCGCGTCATATTTTTTTACACTTTTCGTTACTACCAGTTATATCTTGCTAACAGTACAAGCTTTTTTGATGAATTTTGGTAAAAAGATGCATAACATAAAACCCATGACCTAATCGGAAAGTTGAAGCACAATATATAGAAAATTGCGACTCCCACTTTTAACAATGGAACAATAAAACAATTTAACATCTTTCATCTAGCAAATTATCTAAAAAATTTCGATTTGCAGGTTGATGCCGAACACAGATACCACATACTGGTCGATAAGTGGTACGCCTACTTTTAAGTATAAGTTGCAAGTCTTTAACATGTACTAGGGAGCATGCGATCTCCTTTTTTTTTTAGTAATTTTTTTTTTACTATTGACGTACTGCCAAATTTGCGTTATAAGAATTTCCATTCCTTTAGCATGTATTTGCTTAAAATAGTAACTTAAATATATTTACCTTTGAAAATTCATTACCATATGTACAAATTTTCCTGCTGGGTATTATTTTATTTTTTATATTAAAGTTTTGTTAAGCACTTTTTGTATTCACTCTGTTATTTTGTCTACTTTTTTTTTATAAAAATGTGCACGGTAAAATTTTGTATGTGTATGTGTGTCACATGGTAGATATATCATATGTCTTTTTAATATGCACGTGCGTATATGTATAGAGTGAGTGTTTATATACAGACTTAACTTTGCGCATTCGTGAAGTCAACCGACTTGACATTTATTTGACAGCAACAATTTTATGCAGTGAAGCTTACAAGAAAATGATTAATTGCGTTAAATGAAAAAAGAAAAACCAACATGAAAGGAAAAGTCCACACGAAAGAACAAGAACATCTTTAAAAATATTTTTCGGAAAATTAAAAAAAATTAATAACGCTGAATTTGAATAATACGCATGAGGCAAACAAAGACTGCTGTAGCTGCAAATGACAGTTTTGTACAAAATACAAAAATCAAAGTGCAACTTTTTGCTAAGTTATATATGGCCCTATGCTCCTCCTAGGAGTTAAAGGAGAATACATACATACATACATATATGTTTTTAGCTTTAGCGGCTTACATATGCAACGTATCAATTTGTTGTCAATCGAAAAATTGTAATACTAAAAAATATCTTTAAAATGATATACATATCACTAATGTCAACAGTGATATATCACTGAATAACTTTGATATATCACTGAGTGATACTTGTGATATGTACCTCATTTTAAAGCGCTTGCCGAGTACTTTTATATTTGCCAAGGAAGCAAGACCCCAATTTGTATTAGAGAAGAGCTACAGCTAAAAATAAGTTTTTTTTATATTATTAGCTACCAACAATGAAAATACATTGATGGTCGGAGCTTACTGTTCAGTGTTTTTGAGTAAAACAACAATAAAAACACAAAAAACAAGGCAAAAAGCAAAAAAATGTATCGGAAGGCAGGTTTGCGTTACTAGTTTCGTGACCCACCACAGGTCAAAATTGACTAAGTATAATAAGTCAATTCCTCATGTATTTTCATTGTTGGTAGCTAATAATGTAAATCATCATCTGTTCCAAAAACTAAAAACTTAGAAAATCTCAGAGAGCCAACTGATAAACATACGAATGCGCTTGCTACTTCGTTTTGTCTCGGCAAAAAACCTTACAAACGAAGTGCTATGCAAAAATAGTTTAATATCGATGACTCACAACGGCAGGGCCATAAACTTAGTACGTGCACAATATGAAGGCTTTAAATGCAGTGTGTTACACAACGGGTTGTTGTCACCGACATTCACCACTAAATCAGGCGTACGGCAGGGGTGTTTACTATCACCATCACTCTTCCTTATTGTTCTTGATTATATCCTAGATAAAGCTCTTAATAAGGCCAAAAGGGGTATTCAATGGAACTTTACCGAACATCTGGAAGATCTCGACTACGCTGACGACATCTGCCTCTTATCGTCCAAACATTCAGATATGCAAAGCAAAATTGAAGACCTTGTCTTGGAATCACAAAAGGCCGGCCTAAAAATCAACGTATCCAAGACTAAAAGCATGAAGCTAAACGCAAGCAATGACATCACGTTTAAAGCTGGCAGTGATGACATCGGAAACGTCGATAGCTTCATGTATCTAGGCAGCATTATCTCCATGGATGGTGGAGCAAAAGAGGATATCAACTCAAGAATAGCAAAAGCAAAAGGCGCGTTTGCTCAACTGAACAAAATATGGTCTTCATCCGTTATATCCACCAAAACGAGAGTGCGCATTTTTGATTCGAATGTGAAATCGGTTTTGTTATATGGGTGCGAAACATGGCTTGTTACTGAACAACTAACAAACAAGCTGCAAGTATTCGTCAACAAATGCTTAAGGCGTATACTAAAGATTTGGTGGCCTCGCACTATATCAAATGCCGAGCTACATCAAAAATGCAAACAGAAGGCTATAGCAAACGAGATCAAGCTGCGCAAATGGGAATGGATTGGTCACACTCTCCGGAAACCACACAGCGAAGTTTGTCGCCAGGCCCTTGAGTGGAATCCACAAGGCAGTAGAGGACGTGGTAGACCCAAAACCAACTGGAAAAGGTCGTTGGAAAAGGAAATCCAAGAATCGGGAAAATCGTGGGAAGAGATCAAAGTAATCGCAAGGGATCGTGACAAATGGAGAGATTTCATATTGGCCCTATGCTCCTCCTAGGAGTTAAAGGAGAATACATACATACATACAACGGCAGGGCAATGCATATAAAGGGAAAAAACAAAGAAATTGGAATTTTTGCTTGTGCTGTGTTTTTCTTGTAGCTGTGATTCTCGTCTAATCTATGCTAAAAGTTAAATAAAGTATGCTTGCAGAATTCTATAAGATGTCGGCAAAGCGTCTGATGAGGAATTGACTTATTATAGTCAATTTTGACCTGTGGTGGGTCCTGAAACTAGTAACGCAAACCAGCCTTCCGATACATTTTTTTGCTTTTTTTTATTTATGTGTATTTTTGCCTTGTTTTTTGTGTTTTTATTGTTGTTTAACTCAAAAACACTGAACAGTAAGCTCCGACCATCAATGTATTTTCATTGTTGGTAGCTAATAATGTAAATCATCATCTGTTCCAAAAAAAAAAAAAAAAAAAAAAGATTTTTTTATATCTTAGTGTAAATATTTTGTGTTTTATTTTTAGTTGCATCAATTACGTGAGTTATGCTCTTAGCGACTAGCAATATAAGCTGAAAATTCAAAAAGTTACACTAATCATTTTTGATTCAAATGTCGAAATTATGCTTTTTGACCTATAGCGCCTTAAACACGGCATATATGACTTAAGTTACTAAGCTAAATTTTTAGCGCTAAGCCATATATTTTAAGTAAGTCATATATAACAGATGCAAACAGTTATATATCACTGAGTGACAATGGTATATCACTGGCTCTAAACGATGTTATGTAGCTCAAATGAAAGCTCTGGATGCGTGCTAAAAGTTCTGCTTAGAAACCAAAACCAAGCATTGCACACGAAAGATGCAACAGATCAAAATATAAAATTAAAAAAATTAAAATTAAATGCTTACGCTTCAACAAGTTTATAAATACTATTTACCATTGCAATCAGTTACTGTCTCAGATTGGCAAAGCACTTGAGAATTAATTAGATTTCATGCAAATATGTTCCCATAATAACATGTTGACAGTCGAGACTCCATCAAATGCTTCCTCTCTTTCTCTCCTCTCGAACAGTTAGTAAACAAAAAATCAACAAATAAACAGAAATAATTTAACTCCAAAAAGGCTGCATCAAGATTAAATCAAATCTTAACTTTAGGAAATATTGCCGAAAACGAAACCCAAAAAACAGTTGACAGACAGTGAAGGCAAAAACTTATTACACACAAACATACATACATTCGTATAAGGTTGGTTACACTATTGAAATTGCGAAAAACAAACGCATACAAAAACAAATTGTAGATTGTATTGCAACCAGCAACCAGACGACAATAGAGCAAATAGCAGCAACAAATATGACAGCCATACATTTGAGATTTTCAAATCCCTACAAAGTGAATTTGAAACTAAAGAAGCAAAAAAAAAAAGAAAAAAATGTAGGCAAAATTTTTAAAAAAATACCGAATTGGAAAAAAATTTAAATCCTGTCATCCCAAGCGGCTTATGCGTTGTTAGTGTACTTTTTTCATGGTATATATACATACATTCACATAAGTTTGTTCGTATGGTTTTGTATTTCATCTACGGATGAATAAAGATATACAAATTGAAATGCAATTCCAACAAAATGGGCACACGTTGTAGTTGCTTTTCAGTTAGTAGGTAGTTGTTAATGCATGTGTCTATCTACGTATGTACGTGTTCATTTCTTTGACTATATTTGTGCGTAATTTGTTACTAAATTAAATATTTATACAGAAAACAGGTGCTGCATATGCTGCAGGCGTTTATACGAAAATTTCACTTTATGCTCAGTATACATAGTATAGTTAGTTATACATTGGCACACTAATGTCATCACCGTGTGTTAATCCATAAACTACTTTTTGAGCTTAGTCTTCAGTTCAACTTTGTGAAGTTAAAGCTCTAATAAAACTCTGCTTTCTGCTGCTACACTATACCTCTATTCATTTACCAATATAGCACATGCGCTAAATTAAAACTCAACAATGTTTGTAGAAATTTGACTATAAATTGCCAAATAAATTTTCATCTTAAAAACAAAATAAAACAATGGAATTTGAATATAAAAACTATTTACAATTTGTGCCACACGTAGGACTCAATATGCTGCGCCAATTTAAAAGGATAAATCACTACTTTGAAAATTTAAACTGAGAACTATATATTTTTTAAAAAAATTTTCAAATAAAATTTCACCTAAAAACAAAATACAACAAAGGTATTGAGTCCCACGTTGGGCACAAATTGTAAAAAATAAATTTCCTCATTTCTTTCGATCTTTGCAATTACAACTGAGAATTTCAGATAAGTAAAAACATTTTCATGTTAAAAACAAACTGAATTAAATTAAATTTAGTTTAAAAATAAATAGTGAGATTTATCCTTTACGATTAGTACCCAACGTTAGAGTCAATGTGGATACATCCCAATCTAGAAAATTCAAACGGAGAACTTAATATAAGTATGTTTAATAAATTTTTAAGTAAATTTTAATTTTAAAAACAAAATAATATAAAGCAATTTTGGGCTAAAAACAAATAAAGAGGTTTATCCTTTTCATTTTGCTTCCCATATTGAGTACCACGATGGGCACCAATTGTAAAGGTATTTCTTCCGATGTTGAAAATCAGGCAGAGAACTTAAAATTTGGAATGTAAATTTTCATGGAAGTTTAATTTAAAAACAAACAAAGAGATTTTTTCCATACAACTTGTGCCCAACGTGGGAATCAATGTAGAAAGCCAATTAAAAAGGATAAATTTCGATCTTGAAAATTCAAACGGAGAACTAAATATTTCTTAAATCAATTTTCATCTTATAAATAAAATACAAAAAAAAAAATAAAAAATTTTAAATAAATAATGAGATTCATCCTTTACAATTAGTGTCCAACGCGGAAGTCAATGTGGATAAATGTCGATCTTGAAAATTAAAACGGAGAACTAAATATTTTTTCAATCAATTTTTAAATAAATTCTCATCTTAAAAACAAAATAAAACAAAGGAAATTTTATCTAAAAACAAAAAAAGAGATTTTTACTCTTCAAATTAAGTCCCACGTTGGGCAGCAACCACAAACGATAAATTTCTTAATTTCTTTCGATCTTTAAAGTTCAAACAAAGAATCTGAAACTGGTTAAATAAATTTTCAACTTAAAAATAAAATAAATGAATTTTAATTTTAGAACAAATAAAGAAATTTATCATTTGCAAATGGTGCTCTACTTGGGGGTCAATGTGAAAAGAATGAATATTGATCTTGAAAATAGAATATAATATATTTGTTAAATCAATTTTCAAAATTCTGGTCCCATCACATATAAAGTTCAATTTAGGTTTTACATTGTTTTTCATTGGGCGTAACCAACTGTCTCCTTATGCATTACAATCGGACCAGAAAAAGGCCAATTTTTTTTATAAATTTCAATAAATTTAATTTAATTTAACTCAAATTTTACACTAAAATTTCAATTGGTTTCATAGCCGAATGTGCTATTATATTTTTTTGAGCAAAGTGTTCCTGGTTCGAACCTCAGTGTGGATAAAAATTAATTTCTTAATTTTTTATTATTTTATTACCTCGGCTATGTTGGACATATGTAACATTTTCTACTCCAAAGATTTATAAGTTAATTGTGTACAAATAAAAAGAAATTTAAAAATTGGAATTGAAAACCTTTGAGTGGAGGATTTGAACCCAGGTCTCTCCACGCAGCGTAAGTCATTAGACCGATACACAATCGTTTGCTCTTCTTCACAATCGACGAACTGCCAAAAGTACTTAGACAGTAATGTTATGAGTATAATCGATACATAATTGGACCATTTTTGGTAATATTGACGGATTATGCATATTATTTGGACAATTTTTGATACTATCGACTAACTTTGCATTACATTTGGGCCATTTTTGATACAATTGATAATTTAAGTGAATTTATGCTAGTTTAAGTGTAGTCCATTATAGACTATTTACAAAAATGATTAGACTATTGAGAAAATTGACTCCATTGGTTCTTCAGTGTCCTAAGTTATCGATTTGAAAGATATACACAAAGTTCGATTTGATATTAGTAAACCTGAAGTTGATTTTTGGTGCTATTACGACTCTCTCAAATAACAATTAAAACAAGTTATTTAACATATTAAAATCTTCTACAATTAAATTAAGTATTTCGTGCGATGACTCCAAACTAGAATACATTTCAATGTTATTGAGAACACGCACACACACACGGCAATAAGAGCGGTTTCAGCTGTTGTCTCAATTTTTTGCATTTTCACTTTTTCGTATTTTCCCTTAGAATGCGATTAAACTTTGTGTGCCTACAGTAATGTGTGCCTACACATACTCATACAGTTTGCTAGTACCTGTTGGTATTATTGCATAATTTTAGGCAACTGCAAACGTAGTACACCAATATCTACGTTTGTGCGTGTATTTTCATTTTTGTGTTAGTGTGTTAGTGTTTATTTTTACCTTTGAGTATTCGTTATTATTTTTGCAATGCGGTTTATTTTCTGTTTGCAATTCAATTTGTAATTTTAGTTTTGTTTTTTGTTTTTGCTTTGTCTGAACTTTTTAAAATTCACCACATTGACTGTATATTTTTGTATATTTACCAATTTTCTAGTTGTTATTGTTTTCGGTTTCTTTTTTGTTTTTGCAATTGTGTTGTCATTGCAAATTGTGTTGGCATTTTTGTAAAATTTTTCTTGAATATTTCCCTTTTTGCCTTTTGGCTATTAAATGGTATACATATGTGTGTATGTACGGACTTGTTGTGTTGTTGTATTTATGTATATTTTTTGTTATTGATAATTTTATTTATTCATGACATGTGTCAGAATTTCACTCAACACTTAAATTTTTTTATAACTTCAAAGAGTAGGAGAGTTTATTAAAAAAATTACAATCATTGCAAATGCTTAGGATTCTTATCATGTTTTTCTTGCCAATTGCGTTGTAGTTTTGTTTAAATTTTCCACTTTTGTGGGTGTAATTGTGTTGGAAAACTTAATTTAAATTTATTTTAATTAAATAAGCTGTTCAGATATTCTAATGAAACAACTTGTTTTTAAATAAACTAAACGCACAAAGAAAACTAAGAAAACTCTATTTTTGTTTCGCTAGTTAAATTACCAATCAGATTTCAGAGAATTGAACATTTTTTGACTCAAACTTGATTTAAAATAAACTATTTTAAAGAAGTTTTAATTTTCTGTCTGTTTCAGAAATGTAGTCATAGACTAGGAAAAGGAAAGCAGAAAACAAGCTACTCCAAAGAAACTTCCTCAAATTCACATAGTGTAGGATAATACCAAAAAATGTTTAACTTTCTTTTACAATCTTACAATTTTTTGCCCATAGCTTTTAAATCGTTCCATATTTCGCCAAACAATTAAGAACAAAATTGCACCCAAGATTAAACATAATTGCTTATTAGAACATGACAATAGCATTTGAGCTCTTATTAATGTTCTTGATTTCTTTATTCGTCGTTCAGATCCATGGACTAAATCCTCATCATCTGAGGCAAAGAGAATAACATTGAATAATGTTCTCCATATCCAGTGTCCTTCGAAATTTGGTTTCTTTATTTTCATTTTAGCATATCTTATGAGTCTTATAGCAATTAGCTGCCGAATCGAACGAAAAAGAAGAGCAAGTCCATTAGATCCCGATACTATAAGAGGATACAAAGAAGAAAAGCTTGCATAAGTGTGTAAGAGAAACGATAAGATAGCCCAATATGAAAGTGAAGGGCACAAGATGTTAAAAGAAGTTTTGAAATTATAAAGAAGTTAAAAATGTATTGTTGTAATCGGCTTTTTTGTTTTAAACTTTAAGCAAAAATGCAGAGCTTCAGCCATATCGATAAAAACAAAAAGTTATATGTTTTTATGTTTTTCATTTTGAGATATTTCGACTTAAATTTTAAGTCATCATCAGGCACTAAATAGTATAAAGAAAGACAAAAAGGCAAAAATAAATAAACACCGAAAAATTAATTATAAAAAATTAAATTTACATTGTTGAGATTTGTCGATCGACAGATGCTAACCGATGTCCGTATAACTATAGACTGATTTTATGTTTTATTAACTGTTTGTAAATTTGTGCACAGTTGTCGGTGTCTGTCTTGTAGTTTAGTCGTTTGTTCGTCGGCGTATTAATGATGTGCAACATTTCTATCGTGTATCGTCTAAAGTAATTTGTCTCTTGTTGCAAAATTTTTGTATTTTCAAATGCAGTTGTGTGTCTCTGCTATATACAATGTTGTGCCAGTGCAGTTTTATTCAGATTTTTGGATTTTAAATCTGATTTGTGTGACGAAATTCTAGTCTTCAGTTTAGATTTTGTCGTACCAACATATACTTGATCGCATTTGTTGGTCCCGTCTCCGTTGCATGATATTCTGTATATTAGGTTTGATTTGTCCATATCATCTATTTTCTATATATTTTTGAGAGTATTATACGATTTTGGTGCTAGGCAGTATTTGTTTCGGTCATATATGTCTGTTTTTCACAGTTTTTCAGTAAAACCTTGAAGGTAAGTTACGCCTTTATAAATCTTCGGTTCTGGGTTTCTTACTCTTGGATTTTTATTATGGATGATAGTTTCTTTTATTAATCGATTAACCGTTTGGAGTGGGAAATCGTTCATGCTTAGTATTTTTTTCTAATGCGATTTTTATTTATTTTGTGGAAAATTACGTCACTTATGTTGAAAACTCTGCTTATAAAATTTTTTGCCGTGTTAAAAATCATTTTCTTCGGATGTTTAGAATGGAGATTAATCAGTCTACCTGAGGCTGTAGATTTTTGGTACCAATCCAATTTTATAATATTATTTTTCCTCATAACTAATGCATCTAAATATGGTATTCTTCCTTCATTTCCTCCTTCTTTTGTGAATTTGATGCTTTTGTGGCATACATTGAGCTTGTTTTATGTATCGTCGATCCTATCTTTTTTCACAATGGCGAAAATATCGTCAACGTATTTTGTGAGACATCGGTTAGTTAAATTTTAAAACTACCGAGAATTTTTGAAAAACTTGAAAGAGACAACAAAAATTTCCGATATTTTTAAAAAGGCCAAAAAATTAGGAAAATGTTGAAAAGTTCTGATTTATTCAAAAAAAACCCTGTAGGACCGACGAAGTCAATTGTGTCAATAGTTCAATTTTTGTTTTTTTTTTTTTTATTTGTAATTTAATATCAATTAGTTCAATTTTTGGTCTAGTTTTTTATAAGTAGTCCATAATATACTACACCTAAAACTAGAATAAATTCACTTAAATGATCAATTGCATCAAAAATGCTCCAAATGTAATGCATAATCTGTCATTTGCTCCAATAGTGGCCCAATTGTGTATCGATTTTGTCAGTGAAATTATAACGTTACTGAATACGTACTGTTTAGCAGTTCGTCGAATGGGAAGAAGAGCAAACGATTGTGTATCGGTTTAGTGACTTGCGCTTCAAGGAGAAGCCCAGGTTCAAATCCTTCACTCGGTGAATTTCAATTCCAATTCTTAAATTTAAATTAATTTATACATAATTTGTCTGAAGAGTCGAGAGAGTAGAGAATTAACCATATGTCCAACATAGCTGAGGTATAAAATATAAAAAAAGGTAAATAAAAAAATTTTCATCCACACTGAGATTCGAACTCGGAACTCATTGCTCAGAAAAATATAACAAATTATTTAGCATATTCGGCTATGAAACCTTTTGACATTTTTGTATTAAATTTAAAATTCTAATTAAATTGTTTAAAATTCATAAATAAAGTAAAAAGATTGGTCTTTTTTCTGGTCCGAATGTAATGCATTTTCTGGTCCGATTTTAATGCATAAGGGGTCAATTGGGTACGCCCAAGGACAAGCAATGTAAAACGTAAATAGATTTTTATAAATGATGGGCCCAGAATTTGGACTAGTCGGTTACTCACATGGAGTAGTAGGTATTACCTTCCAAAATATATTTTTTTGGAAAGCAAAAAAAAATCAGTTTTCATAAGAAAATGCGGGAAAATTTGTTTATTTCGCTTTTTAGAAGTTATAATTTTTCGAACTTTTCAAAACATGAAATAAACCGAAACTTCCTCACAACTCACAAAAATGGTTCATAGCTAGGATACTACTCATGCGATTTTCATTTCCTGACCTATCTTTGAAAGGTAGAAAATCAGGCTTGTAAGTTTTTATCGTTTTTATTTTCCGAAATATATATAACAAATACATCGAATATGGTCTTGTTAATAAAACAAAAACTACCGTGCGGATTCTCAAGTGCTATATCTTAAATTAAAGGTTAGGACATGAGCACCATTTCATAATAACATGGTTTTTTCATAGAATCTCAAAATTTCATATAAAACGCGAACTTTAAACTTTGAGGAGCCATAAAATTAAAAAAATCACTGATAGGGGAGGGGAGGGCTAGTGTGGACTGGGGGCTAGTGTGGACAAATTCAAATTCTCGCGCCGTTTTGAATTTTTTGTTTCTGTTTTATATTTTTCAAGTTGGTATTTGCACTCTGCATCACCAAAAAAAAGTTCATTTGTTGACAGTTCAGCTTTCCATGATTACGTGACCGATCGTGTTTTACGCAGCAAAAAGTAATTTTTTGTTGTTTCGTAATTTCAGTGATACTTTTGAACTAATTATTCTTCTGCTGTAGTGTTAATGGATAATACAACTTAAAATAGTGTTTATTTAAACCATTGAAATTATTTTTGAAGAACTTTACGGTAAGGTTAAAAAAAATATTTTTGTTTAGAAAGACATGAAGGGGCTAGTGTGGACAACTGAAATGGGGCTAGTGTGGACATGTCCGAAGCAGCTGAAATGACTCAAGAAATCGTCAGAACATTTCTAAAAGCCGTTTCAAGAAAGTACGTTACTAAAAAGAAAGAACGACAGATGCACGTATCCCGATTTACCGGATACCAGCGAAATTTACCGAAATGAAATAGTGGCAAAGCTGCCACAACCACAACAACTGTCGGAAACATCGCGATCAGCAAGTTATATAAAGTTTGAAACAACATGGACAAAAAGTATTTTATATTGACCAAATTGTCACGATCCACGGTTCTCAAGATTTTGACATTACGTTTCTAAAAAGAAAGAACGATAGATTCACGTATCCCGATATACCGGATACCAGCCAAATTCACCGAAATGAAATAGCGGCAAAGCTGCCACAAGCACAACAACTACCGGGAATATCCCGACCAGCAAGTTATATGAAGTTTGATATAAATTTCTCCAAATGCAACATGGGATAGCAGTTAATTTTTTATTTGTATTATTATTTGTATTACATCATTATTTTCTTGAATAAACATGTATCTGAACTCTTTCTTAACGTTTATGTATGAATTATCAAGTTTCTTATGGTGTCCACATTAGCCCCCAGTTAAATCAATGGTTGCCCACACTAGCCCCGTATAAGGGGCTAGTGTGGACAAATGTAAGCTCTTTTTAAAAGAATTTAATAGTGCATTTATGAGAATAAAAAGTCATAACTATTGCTGCAATTATGAAGGCAAGAGGTATAAGTAATCGCTAGAATTTACTTTATTACAAAAATGATATATTTACATATATAATTTTGTAATTATATAAAAATTGTCCACACTAGCCCCCCCTTCCCTACACAAATTCGGTAAAATACGTGTCTTTTTATTTTTCATAACCTATCAGAAAAACTTTATGAAACCCCAGGGACAAACATTTTTTTTCATTTTGTTGCACTGCGTAATTTTACCACCGAGTTAAAGAAATTTTTATGAGAATTCCAAAAAAAATTGTAAAATGGTATATTGATGCTACCTTTGTCGTACTAAAAAGGCCGTAAAAGTGAAAAAACAAAACTGAAAAAAAAAAAAAAATATTAAGATAATGAGTTTTAAGGTCCAGAACTTAGCGAAATCTCTCAACAAAATAAACACTTTTAAGAAGCTCATGCAATTAGCTAAAAGCTTTTTTCTAAAAAGGTTTTCTCTACAAGTCAGAAGATCAGTTTTAATCCCATAACTCCATAAGGGTTCATTTTAGTTTTTGTTATTCTAGGCCTCCTCCATCATCTCTTAGAAGCTCTGTAACCTTATGCGATACATCCTGTATAATATATAAATATATGACAAATTAAATTTAAAAACATTAAAAAATAAGCAAGAATGCAACTCGGGCATTTTTCATTCAATTTTATATAACTTTTCATTTCCGCATCGATTGCTTAATCGAATGCTTATCACATAAACAGCATACAATAATTTTCTTACTTCACAGCAGATTATGATTTGATTATGTTAACTTGGTCAGTAAAGCAAATTAATTTTTGTAAAAGAAAATTTTGCTGATTCCCACAATCCCATCTTTTGCATCGAGAGGAAGGAAATTCATCAAAATTTTAAACAAATTGATTGAGAGTGATTTCAAATAGTTAAAAGCACCTGATGCAAACCAAAAACTAAAACAGTTGGTGGTAACACACACAAAGGAAGGAACTAAGTACTACCAAATCAATGTAAAGCAAAGAGAACAAATAAGAGAAGTAAATGTAATAAAGATTTGATAAAACCAAATGAACAAAATGATAAACCAAAACCAAAGTGCAATAAAATGTCAATATGTTGTTTAATATACTGCAATGCTAAGGGACAGATTTATATGAAAAACTATATGTATATGTGGCAGCAAACTGTGTCAATACCAATGTACATATGCATGCATACACATATGATTTTTGTGATTATGTTTGGGTTGATATTTGTGGTTTTTGTCAATTGTATAGTGTGGCATTGGTGTTTATACATACAGATATATGAATATACAATATATGTATGTCATTTGCTTTGTGGTTTATACGTTTTGAGCTGCTGGTTTGTATTTCTTATTTGGTTGACTTCGCTTTGTAGTAAATTCAATTAAATGAATGCATGTTGGCAGCATTGATAAGGGTCTTTGCAAAAAAAGTACTTTCAAGCTACAAGTTAATAGATAAAAATAAAAATAAATAACAATTTCACAAAAAATAAAATAAAGATTTTATATTAAATAATTTTTGTTTACTTCTTTGTAGAAAATATTTTTCATTAATAAATATATTTCAAATATTAAATCACTAGATTTCAAGAAGATTTTAATTTTGAGCATTTATTTAAGACATAACTTAAACAACTTAATTTAAGTCCCACATCATTTCCAACACATGCGCAAGAGTACAACACTTAATCTACCATCAAACTGAGTTTTACCCTTCGCACATTTCAGCAGTCAACCAATGACAAAACTTAACTTTTTATCTTATTCTGAACTTTTCAACAAAGAAACAAAAACCACCATCTTCTTTAAATATTTTGCTTGAAAAAAAAAACTTTTCTTTCACCTTGAAAGAAAACATTCAACAGTCAGTAACATTTATTTACACCTTCCAACGGCAAAACCAAAAACCGACACCAACCAGCTCAGCTTTGCTTTAAGCAAAAAACAAACGTCGTCTATTGCTCACCGACACCGACGACTGTTGACCGACGACTTCATTAAAATGCACAACGTTAACCCGCACATCAGCAACAAATCCAAACTCAATCTTAGATTTACACCATCATCGAGACCTCAACATTTTCGAGCGCACCACACCCGCACAACCGTTTTTTTTTTTTTTTGGAATGAAAACTAACCAAATTTCATTTCATTACGTGTCATTTTGTTGTTTTTGCTTTTTTGCAAATTTTCACTTTTCTCATTCATTTCATTTCATGCTCTTAGAAGTGAAAGAAAACGAAAAATTCAACCATTTTTTCTGCCCTTAACACCTTGCCGAAAGTGGGGAAAAATTAAAAGCCAAATCAACATTTCATTTTTTGGCACCAATCATTTGTTTGACTTGAGAAAAAGGTCCTTTGGCACTTTAATGGAATGGTTGGACTTTTGACGAATGCAAAACGATAGAGCGTTGAGTTTATTATATTTGAAATAATGCCAAAAATTCAACAAAAAAATTAATATCTTTACGAAAAATTGGGTACTATTTCGTACAGCTTTCCAATATTCTGTATACAAATTCGTGCTATTCCATGTTAATTATCTAAGCTAAGCTTTAAGAAACGTAATCGATGATGTAAATTGGCAAAGCTTCACAAGCCCCTAGAGTTTATTCGAAATTAAACTGCAAAACTTTATATCTTGTCTGTGAGGTCCAATACTGGACGTATTCACATACAAAGAACTAGTTATCCCGAGGAAGCGAATTGGAAAAAATTAAAACTAGTAAGGGTGGTATCTTTGGCCTGGCCAAAAACTAAATACCCCACACTGCATTTCTAGTATATTATTAGGAGAGTATAAGAACAAATTGCTTATATGGGAAGTGCCACGCCCTCACCTCCGAGCTTATCTTGATTTTACGTAGAGCTTGCATTTACTGTTCTGAAAGTTTGAGTAAAATTCAGTTATCTTTCAGTATAGCATTTTGAAACTTTTGCTTAAATGGGAGGTGCCACGCCCTCTAATCCTACTTTGCCAACTTTAAGCTCAGAGTTTACAATTAATGTTCTCCGTGTTTGAGTGAAATTTGGTTGGATTATCTCAGAAAACACTTTCAATATATAATTTTGAACCATTTTCTTATATGGGAGGTGCCACACCCTCTTGTCCGAGTTGAACCAAATCTTGCGTATAGCTTGCACTTATAAATTCGAGTGTTTGAGTGTAATTTGATTGGGTTATCTCAAAAAACGCTTTCCGTATAACATTTTGAAACTTTTGTTTATATGGGAGGTGCCCCGCCCTCCTGTCCAAATTCGCCTAGTTTTTGCTCAGAGCTTAAACTAACTTTTTTTAGTATGTATGTGTATTTTGCTTCTGTTATTGCAAATAATGCTCTTATTATTGCATTTTGAATATATTTTTTGTATGGGTGGTAGGCGTGTCCGTTGACCGATTTCGCTCATTTTCAATCTCCCGAGCTATCTTTTACGACGGAGGCAGAATACTAAATTTCATGGAATTATGTTGCTCAGTTTTCCCAAAAAATGTATTTCCACACCCAGCCAGCCAGCCAGCCAGACAGACGGACATGGCTATATCGACTCAGGAGGTGACGCTGATCAATAATATATACACTTTTCTATATCTGCCACGCCTCCTTCTCTGCGTTACAAACGGAAGGACGGAAGGTATAAAAAGAGTGAAAAGTGATCTGTGATCATCTCACCAGGGTTCTTAAAAACTATCCTATAAGAAAAAACAAATGTAAAATGACATAATCTTTAATTTAAAAAACATGGTCTATTAACTACCAACTAATCCATTGGAAAAAATTTGTTTCCGACTGCCGAACTTAACCCAATAGCATTCATCAAAAGTTTTTCTGCTAGGTCTAAGATCTAGCAAGTGCTGCTGAACACTAAGATTTTAAAATACTAAAAGCATCTTCGGAACTTTCTGCTGAGTTTTCTTAAACAAATACATGTTGTCTAATGCAAACTCATAGTCTTCGCAAGCATTCTAACTGCTCACAGGTTTGTCATCAAGACTTTGAATGAAATCTGTAGTGGAAAACATTGTAGACTAAAAGTTGTTGAATGAGAAAATCTAAGAACCGGAAAGTTCCAGGAGAGAATCGAAGTTTTTGCAAAAGATTACACTTGTTGAAATATACACAGGAATATACACAGATATATAATAGATCAATGTCAGCGGTTGTTTGAATTAATCGTGAAAATGTAATCCAATTGGTGAAGTATTGTGGAAAATTTAAGGTAAAGGGTCTTCTAATAGTAGGTGCGTTGCTTTGTTTTCGATTAAATTCTGCATTATCGACCCTTGTCCGCCATATTTTATATCATTTTCAGACAAGGCTCATTTCTACCTCGGTGGCTATGTTAACAAAACTGCCATATTTGGGGCTCGGAATGTACAGAAGTGATTGTGCAGAAGCCAATGCATCTACCGCAAGTTACTGTTTGGTGCGGTTTATGGGTTGGGCCATTTTTTCGAAGATGAGGACGGAAATACCGAAAATGTCAACTCTGAGTGGTACTACACTATTTTGTGCCGGACGTTGAAGCTTAGAGTCTAGGCTATAGACAGAAAGGCGCTACATAACACACAACTCGCCTCAATTTGGAATTTATGCGTCACACATTCCCGAACCGTGTAATACCTCGTCGCGTTGTTGTGAATTAGCCACGCAGATCATGCGATTTGACGTCGTTAGACTTTTTTCTATGGGATTGCACGAGGATAAAATCTATATGAATAATTTGAAAACGATACCAGACTTCATCACGGAGACAGATTAATGCAGAAAAAGACACAATGAAGACGAATTTTAGAAAATGATAAGCAAAACATCAGTATAAAGTTATTCGACACAGAGCGGTGAGCCAAGGATCGAAATATTCATGTATAGTTCCTATTGGGCAAGGCAAAGAACAATTGTTGAATAAGCATAGTAAGCTTTTCAAATGATGCAGGGAATATACTTATTCATTGTATGTCAAAAATGAGAACATTTTAAGGGTAAACCATGTAATGCCCCAGACAGACGACAGCTCTTTTCTAGATTATAGACGCAATAATGTGAAACTTTTCATTGCATGATTTTAGGCATTTTTTAAACACATATTTCATGAACATTGACTAAAAGAAAATTTCTCAATTCAGGGTCCAAAAAATATTAAAACATCCAAAACTAGATTAATAGTGAGTTAAGCATCAGAAAAGCTAATTGGAGTTTCTTGAACCCTGAATTGGGAAATTTTCTTTTAGTCAATGTCTACGAAATTAATCAATGCCTATGAAATAAGTGTTTAAAAATGCCTAAAATTATGCAATAAAAAGTTTCACATTATTGGGTCTATAACCTAGATAAGACCTGTCGTCTGTCTGGGGCATAATAGAAAATTGAATCAGATTCCGGGGTAAGAGATTTCTCAATTCGGGCTATAGCTTTGTACACAGTGCTCCTGAAGGACAGGATTAATACAAAAAAATCTTCACTTAAACGGAGAATGATAAAATAGGTTTCTTGGATTCCACTGGTCAAAAAATACAATCATATCCCCTCATGAAGAAAATGCTGAACTCGATTTCGGCCTCTGGCCCCTTTTGAGAAAACCTAACCGAAAAAGCAAAATAAAGAAAAAGGAATTAACATCATTTAAACAAATATCTGTGGAATTTTTGCAAAACAAACTAACTCAAAATTGGCAACTTTACAGGAGGGCCTATTCAATAATGTGGTTCAATTTCGTTGATGCAGCATTAAATCTCCTCTTTCTATACATTTTTACTTATCTTAATGCGTCAACTGTCAAATTATTTTTTTATTTTTTGGTTCATAACACTTCACCGCACAAATGGCGCTAAGTTCAATTATTGCGAGAACTATGGGACGCCCTTGTATCTCTGGAACAAGAAATCATAGGGACATGGCGGTTATACCGATAGAAGCGTATTTAGACTTTATATTTAGGACTAAAATCCTGAGGAATTGGCTTATCTTGACTTTGGTTGTTTTGTCAAAAGTCCACAGATATAATGACGGCATTGAAGGTCCAAAAAAATCAAAGTCAACTCTACGTCTTGCCATTTTTCTTTTATTTTTTATTTTCAGCCGGAATATAATCTACATGTACGATGACTAGGTAGTACTTACCATCGATAATCTAAAACATTGCCTTGACTCTAATCTTTTTTGTTCCCATGACGATCTTTTCCAAGAAACACAATTGGAGACAAAAGTAATAATGTGTTTTTTTTTTTTTTTTGCAAATACCATCAAATGTCATTCAGTTGCAACATTTATATTTCAAAACAGAAACAAAAATTAGTTGAGTTGACACTAACGCAACCTATTGGGAAGAGATCTTTTGCGAGCAACAACTTAAAATGTCCTTAAAACGAATTAAATGTGCATTAGCCCAGAAGGTGCTAATTTATTTGACCGATATTATTTCCTCAGCTAAGCGGTATCAAGTTTGTATCTTCAAGTAACTTTGCATAAGAACCGAACCAATTTTCTTTCATTTTAAACAAAATGACAGCCAATTTACATAATGACAATACTTTAGCATCAGCTTCTACAAAACAACCATATTTTCAGCTATTTTAGGGGCTCCATTCCAAGTATTTATTCTTTATCCTACTTTATCATTCTTTTTTTATTTTTGGATTTTGTTTTTTGCTTCGCGCAAATTTTTTGTTTCCACTTTTGGCTTAAATTTTTCATTGCAAAATGCGTATGCCATGGTATTTCCTGTTTGCCTGTGTGTTTTGGTCTTAAATCTCTGTAGATTTTTATGTTTTTAGCAAAAATTGTATGTTGCATGCGACGTTGTTGTGTTGCAGTGCATAAGAAGGTACTTGCATATGGTATGCAAACGACTTCCGTTTCCATACAACTAACAATTGCATATGCGTGGCTATTTCCGCAGTTTTTAAGCATTTATTGTTAGTCAGTTTTTATGCTATGAGTACATTGTTTATTAATTTTTAAATAAACTTAACTTAAATAGTAGCTTTACATTCAATTTTCAACAAAAAAATACATATTATTCAAGTTTTCCCCATCACTCCTTGAATTTTCCGCGTCACAACACAAATTATCGACAGCTAAGTCATATAAAATTCATTTTTCGTGTTCACAATTTGACCTCAACGGAATTCATCAAATAAACAAATGTATTGTACCTTCCAACAGGTTAATAATAAAAAAGTCATTTAAATAAATTCACAAACATCAATTTACATGCAAAACATTTAGCTTATCAGCAAAACTCAAGTGAGTCAATCTTTAGCCACTCACGCTATTTAATGGCCAACACACACACAACTGAATAAAATCAACAATCAAAGCCAGCGCGGAGCGATACAACAAACAATGGTAATGGCAACTAATTTAAGGCTTAAACGCGCTTTTAATGTGCGCGCGTAAATGTGTGGCAATTAAAATTAAATCAAAAAATATTTATAATAAACAGCAACAAAAAAAAAAGGAACAAAACAAATAAAAGTCCTGTAAAAGAACATTCAACACAAAAGCGCAGTTATGGTGTGAAAATGTGGATTGTGTCGGTAAAATGTTAAATGACAGCGAACGGTAGAAATTATAATAAATGACAGGAGCGAAAAAAGCACAATATCACAGTCATAAAAATTACTCGTATTAAGTAATTTACGCTATTTGCTGTGTAAAAAAAAAAATGAAAAAAAAAAAATAATTATTACCCTGCAATTAGCGTAAATATTTGTAACAATTATATTTAAGTAAACAACTGAAGAAAGGAAAAAAGCATGACTGATCATTATCATTTCAGTCAGCGGCTCTTAATGTATTGGACAACGAATTGTATAAAAAAAAAGTTTTGGATTCATAGTGCTGAGCGGGTACACAAAACAAAAAGGACACATCTAAACAATGAACACTTTCACTAAGGAGTTTCAGTTTAACTACATTCACGTTAGCACTCCTTTTTTCGCTACCCCTAAAAGGAGTACTGGATTAAAATGCATTGTCTCTATTGAATGTAATGGTTTGCTTTTTCCCCAAGACTTTCTCAATTCTAAGATTTCATTATCCATTAACTATTTCACGTTCTCTAAAACTTCATTATGCTACTGCCATAAGAAAACTAAGCGCATCTATTCATGGTCAATCTCAATCATGCCTGAAATGAAACAGCATAGTATCAAAGAGTAAAACTTTAAATGAAATTCAATATTGGAAGCTCTACAAATGTCGAAAATCAAGACGTTTAGGTAATAAATAACATTAAAAACTATAGAAAAGCTACATGGAACTTTATTGAATGGGACTTTATGTTCAATTTTGTAAAGAAATACCATAAATGAACGTTCACATAAAAAAAAGCGTTATTGAAACACTACAAATGTTAAAATGAAATCGAAGAAAGCTTCACTAAAACTGCTTATAAATTGTCTAATATACCTTGTGGCCGATATTCCACCTCTACCGTTTAGAGTTGACATTTTAGGTGTTTCCGTCCTCGTCTTCGAAAAAAAAACTGTCCAACCTGAAAACCGCACCAAACAGTAATTCGCGGTCACTTGTGGATTTTTCGAGCCCCAGATATGGCAATTTTGCTTGTTAATATAGCCGCCGAGGTGGAAATGAGCTTCGTCCGAATAGATGATTTTTTTTGGAATTTTTGATTTTTTTGAATTGACTTGTAGTTTAAGATCCAAAGATCGACGGTTTTAATGCGTTGTTCTTTCTTGTAGCAATTAGGGATCACATGCAGATTCATAGCAAAGATATTAGCTTAAAGCTCTACAAATGACAAAAAATCTAATCGAAAAACATATACCTTCCAAAAAACATATTGGACTACATTAAGTGCTGAGTTTCATATTAATAAATGGCTTACAACTACTTGTATTACTTGTGAACCTTTTAAGCAAATAAAATTTAGCACTTTACAAAACGGATTATCACTTCAAATGTCACTAAAAACTGATTAATTAACTTCTTAAAATCAATGAAACATTGTTAAATTATCGACAAATAAGTCTCTATTTCATAAAAATGAGAATTCAAATTAGAAAATCTTTAACTACTTTAACATATCATTTCACAAAGTAGTAATGACACAATTAAATTAAAAAATTTCTATCAGTGTGTTATTCACGACTGTGTTGGGAATCTATGCTTTGACATAATACAACAAACAATACAGCAAAAATAACAAAAACCATATCAAGGTGCATATGAGAAAAAAATCAAAATCAGTTAAAATTATAATAACAACAACAAAACCAGTAATACCAACGTCATACTACCACTATAGCAACATAGTAGTGCGTGTAACACTTGCAATATGGAGCGTAAAATATGCGCGCTATATTGCATTTCATTGCGTGTGTCTGCTACAAATCTAAAACACAGTAACAAATATGATTGTTTGTATGTGTGTGTCTGTGTGTAACATATATCACGATTGTTTTTGCTAATAAAAGTGATTACAATTTTGCACTTGACATGATTTTTTATTTTTTTTTTTTTAATTTTTCCTTCTGGTTGGTTTTGTTTACACTATGATTTGCATGTTGTGCTCTTTTTGTTTTCTTTTTGTGCTGTGCAGCATAAAATTTTGCATGTCCTTTCAAGCGCATTTGAATTGTTGCTATTTTTATAGTTGTTTGTTTATTTTTCTTGTAATAATTGTTGCAGTGAAACTGGTTTTATGTGCCTTTGCCAGCGTTAAGTTGTTTGTTAAGTCTCTGTCTTAATGAGATTTTCTGCGTCACTCACATTATTCGCTTTATGGTTTTTATTGTACTTTAAAAAGCTGCATTAGTTGTTGATTGTTGCGTTTGTGTATGCATTTTTCTAAATTTATATTTAAGAACAGGAATTCTCAGTTAATTTTTTACTTCTTGTCAACATAGCAGAATCTTAAACGGTATTGCATTGTATAATTTTTAAAAATCATAATTTTCCATGAGATAAAAAAGCATAATGCGTTTGAAATTTTATGGAAAAAAAAAAAAATCGCATGAGATAAAAAATATCATACGACTTAAAATTTTAGAAATATTTATCTCAAGAGAGAAAAGACGATAAAAATGTAAGGGAATTAAAACTTTTAAGACATAAAAATCGCATGAGACCAAAATATCCTGTAATCAATGGAATGGATAAAATTCATGGAATAAAAAATTTCAAGAGATAAAAATTTAAAGAAATAAAAAGTCGCACGAGATTCAAGAATATAATGCTATCAAAATGTCAAGGAACTAAAAAAGTCATGACACAAAAATTTTAAGAAATAAAATCGCATGAGATAAAAAATATCATGCGATAAAAATGTTATGGTATGAAAAAAGTCATGAAGATAATAATAAAAATAATTTACGATAAGAATGCCATGGAATGAAAAAAACTCTTGGAATGAATAATTTTATGCGATAAAAATTTTAAAGAAATAGATATCAAAATAACAACATCATGTTATAAAAATTTTATGAAATAAAAAATTTTAAGAAAAATTGCATGAGATAAAAAATATTTGGCAATAAAAATGTCATAAAAATTTCAAGAAGTAAAATTAGCATGAGATATAAAAGTTTCAAGAAAATAAAGCCAAGCGATAAAAATTTAAAGAAATAGAAAAGTCGCACGAGATTCAAGAACACTATGCGGTAAAAATCTCATGGAACAAAAAAAAGTCAAGAGATAAAAATTTTATGAAATAAAATCGCATTAGATAAAAAATATAATGCAATAATAATGCTATGGAAAAAAAGTCATGAAGATAGTAAATAACCTACGACAAAAATGCCATGGAACGAAAAAATCTCACGGAATAAATAATTTTATGCATAAAAACTTTAAATAAATATTTAGAAATCGAAAAAGAATATCACCTATGAATAAGAATTTTATGAAATTAAAAATTTTAAGAAAAGAATCGCATGAGATAAAAAATATCATGCAATAAAAATGTCACGGAATAAAAAAACGCATAAAATAAAAATTTTAAGAACTAAAATTCGCATGAGATAAGAAACGTCACATAAGATCAAAATATCATGCGATATAAACGTCATGGAGCAAAATAACTTATAAGATAAAAATTTTAAGAGAAAAACAAATTTACATATTATTAGAAATATCATACGATAAAAATGTCATGGGATAAAAAAATCTCATGAGATAAAAAAATCTCATGAGATAAAAATAGCTTATGGTAGAAATTTGTAAGGACAAAAACCATAATGAGCTCTATACTCAATTCCTAAATATCAATCAAACTTACTAGGGACATAAAAACGTATTGGAAAGTGCATTAAAACTTTAAATTGCAATGACACACTAGCTTAGCTTTATGTTTTACATGGCTTTTAAATTTTCATTTATGTTTAAACTATTTACATCACTATTAGCTTTAGTTGCATTATTAGAATTTTACATTTTTTTCAATTGACTAAACAACCGCTAAACATTTGAATGAAAAATAAACGTGTTATTACGCTAAAACGCCTAAACATATGCTACGTTTAATATATGGCGGTTACATTTAATAACAGTTATCTCTTTATAATAGCTTAGGCAAATAAAATTTAACCACATAATTTAATTAGAGCATTAAATTGTTTGAATTAAAAATTAATGTCTAAAACTCTAAATAATTTTTACACTTTTAATGCATTTTTTTGGAACTGAATGCATTGCGGCTCAAAACTAATATTTTTAAAGCAAAACCGCAACATCAAGTGCACTTGACTTGACGGCATAAGTCACATAAAACTTTTAAAGTTTTTAATTTTTGTGTAGTTAGTAGTTTTGCACGCAGGCAAGTTTTCTTTTATGCACTTTGTGCAATAAATTTTACTCGCACTTTAACCTTCAAGTGCCGGGTTATGCAGCAATCTTGCAAAAACCACAAAATGTTTATATGGATTCTGTGCTCTGCGTATATGTAGTTGTTGGCATGTTCTTAAATCTTTAAATTTTCTTAGCTTTTTCAAAATATTTTAAGATATTTTATTCAAAGTCCTAGGAAATGTCAATTTTTTCTCAAAATGTTGGAATATTAAGTCAATACACCTTCAAAGAACATTCCGCTAGAATTGATGCAGTAAAAGCTGAACTGATTCAGATGACCTTATGCCCCAGACAGATGGCAGCTCTAATGCACAGTACAGACGCAATAATGTGAAACTTTTTATTGCATGATTTTAGGCATTTTTTAAATGCATATTTCATAGACATTGACTTAAAGAAAATTTCAATTCAGGGTTCAAAAAATTCTAAAACATCAAAAACAAGATTAATAGTGAGTTAAGCATCAGAAAAGCTAATTAGAGTTTTTTGGACTCTGAATTGGGAAATTTTCTTCTAGTCAATGTCAATGAAATATGTATTTAAAAAATGCCTAAAATTATGCAATAAAAAGTATCACATTGTGTCTGTAATGTGCATTAAAGCTGCCGTCTATCTGGGGCATAAGCTTATTCAGATATAAAAAACACTCTCTTGTGTTTGAATGATGATATTGAAAAGTCCAAAAAATAACCAAATGTTCTCGCAAAGAGCATCCTTGAATCACAGTACAATCTTTTCGATCGCGATATTTCCAGAAAATCAAAATATTCCAAGGCTCCAATTGTGTAACGTACCTTGGACCACTAGACCGTCTTATAGTTCTGAATAATCAAGTAGTTTTTCCAAGAAAGGTAAGCAAAGTTTTTTTTTTAAATTCCAAAACTATCAAATGTATTAATAGACCTTTTACCATAGAATCGGCTTGTCTAACGTAATATTTCTTGAGTTCTGTCATGTTTGACTAACAAGTAATATATCCTAAGCCAGAAAAGTTTTTCAGAATGCCAATTTGTTCCAAGACTTAACTGAGCAATGTGCCTTGTATCATAGAATGTTGCACCTTGAATCTCTGAATTATCTCTCATTCTGAACAGTCCAGTAGTTTTTTCCAACTGGGGAAAACATGTTTATGTTTTGCAAAACAGGTGAATTTGTTCAAGTTTTTAATAGGCATTGAACTAGTGTAATCCAAGGTACACTGAGGGATAGACTTTTTAATCACAATATTTCAAAAATAACAAAATGCAATGTACCTTTTGCCAATCATGACAATTCCAGAACCTAATAATGTTCCAAGGTACATCTGGGGATTGTACTACAGTATAATGTACCTTGGGCAACTAGACTATTTTATCGTTCTAGAGAATCAAATATAAACAGGCGTTATACTTCAAACCTTAAAAAAATATACCTAAGACCACACACCATACGAAAGAGCAAAGAACCTTGAATCACTGATCAAGCTTGTCAATTGCGATAGTTTCAGGACGCCAACTTAGTCCAAGATATAACCAAGCATTGTTGTACCACTGATTATCTGTTTGTGTTGGACAGATGTATAATACGTTTTTCTTTTTCAAAACGCTAAAATAGTTGAAATAGTCCAAGGTATTAATAAAAATTATAGAGTAGCTTACCCTGGAATACAGGATGTGCTTGTTGATCTTAATATTTCCAAAAAATCAACCAGGTATTACTAGGTATTGTACTTTGGACCACAGATAAATGTAAGTTAGACCATTGTTAGCAAGAAATGTTATAATTGGTCCAAGGCATAACCAGTCCAAAGAACAATAGGTCCAAGATACAATCGGTCCAGAGTACATTTAAATTAAAGGACAAGGTCCAAAATACAATCAGTCCAAGGTACAATTACTTCAAGGTAGAATTAATCCAAGGTAGAATTAATCCAAGGTACAATTTGTCCATATTACGATCCAATTCATTATCATTAGGTGAATCACTTTTTTATTAGAAATTACCTTGAAACTTGAGCGAAAATTCTTCGAAAATTTTTTTTGTCATTTTGTAATTTTTTTCCCCAACAGTGTTAGCTTAACTACAACATCATCTGTGCTTTATTTATTTGCTGTCGTCACACAGCATTGTAGACTTGCTATTGTTGTAGTTGTTGTCACATTGCTGCTTACAAAGTAATGCATAAATGCAACATGTTGTAGTAGTTATGTTGGTAAATTTTCATTATTCTTGTAGTAAGTGCTGTAAATTATACTGAGACTAAAATTTTAGTTTTTCCTTATATTTTGCTTTATTTGGTCATATTGCCACAGCTTCTATTATTTCTCTATATTTCCAAAAGCTGCTTACTATCATCTGTATCCTTCATATTTCCATGCAGCCATTGTCCTTGACACTTTTTAGTTTTGCGTACATTCTGTTGCTCTCTGTGGCAAAGACACAACGTTAATTAAAGCTTGAACTTAAGCAATTTTGCTTCGTTGACAAGTTCAAGGATTAAATGTTGTATGTATGGGGTATATGGTGTACTTCGTTTAATTTTCAGTGTTCTTGTGTTTTTTGGATTTTGCAAAAAGTTGAAGCAATTTGTTTTATGAAAATTTATACTGAAACTTGAATGTCCTTGAAAGTATACAGAAGATTAATGCATATCGCTGGAAAAAATAATTCCCGCCGCATTGATTATAATTTGTAGTAACAAAAATTTTAGCAAGGACAATTTGAATCAGAGAATTTATTATTTAAATATTTAATTGGGTAAGTGCAGATGCAGAAAATTTTTAAGTTTTTAATTTTAATGAATAATTATTGATCGAAATAAAATATTTGTACTGAGTTTATTATAATAAAAATTTAAAAATAAGTCATATGACTTAGCCATGATATAAAATGTGATCTTTCTTACATAAAATTGAAAAAGGTTGTACTTTTTTGATAAGATTGGAACCAAAAATGTTTCATTATTCATTGGCAAAATCAAGAATTTTTAGTCTAAGTCCAATAAACCTCAATTCATGACAGCCTCAACGTGTTTGGCGTTGTTGCATACGTAAAAGGTGATCCAATAAGAGCTTTTTACTTTGTTTTCTAAATAAAATACATAAAAATCAATGTATTGATGCAGCAAATCTTTATTTGGAATGATAGTTTGGTTCCTACAACTCAATATTTAAAAAAAATATTTCGTTCAAATGTTCCCCACGACTAGCTCTTAAATGGTTCATGCTGTGAGTCCAATTTTCCACAACTCTTTTGTGTATATCGGCCGGTATTCCTTGAAAACACTAGTTATGTTGGTTTCCAACGCATCAATAGTTTCGGGTTTGTCGACATAATTAAGTGATTTAACATATCCCAAAAAAAACAATCCGATGGCATCAAATTACATGATCTTGGTGGTCAATTAACGGGAGCATTTCTTGACATGATGTTTACTTCGCTTTCAATAAAGCGATTGTTTCTCCAGCTATATGGCATGTTGCGCCATCCTGTTGAAACCAGAGTTTGGCTACACTAATATCTTGAACTTTTGGCAATAAAAATTCATTGAACATTGCTCTGTAGCAAGTACCATTAACCGTAATACGGGCTCCATTCGCGTTTTTGAAGAAATACGGTCCGATGATGCCTCCTGCGCATAAACCACACCAAACAGTACATTTATCGGGATACATTCGAAACTATTGGATTGCTTCTCGTTGTTTATTGGCTCAAATACGGCAATTTTGCTTGTTAATGTAGCCGTTCAACAGAAAATGAGCTTCGTCGCTAAACACAATTTTTCGATAAAATAATGGATCAATTTGAAGTTGGAATTAAAACGTATACCACGATCAGTGGGATTCAATTCTTGAACGAGCTGTATTTTATAGGCCTTCAAACCAAGATCACGCCTTCAGATAAGCCACAATGATCCTTAAGAAATGCCTAAAGTCAGAGATCGGCGACGAATGGATTTTTCACGGTTTTCAAGATCACTCTCTGCTACGGCAGCAATATTCTCTAAGGTACGGGCTCTACGCACTCTGGTTGAATAATGAATGTCCAATATGTAGAACTCCATAACATTATCTAACTGATGACTGATTTTGGTATTAAGTTTCCACAATTAATAAACGTTGTTTAGGAGTAGGTCTATCCATGCCTAGGTCGTATTGAATACTGAACACAAACATCATGTGGACCAACCATTTGACACATAACAGCTGTCAAATCAACCCAGTTGGAAAAGGGGCCTCGTATGGGATGCTAAAGTTTTTGTTTCTAGTAATATTACTTCTGAGAAATGTTCCTTTTATCTTCTATACCAACTCGGAACAGTTTTATAAATATTGGTAGTTTTTTATTCTCTTTGACAATCAGTCCTTAATATATCTTTTGATATTTCACAAATTTTTCGAAAAATCAATCCCTAAGGTTAAACGCTGGGATAGTGTTGTTAAGAAGTATTATTCCAGCAGTCGCAATATCAAAGAATCTTACCAACTTCGTGAATGTTAAAGCAAACAATAAAGCTGAAGTTTGCGAGTATGACGCACTAGGAAGAGCAAGAATAATAATCATTCTAACTTGGGATATATTCTGGATTATTACTTTAAATTCTGTAATAAATTGTGTGAGGCTACTACAGCCTTCAAAGTTTCTAGAGCACGTTTCTTGTTTTGAGTTTACCTTTCATCTTTAAAAAGATAACTAAATGGTTGACTCGACGACCAATTCCGTACTTTTTGTCAATTTATTTTAATTTTATCAAATAATACCAAATTATTCATTTATTTTTAAAATCTAATAAATTTGGCTTAAATAGCAATTTAAATTATTTTACCCTAAACCATTTATAAAATATGTATTGTAATAAAAAATAAATTGAATTAAAATAAATTGTTGAATTAATTTTAAAATAAAAATTTCTCCAAATGCTTTCTAACTGATTGCAAATGCAAAAAACCTTGGCTTAAGCCTAAAGGCATGCAATGATATATTTTTGAAAAAAATTTTATGAAAAACTGCTGCATTATATAGTGTTGTAATTGTAATTGTAATTTCCTCTTTGTGTATAAAAATATTATCAAAACAAAGTGATAACTTATAAAAAATGCATGTGTCTGCTAATTTAATTAAATTTTCTTTTAATGCAGTGTTGCATTTTTTAAACACTTTGTTTTTTTTAAATGAAAATTATTATTAATATCAATTTAATCAATGCAATTTATAGTAATTAATACGCTGTATTGTTTATGTAATATAATTTGTGTAAATTAATAAATAAATGGAGTTATTTATTAAAATTAAAAACAGAAGAAAAATTTCGAAAAAATACTGTTATTAATGAACTCATGGTACAATAAAAACAACAGCAAAAAACAAAAAAAAATGTAAAAAAATTTTAATATAAAATTGACATAAATAAAATTTTGTTGAATGCCTTCATTAAAATTCATGACCCCGAAAACCATCTGCACACACACATAGTTACAATATAAATTAAACAGGATTATCACAAAATCAAAAATTACTATAATTTCCGCTCTTTCCTGTTTGTTCGTTATGTCCTTTTTCATTTCTTTGCTTTGTTGCAATTTGGTTATTTTTTCAAGGATTTTTTTTATTAAAACTGACTACATCCGTTGTATTGCTTCCGTTGGCCGACATATTGTTTTTTTATTTATATTGAAATGTTAATGTTTGTTATATAAATATTGGATATTAGTAAAATATTTTTTTGTTATAAACTTATGTTTTCGTTTACAAAGGCATTGTGACGAAATTCCATAAAAAAATATGTTTAAGAGACAACTTCAAGTTGAAGATTCCTTAACAATTTTCAAAAAGTTGAAAAAAACTTAAGCGAAAAATATTCAGGAATATGTGAGGACTTACAAAAGTTTATTCTTTTTTAAAAAATGCAATGATGCGAGATGGTTCAACATTATCTTACAACATTCCGTTTTAAATATAAAAAAATATCGATAACATTGGACACGAAAAAACGTAAAATAACTGATGAAAATTCGAAAAAAAATTCCAAAACCAGCAGAGTAAGAAATTCGTCATAAGATTTTTTAGAGCTTTCGGCTGTAGTGAAACCAATCAAAATTTGAACTTTATAGTTTTGTTGAGTAACTCAGTGTCGCTGATTCCGAATATAGCAACCGTTTTTTCGTATCACGTCTGAGATTTGAGTTATCTTTGATTTAAAGTGCAGAAAATACTTTTTTCAGACATATACATCTAGATAGTAGTGCAGTTAATTTTTTATCAGCGGCTTTAGAACAGAGTTTTACCTTTTCCAATTTGATCAATACTTTTCGAGATATCATTCATTGAAGTAAAGGTATCGCAAATTCCTGTAAAGAGCTATATTACATTTGCATACCCTTACATCAATGGATGATATCTCAGAAATTAATGATAAAATTGGATAAAGTAAAGTTATAGTTTAAAGGGAAAAATTAGGCCTATTCAATACCGATGTTGAAAAGTTAACTGCACTAATTTCAGAATGTACGCCATATGTGTGAAAATAGTGTTTTCTGCACTTTAAATAAAGGATAACTCTGACCTCAGACTTGATAGGAAAAAACGGCTGTCATAATCGGTATTAACAACCTTGAATTAGTCATAAAAACTATCGTGATCAAATTCAGATTTTTGTGTAGTACAGTGTTATTAATGCACGCCGAATTCGATATGGTAAGAAATCAACATTTCTTCAGACTTTTTCAAAGTGATTTTTAGGTTTTTTACTTTACATTTTTCTGCAGAGGACAACCTACGAAAAGGTCAGCCGCCAACTTCGACCGATGAGAGAAACAATGGCCTGGTAAAGACTTAAATTGACGAAGATACACAATTCACACAAGAAATGATTACTGACGATTTGAATTTGAATGTGATAGCTGTATGCCAAATATTAGATAATGATCTACTGTAAATGAGGAAATCTGCTCAATGGGTTTCATGAATTTTGAATTGAGAACCGAAAAGGAGAGTTCGTTTTACAGAATATTTCCTAAACAAATACGAAAATGAGTGATCTAGCAGCCTCAATAAATTTGTATTGAAATAGGTACTAAAGCTTAGTTTTACATTATGAAGCCCAGAAGGAGCGAATCCTCTCATTAAAGCAAGAGAAAAATATGATTTCTAAATATTTATTCCAACAAGAGTTGTCGGGTTACTTGAACTCATACTACACGTGAGTACGTGAGCTCGCAAACAGGTGTACAAGATCACGTATCCAAATCAAGTGATTTTGAAGTTTGCACAGGTAGATACGTGAATTTGATAAAGTTCGCACTTATGAAATGAACTTTGTTCTTACCACGTACTATTCTTACCTCGTACTTCATGCCTCTTACTTCGTGCCTTGTAGTTCGTACATAGTACTTTGTACTATTCGTACCTCATACTTCATACCTCATACTTGTACTGTTTGTACATTAAAGCTTAGAAGTGGCTAAAGTATCAAATAGATGCCACACCTAAGGATTAATCGCTAATCAAACTGAACACGATATATCTCGAAAACTATGAACGCTTTTTCGATATAATTTGTGAAGTAGATGCCCCATATAAAAAACTTACACTGACCAAAACTTGGGCGTGATCAAACACTGCCACTCCCATTTTTGGATGGTTCAAACAATAGATACTTTAACACGTTATTACTTGTCAAATATACAAGCTATTTCTATGTCCTACCACAAGGTGATCGAATAATGCCGCGCCAAATTTTTAACGATTCAAACAAAAGGCACCTTATCATTTTATATCAGATCAAAAATTGTAGCTGCTATTACCCTGAATACTTGACAGATAGTTACAATGAAATGGTATACTGAAGACTGCCTACCAAAAATTTTAGAAAATTTTTATGGAAAGCTCAAAAAAGGGGGAACTCCCTCGCTTTGTTTTACATCATGATAAATACTGCTGAAATAACATGTAGCTTCATTGCAATCTCTGGCGTGGAACAAATTTGCTCATCACCATATTTTCCGGTTCTGGCACCTTGTGATTTATGGAAATATCAAAACTTAAAAAAAAATCTTAGGGGGTAGCTATGCGGAACTTGTTGATGCAATTAATGCAGAAATTGAAAAGCTTTAAGACAGGATTTTGAGGATTGTTTTAATAAGTGGATCTATAGGCTGAAAAAATATTTTTAAATGAAAAGCGGTTGTAGAGAAAATATGAAAATGGACTTAAGATTAAAAATAAAATTTGGTGGTTTTTGGAAGATGATCCCATTTCCTGCGATAAACTTTGCTTTTGCTTAGCATACCCATAGAAACTTATAAATTTTGTATAAAATTGAACATCAAAAAGCATTCACTACATAAATTTATCTTATAAATTTTTGAATGATGTAGAAATTTTGCTTATGCCAAAACTATAAAATAAGAGACCAATGCTTGAAACAAAGTCAAGCCATAAGTGTGCTAAAAAATTCAGCAACTTGCAATAGTCATATTGTAGATATCAGCCGATATTTCATGCAGACTTGCTTTGACTGCAAACTGACAGTTGCAATTCATTATTGCCATAAGCATATACATAGTGTAAAAGAACACATTTTCAACATATGTGCCTAAAGATAATACTTATATATTTAACTCTCTGTAAATTGCATAAATTACACTATGCCGGTGGATAATTCTAACATTGGCGGATATTGGGTAGTAAACATAATTTGAAGCCGCTGATTTCAAAGATCGTAGTAATTTTTACAGTTTTGATGACTCTGATTCAGACTTAAAAATAAATTATATGCAAATTTGATTAAATTTTCATAAATTATAAGGTTTTATCTTAACAATGCTGAAAAATAAAGTATTTATCAAAATATTTGTAAAAGTAATAGCCATTTTAAAGTAATTTCCCATATCCCCCAGGTGAAATGGCACCTTTTTCATAGCATTCAAATATGGACGCAGTTTAATTCAGCTGCTTGAGGGACTTCGCGGTGCGTAGTTCTTTTATCTGTAGTTGCAATAATAATTTGAGTGTAGATTTTTTTTTTAAATATTACATAGATATGTAAGCGACTGTCTTTTGTTTAACATATATTTCGAGAGGAAGTTGAGCGGTGAGTATTAGTTATACGGAGCATACATCAAAATATTTGCAAAGTTATAGCCATTTTAAAATTACTACGCACATCATCACTAACAAAATAGGGTAAATTCAGGAGTCATGGCACCCAGAAGTGGTATGGCACCCTTTCATAGCATTCAAATATAGATAGAGTTTCACTTCAGCTGCGTGAGAGACTTCAAGTTGCGTAGTCATTTTGCTGTACATACTTAAATGCAATAATAACTTGTGTGTGGAACTTTTTTTTTAAATATTGGAAATGTCAACGACTGACATTTGTTTTACATATATTTCAAGAGGCAGCAGAGCAGTGAGTATTTGAAACAGCTTTATGATGCATATATCAAAATAAACAAAATTGAATGTGATTCCATTTTCGGATAAATACGAGAGCGAGCAAACATGATTATTCGTTTCGTGTTATTTTTACTTTATATTGAAAAGGAGAAATGGCACCCAATTATTGAGGGTAATATGGGTCAGGTGCCATATCAAGAAAAATCTATGAAAAATATGGCTTATAGTGCTTAAATGTACCGCAGAACTGCAAAATTTTAGTCAGTTAGGACCTTCAATGATTCTTTTTTAATTTCTGTTTGATTAATTTTAGGTTTTCTCGGAAATATTTTTTAAATACCCTGAAAATTTCAAAAGTGAAATGGCGACTGCACCATCGGAATCAAAAAGTTCTAAGATGAACACGAGAAGACAAACGTCTCCAGAAAATATGATCCAGCAGGAAAAAAAAACAATTTGAAAAGTAAGACAAAACCAAAGAAGAAGACCTATAAATTCAACCTTATGCTAGCTATGCTTCCTTTGACAAAACTTAAGATTTAGGTGAAAATAAACGCGTTGGACTTGGAGAAGAATATATATAAAAAAACCACTAAGAAAGATAATTGGACACAATGAGTAATTTGCTGAGCGTGAATACAAGAAAGAAGTACATCATAGTTTGCCAATTTACCCAAAATATGGTACGATATGACTGTTAGTCTCTTGGAACTGTATAGCATTTTGTTTGAATGAAGCATAAGTACTTTTTTGTTTTAAATTAAATTTAAAGAATTAATTCGTATTTAGTTCCTTTAAAAATCTCTTTTAGTTCTGGTTTTATATCTGTTTAATTAAAAAGGTGCCATATTTTCCGGGCTTGCCTCATACAATATGAGTAACATTAAATTTAATTTTGGACATAAAAAATACTTAAAAAAATTTCACTTTTCTGTACATTCTGCTTTCAATTAGATAGAAAAATTAGCAAATATTTGAATAAGAAATTTTACGGATTTAGATTTTTACACCGAAAGGTTTTCTAAAAATATTTCCCATTACCCTATACACACTCATACAATTACATGCCAGCATTCTTCATGAAAAGTGTGTGCATTCATTAAGGTTTAGCAATAAAGCGCACCACTGCTATCAATGCTATTGCACGAGTACTCCATATGAGGTACGAGTCATTCGTTTGTCCTGCGATGACGATGATGATGATGATTTTGTGCAGAGGAAAGGATGATGTGATGTGATGTGATGCGATTCAATGCGGAACTTCTCTCTATTTGATGCTCACTTATGGTTATGGTGTTGTTGCTGTTGTTGTAATTTTGTTTTTTTGTTGATTTTTTTGTTGTTTGTGGTCTCATTGTTGTAGTGCGCATTTATCATGTGAAGTGCACTGGAAACGGCATTGAAGAGCAGTTGACTTTTAATTGATATCGATTGAAAATTGATATGCAGATATTTGAATGTGTTTGTTTTCATGTGTGTGTAAAAAATAATGTGTGTTTGTAAATATTTGAACATTTTGTTCGCTCAATAAAATCAAAGCGAGATATTTCAATTATTAGATCTGCATACAGATATGGAAAAAAATTTACAAGTAATTCAACAAAATCAAAAGTTATGAAAGAATTTGTTTTAATATCTTACTAGTAAATAAATATTGTTGCTTTATTGGTACCAAAATCTTATTGAAAAAATCACTGTAACAATGTCATTATGCTATGAAAGAAGATATGCAGAAATATGTTAAAAACTTTAAAAAAACACTCGAATATGCTGTCATAAACGATTCATTTATTAGTTAACAAGCATGGATCGGATGACATTGTTCAATATGTTTTAGTAAAAATAAGCATAAAATTACAGAAAGCATAAAGGAAAAACAAAAAAATTATCTGATGTTTGGTTTTCGTTGCGTTTCAATAATCACCACTATCATATCATCAGACAAATCAGCCGACTTCCACAAGAACTTGCAAAGCATGCTATATTTAACATTTTGCATAGAGCTGTTGAGAATCACAACAAATATATGGAAAAGTAACATATAAAGGGTGTTTTTTTAGAGGTTTGTTTTTCGAATAGAGATAAAACTGGCATTTTGTGATCAAATCTGGCAACTCTAATGTCATTTATGTTCAGTTTGGTTTGCCATTTCATCATGAACAGGTTGACAAAAGAACAACGCTTGCAAATCGTGAAAATTTATTTCGAAAATAATGGTTCAGTTCGCGAAGTTTACCGCAAGCTCCGTCCATTTTATGGTCGACATAATCGTCCATCAGAGCAATTAATTCGGTTAACCATGGGTCGTTTTCGCACTACGTTTACTCTATGTGATAATACGCATCCGCAGAGACGTCAAACAGTGCGCACCGAAGAAACAATTGCCGCTGTAGAGCAAAATGTTGAAGAGGACCCGAATGAATCGATTTGCTACCGTGCACAGCAATTGGAGCTTTGTCCATCAACTTTATGGAAGATTTTGCGCAAAGATCTTGGCTTGCGACCTTACAAGATCCAGCTTGTGCAAGAATTAAAGCCGCGAGACCATGCAATGCGTCGTGATTTTGGTGTATGGGCCGAAAATGAGATTGATCTCGATGCTGATTTTCATCGCAAAATTTTGTTCAGTGATGAGGCTCATTTTTGGTTGAATGGCTACGTCAACAAGCAAAATTGCAGCATTTGGAGTGAAGAGAATCCACATGAGACCCTTGAGACGCCATTGCATCCACAAAAACTGACTGTTTGGTGTGCTCTATGGGCTGGTGGAGTCATTGGGCCATACTTCTTCCGAAATAATGCTGGAGAGTCAGTTACCGTTAATGGAGACCGGTATAGAGCCATGATAACCGACTATTTTGTTCCCAAATTGGATGGCATGAATGTGGATGAGTTGTGGTTCCAACAAGACGGCGCTACATGCCACACAGCGCACGTCACAATCGATTTATTGAAGGAAACATTCGATGAGCGCATAATTTCGCGGAATGGACCTGTCAATTGGCCACCAAGATCGTGTGATTTGACACCATTGGATTATTTTCTTTAGGGATATGTGAAGTCGCTCGTCTACGCCTACAAACCAGAAACGTTAGGGGACTTGGAAGCCAACATTCGTGGCGTTATTGCTCGAAAAAGTGGTTGAAAATTGGACCTGTAGAATTGGCTTTATTCGACCCAGCCGCGGCGGCCACATGCCCGAAATCATATTTAAACATTAATGGCATAAAATTATCCTTCCAATAAAGCCAAATTAATGGACATTAAAACGATTTTCTTGTGTTTTATTTCAATTCGAAGTTCTATACCTCTGAAAAAAACACCCTTTAGAACGCTTGTTAAGTTATTCTGGATGTCGGCAAATTCGTCTGATGATATGATTGTGGTTATCATTGGATACTAATGAATCAAAATTTTTAATAATTCCACGTTTTCTCATATATGTCTCAATTATTTTCGGCTCACCAAAATCTTTCTTCTATACCAAAAAATAGAGTTTGGCAAAATTTTTCTGAAAACGTATTTATTGTGGCCCTTTGAAATTTTTCAAAAAAGTCAAAAAAATTTTATTTCAATCAGAATTCCTGCCACATTAAACCATGTCAGTCTGTATTGTAATTGTTTAAGTTTATATCCGGAAAAGAGTTTTTTTTAAGTATTTTCTCCTCAATATAATTGAATGCAATCGGATTGTCACTTGATCACATGGAAATTAATTGAAAAATTCTTAAAATAAAACAGAAAATCCAGAGAATGACAGATGTGTGGTAAGTGTTGTCATGAATTACAGCAAAAAATTATCATTTACATGAGGCATTACATTTTATTGTTGTTTAATTAAAATGCTGCATTACGTTTAATACTCAAACCCCATTGAAAAATTCCAATCTTCATGACATTTTTGAGCTCTTGTCGAATTATGTGGTAGTCAACGCAAAAAAATCTTTTTTGACGACCAACTCATGGAATATTGAATAAATTGAAATAGGACTTATGTATGGAAGACAAGTTAAAATTAACTTGAATTTGCGCTCCTACGGCAACAATATATTTGGTTTTGGATGTATTAATCAATTTCTGAAATGGACCACATTCTATATGGAACTTATTCACATCAAAGAGCATATTATGGTGTTGTAGGAGCGCAATTCCAATTTTCAAATTTTTGAACCCCAATCTGACGATAAGTCACAGCACCAATGATTTTTAGCGAAGAAGTTGATTTTGAAATTCCACAAAAATTCCTCCTGGACTAAGCAATGACCATGACTTAGTTTGAAAAATCAAAAGAATACGGCACCCCTAAAAGGTACTTCATCACAGAAAGTTCAAATACGTCCACAGTTGTTGAGATAATTCACTTCAAAGATCGGAGTAAATCATCTAGTGTCTGTGCTAGAGTAGCATTTAACCATTTTACTGACAAAACTTAGATTCTACGAGACTCCTGTTGTAGCAATCCTACTCTATATTGTATGTCTTCGAGCGAAAAAATTTAGAAAAATCTTAAGCTCTCTTGGCGTTGGAAGACTACCACTTATGCACCTTAGAATCATGAGATATATGAGCTCTACAATAAAGCCGACTTTGAAGTTTCAAGTTAATTGGTGCTGAATAGAAGTAATCATAGAGGTGGCTGTATTTTGGTGGTCGGGTTTTTATGGTAAATTAATTGATATAAAGTTGGCTGAAAAAAAGTTGATAAAAGTGAGCTAAGCTTGTCTATAATTTTCGTACATCAAAATAACTATATTGTGTAATTTCGCCATCTTTCAGGCAAAACTATAATATTGTCCGTATCGAATTTCTGGGCGTTTTGCTCGAAAAACTCGGAGAAGACCTATTTGCAATTCTTCACCTTTTTAAAAATTTCGTCTACTTCTTCGCATGGTGCATGGTTGAGCAGATCAAAGAGCGTCTTTTACATTAAAATTTCCACTTTTCAAAACTTTCTTTATAGTCAACCATATAATATAATTGACGTAAGGAATCGTCTCTAACAAATATAATGTCGTACAAAAACTGTCTGATTCCTATATTTCTTTCTTAAATGAAGTTTCCGCGTTCTCTACTGTCTTGCAGATTCAACTAAAGAAGTTGGTGCCAAACTTTAGATGATTAACAGAGAGTATGTCATATCCATCACAATTTGCATAACTCGATCATCATTGGATTACGTGAATTTGAAAAATATGGCCAAAATCTTGGTTGAATTAGACTTCAAGGCATAGTGTCGAACTTTTTACTCTAGCAATAAGCCAATTTAATATGACTTTAAAGCAAAAGTACCATTAGCCACCCAGAAAAACAGTAAAAAAGTTATAGCAAACTATGCCGCCCATATGACACGTAGTAAGTATGCAGAAGAAGAAAAAATATGCCTGTGACAATATATCACTCAGGCAGAAATGAAAAATTTAAAAGCAACCTTAAAGTTGGGCGTATGTGGGAGTAACTTCTTATGCCATATGCATATGCTGATGTTGAGTGATTTTTGAAAAAAGAAAAAAAAAAAATCCTCCAGGTTTTTCAGTTGGTGTCAATATTATTGCTGACGGTTTGCATGTATGAAGTAGGTATAGGTAGGTAGTTGTCATCACTTTTTGTTCGGTTGATTTTCATTGACATATTCCCGTCTTGTATCTTTAGTTGTTTTGCACTTTCTTGGAATTTTTTATTTTTTTTTTTTTATGTTGTTGTCACTTACAACTTATCATCATCGTATGTCAATAAAAATGGTATATTCATGGAAGAAAAAAAAACTGAGGCTTTTCCACGGTGGGCTGTTTTTGTGTTGATTATTGTTGACGCATACAAAGTAAAAGCAGCAGCAGCGGGGTTTTTCTGAAATGCAGTCAAACGTAGCGGAGTGTGGAATTTTATATTTTAAGTAATACCATCCGAGTGCAAGTAGAAATGTACTTTAGTAGGCGATACTTTATTTATTGATACAATACAATCCAAAACGAGTAAATTGAACCAAAATTGACAGTTTTTTTACGAATCAAAATTTGAATCACTATACGAGATGTTAACGAAATCTATTTCATAACAAATATTGAAAATGGACACATTTTCTGTCAAGAAATATTGCGTTTAACTCGACTGTTTAATTTTTTGTAAGAAAATCAAATTTGTTTTTAAAATTCTTGCGAGCAGAGCTCGTATACTTCTTGTACAGGTGACGTACAAATGGAGTGAATAGATCTCATATCAAAAACTTGAACTATTTATTGAACATTCAGTCCTTAATTTTCTTGGAACTGAATTTAATAAATTTTATATAATTGTTTAAAATTTGATATATGACTTTCGAGATATGACGCTTATTAAAAATTTTGGACCATTCTTTTTAGAAAAATTGTTTTTTTTTTTACGAAAAAACTTATTATTTCTTATATACCTGGGTGAGTGTCACCAAATGCCGAAAAACACCTGTCCCACTGATGTACTGCGCGATTGAAGCAAAATTTCGATCATCTCAACATGATATTGTTTCAAAATTAGCATCTTTAGTAATGTACATACATCCTGGAATCAAAACAAAGTCCTAATAAAGTTTAATCGCATGAAAACTACTGAAAATTTCCCCTTCGTCATGGTCCTTTTGCTAATGAAGCCTTCTCCACGCTCGATTTAGCCGAATACAATATTCCAGTGATGTACTGCGTATAAACATATTTAAGTTTCATAAGAACAGATGCAGTTTTCGTCGAGCAAGCCCAATTCTGACCCTCCGATTTTTTCATATTCCGTTGGTAATTCTAAATTACCGCGGTGATTTCCGCACCGGCATTTTTTTCAAATCCATCAACACAGAAACCCAAAGCCCAACAGAGGAATTCTCTCCAAATGTTTCCAAGTACTTGCTGCGCTCGAAATAAAACGACAAAAGTACGGGAAAAAAGTCGATGTCCCCTCCGTCATGATCAAAATATTGGTGAAAAGTCCAATTTGTTTGGCGCATCATCATTGTGGAATAAAGAGTCTGTCAAACTTACTGGATTGTGCCCGGTAGCAAGAGTTGGCGATTTTCTTTATTTGCATAATGCTCAATTATTCATGAAATGTCCCTTCCGTCATGTGTATATGTCCCCTTAGTCATGATTTCGCATTATTTTTATTTTTAGTGTTGAAAATTTCGAATTAAATAGTATGCAACTACTATAGCAGATATACTTTATCAATAATATAATAATAAAAAAACAGACCCAACATGGCCGTTCCAATATGGCGGTCAAAAATTCAATATGGTGGCCTTTATTTAAAAATAAACAAATGTGAACCAAATTTCGTGCATGAGATTTTTTGGGTCGCTTATTACGAATCCGGGGTCGGATTTACAAAATTCAAAATGGTAGATCCAAGATGGCATACAAAATTTTCAAAAATCATCCGATTTTTTTTGAACTTTGGTATATAGGGGTTTTTACAAAATTCAAGATGGAAAATACAAAATGGCAGACAAAATTTTCAAAAACCAACCGTAGGTTATCTTGGATCCGCCATCTTCGGAGTCATAATGAGCGACCAGAAAAAACCCCATATACTAAATTTCAGGTAAAACGGTTGATTCCGAATTCGTGATTAGCGACCCAAAAATCTCTCATGCATGAAATTTGGTTTACATTAGTTTACTTTTAAATAAAGTTCACCATTTTGAATTTTTGACCGCCTAACTAACCAAACTATTAACAGGTAGTAACTTTTTTTTTTTTTGGTATGATTAATTCGCGTTACCGAGAAAGAAAAATCAAATCTGGAGTACTATTCGATGAATTTAATATTAAAAAAATATAAATTAAATAAAAATTCAAAATATAATAAATAAAAAAATTTTTGTTCGATGTAAAAGAGAACTAAACTCTTTAAATATATTTTGAATTTTTATTTAATTTATATTTTTTTAATATTTAATAGGTAGTAACTTGACATCTTACAATTTAAGGAATAGTTTCTTTATACCCTACCAGTAAGCAGGTAGTTTTCTGATGCCCATGTTGTAAGTTTTTGTAATTGCCATCGAGAAGTTTCTTGACACCAAACAAGTTCACCAAGTTATTATATGGTAGATTATTGACTTCCTGCCAGTAAGTGAAATGCTCTTCCCACGTATTTTATCATATAGATTCTTAAGTCATTGGCGGCTATGTAATACATACTAGTTAGTTATCGCTTTCTTATTCCCAACTAGATTGTTTATTAAGACATTATCAGGCAGTAACTTGATTTCGCATATGTAAATCGATAGTTTCATCTTCCAGTTAATTTATAAAATCGTTTATGGATAGCTACTGTTCTTCCTACCAGTAAGTTACTATTTTCTTAGCTGTATAGCTAAATCGCTGAAGAGTACTTTCTGCTTTTAACATTAGCTTAAAAACAGTTTTTTTACATTCCAAGATGAAGTTTCTTGATCCATTATCGGTTAGATTTTAGACGTCCTTTCAGTTATTGCTTAGTTTTTAGAGATATAAACAGAAGTTACAATAATCGGGTTGAATTGGATAGTTTCAAAAATTCTTACCAGTAAGTGGATAGATTCTTGACTCTTATTTTATCAACATAAAGAAAATCTCTATTTTCTTTGATTTAACTTTGGATGAGAATACAGATTTTGGATCTATCCTGAGTATATTTATATGTAGGACTTCATGTTGTCTACTTCAATGATAATACTTTAACAACATGGGAACTTATCTGAAATATAATTGTCAAACTTTTGTAAAGATATTTTTGAACTAAGTACTTTTTACATTTGACATTAAGTTTTAGACTTGTGAAATGATTGTCGTCTTTTTTCTTTTTTTTGCAGAAACGATATTTTTCTCTTTTGATATCATAAATATCACCATTTACTAATATCTATACATTCCATATTACAAAATCTCACAGCGTAGCTTATTAAATATGCTGCTGCTCCCTTGTGTGTTGGGGATAAGGATAATAAATAAAATACACTCAATAGACGTGTGAATCCTTTCGCATGTCAGACGTCGATATACGTGTTCGGTTTGCTTCGTTCTTTCTTTCTGTATTTTTTTTTCTTCTTATGGCTGAGTGACACTTATCATTGTGTACTAGTGTGCATGTGTGTGTCTCCATGTGTGAGTGAGTACACGTCAGACACAAACACACATTGATAAATGTCATCAGCGTTGACAGCTTTGTTGATATTACTTTTTAAAAGGGCAACGGATTTTCCTTTACTTTCTCAAATGTAAATTATTGCTGACATGTGTACGAGAGTGTTGTGAGTGTGTGATTCAGCACCTTTATTCAAAATCTACTGCTGAATCTTCCCATTTTAGGTTAAATTGTGGTAGTATGAGGTTTTGTGTTATGGGTATAGGTTAAATATTGATGAGTTTGTCATAAATTATTGTTAGCAAAATGTGAAAAGTGCTGCTTTTTTTTTTTTTTGGTACTCGTATTTTGCTTTTTGTACATGTTAAATTAAATTTTAAGAGCTTTTCTTTTTTTGTTGAAGTGTAGGTGAAATGAAAATACTAAAAATACATAAAAGATATAGGTTATTTCTTGCTTTAAGTTTTTACACAATTTAGGGAGTTTTTCTTTGATTGGTAGAAGAATTATAGCAAAAATCATAAAAAAATATATTTCAATGCACCCTGTGACAACAAATGTAACAGGTTTATAGCAGGTACACAAGCCAAAATATTGGAGGTGAATATAACATGTGTTGTTGAAACAGCATCTACTAGAATCATGGAGAAAACTCTTCTGTTGTTTGTCTACTAGTTCAGTATTGCTTTGATTGGAGTCCATAAAGGTTTGAGTGCTGTTTGCTTTATTACTTTTCATGTTTTATGTGTAGTATTTTAACTAAATAACAGAGGACATTAAAATAGTTCCACAGCCTTGAGAAACCAAACAAAAAAAAATTAAGTAATCCTTCTTTATTAAAGATTCAACTGATTATAATCGAAAATGACATTAAATTTAATTAAGTTTTCTGTTTTTATAAATTACAATTTAACAGCAAAAACAAAAAAAAAACTGCGATGAAATTAAAATAACATCACTTGTGTATGAAAATCTACTTTACTGCATGCAGCAAATTGCAATTTATAAGTCCTGCTGAATGGCTGAATGAATGAACGAATGGTGAGTGGGTGGACTGTAAAGGCATAAACACGCCCACGATACAAATAAATAAATTAAAAAAAGTGGGAGGTTAAATTCCATGAAACTCATATAGTTTAAAAAAAAAAAATGGTTTGTGCATAATAATCTGATGCAACAAAATTCACTTCTTTTTTTTTTTCAAACAAAAAAAAAATTGCGTCATGATGACAATGCGTTGGCCACCAAAAATACACATGCCATAACATATATATTGAAATGTACATATAGTTACATACACGATAAGTTTGAAACAATTATTTTCCACTTTTCTAGCGAACGTAATTTTTCTCTAAGCCCATTATATATACTCCAAATCTGAATCACTATACAAATTATTATATTATAAATTATATAATAAACCGTTTCGACACCCTAGACAATTTGTTATATTGATGTCCAAAAAAAGGGCCAGTCAACAATAACACGTTGAATTATGAATTTTATAGTTACTTAATTTGATATCTAGCCAAAAGCAAAGTTTATGCAGCAAGTCAAGGTGAATATAGAGTAAGTAAGGAGTATTAACTATGTAACGGTAGTGTAACGAACCTTTTTGCCAGCAGTTTTGCTCGCCGGTGGCCAGGGGTTTGGCTACGAAAATTTATAGAAAAAAAAGGACGGCCTCTTGTATTCTCCTTTAACTCCTAGGAGGAGGAGCCTCGTGGTTAAATTCAAAATCATGGGTTGGAGTTTTAATAAGTTACTTAATTTTTATTTCTTTATTCGGTTTCTCTCAACATAATCATAATAATATGATAAATAAAGCACGCTCTCTACTCCTCACTACTCTCTACTCTTGTGGATCACTCTCTCCGCCGCCAGCCGTGGCCAAGTTGATTGTAGTAGTGGCTAGTTGCCTTGCTCACACCTAACGCAATGGTATTCTCTTGAACGCCGTGAGTAGCTGATATCGTATTGGGCTGCTCGCACCAAACGCAATGGTTACTTTTCCAACCCCACGCTATTATCTATCCTTCTGCATCTCCTTTATACTTCGGAAAGACAGCGAGAACACCTGTGACCAACTGATTTATAATTGAGCTTAATCATGAGACTGTTCCCCTTCACTTACACTTTAGCCATGAGCAGCTGATTTATTATCGGGCCACCCACGTCTAATGTGGTGGTTCTCTTTTCACCACCGAGCACTATCCCCCAATACTACACTCATGCTATTGACTTCAATGCTCTCTTAAGCGCATCGAAATATCCTTCATTCCGCTCACTACTCTGTTATTTGCATACCCGACTCCATTTGACTAGATTGGACCCATGAATAACTGATATATTATCGGGCTACGTGTATTAAGTGCCCCAATTTCTACGCTACTACCCTCAATACTATTACTACAACTACTTTAATCATTGCCGCCCACTTTCCGAAATCTAATCTCCGGAAGGTCTATTTTCCGGAATGTCCAAAAACCTGAAAACTATTTTCCGAAATCCGTTTTCCGGAATGCCTTTTTCCTTAAGGACTTCTTTCCGGAAAAAAGTGTTTGTCTTTTACAGTGTAAAAAATTATGCAAACCAATTAAAATGTACGCGAAACTTTTTATTTCAAGTGTAATGATCTTATTTAGTTTGGTGAATTAGGCCTACCTACTTCTGCACAGTCATGCAATGAAATACTGCAATGAGCTGGCTTTGTCGCTTGCAATAGAGCAAAGCAAAGAGACAAAGTCTTTCTGATCAAAAATTCCTCTAAATAAAAAGATTTCTATTTAGGGTTTATTAAATATTATTTTAATATTTCTTTCTAAAAATAAGATTATATCCTTAAACCTAACAAGGTTAATTATCACTTTAAAATTATAAATATGACAAGAATTATAAGGCTAAAATTATCTCCTAATATTAAAATATCTAAGTAAAAGAAAATAAGAAAATAACAACAACAACAATAGTAGCAGTAAGCTTAGCTAGTCATAAAGTTTATGACCTGTTCATGACCTAAACGCATGTGCATAGCATTGCACATACAAACGTACACCCACTGCACAAAGCAACGCACGCATGTGCGTCACATTATGTATATGAACGTACGTACAAAAGAACGTTAAGTTTTGATACTTTTAGTATGTTAGGACAGTAGCGTGACATTAAATAAACATGCACGCACAACACCTCCCTTTTTTTAAGAAAAAAAAATTTCGTTATGTAAATTTTTTTTGATATTTACATTAATGTTTAATTGAATTTAATTAGTGCTTAACTACTGTTGTTGTTTTTATCTTTAAAAACAAAATTTTTTATTTTTCAGTGCATATTTATGTATGTCATCAAGAAAAATTAATGTGTTTTTTTTTTTTAAAACATCTTAAAAATAGTTAACAAAGAATTTTTTTATTTTTTTTTTTTTTTTTTTTTTTTGCTTAAATTTACAAATTTTAATATTATATATTTATATATTATTTTTATATTAATATACATTTTATATGTATTTGTGTTTTTTGTATATAAGTATTTATTTTATTTATTTAAATTAAAAAAAAAAAATATTTATATATTTAAATATATACATGTATTTTTATTTCCTTAATTAAATAAAAATATATTAACTATATATATTTTGTGGTCATGCGCATGAACCATAAAAATATTTTATTTTGTATTAATTTTTTTTATTTTTTTTTTTTTTGTGTTTAAGCTAACTTAAGTCTATTTTTATGAACTAGCATATGTTTATTTTTTACTTTAATTTTACAATTTCCTAGATCATCTAAATCAATTACTTGGTATGGACCTTTATAAATGTTGTCAAGCTTATGGCCTGCATCATTTTCTAAAAATACCAAATCATTAATTTTTATGTTTTTGGATTTAGCAGTTTTATCATAATAAATTTTTGAATTAGTTTTTGATTTTTCAATAAATTCAAAAGCTCTCTTTTGTGCAACTTGTAAGCGATATTTTAATTCTTTTTCATATGCTTCAATGTTGTATACCGGTTCTATTTCTTTCGAAGTTAGAAAATCGAATGTATTTGGAATTTTTCCATATACAAGCTCAAATGGCGAATAACCATGAACGGTTGATGGGGTTGTGTTATAACAATACGTAAAGTACTTTAAACCTTCATCCCAATCGGATTTATCGGGGGATAAATAAGAGCGTAGATACTCATTAAGTGTTCTATGACTTCTTTCAATTGTACCAAGAGTTTGGTGATGATAAGCAGTAGAAGTTTTGTGTTTTATTTTTAACAATTTGCATAACTCTGCTAAAAGTTGGTTCTTATATTCTGTTCCCATGTCAGTAATGATTTGCTTAACTGGACCATGCATAAGGATACAATTTTCGACAATTGCCCTAGCGACAGTATTAGCTGACTTATCAGGAATTGCTGACGTGATTAAAAATTTAGTTAAGTCACAAATAATAGTGACAGCATATTCGTTACCATGAATTGATTTTGGTAAAGGACCGACAGTATCTATTTGTATTTTGTCGAATGCTTTTTCTGAAGTTTTTGTATGTATTAAGGGTTCTTTTGATTTGTTGCTAGTTTTATTTTTTTTACACTCTTTGCAGTTTTTAACATACTGTTTGACATCTTTTGTCATATTTTTCCATGTAAAATGTCTTCGTATTTTTGAAATTAATCTTTTGATGCCTGCGTGGCCACCTAGTACAGGATCATCATGAAATTTCCGTAAAATTTCCTGGCGTTCTTTAAGATTAGAAATGATTTTGGTTTTTGGAGTAATCGCTATAATCACCTTCTTGAGGTAATCCTTGCCTTTTAATTTAAATTCGTTAATATCAAAATATTTGAAGAGCTCGCTATTTAATGATAATTGTATTTTATTGTAACCTCTATTGCCGACTTCATTATCTAGCCTCGAAAAGAATTGCTCTAAAGCAATTTTCCCGTGAACAACAAGGTCACTTATATTAAGTTCTAGAACTTTTAATTTTCCTTTTAATAATATTATAGTGCACTTTTTACTATCGTATTGTAGACAAGGTAACTTTTTGACTTCATGTATGGTAGTAGTTTCATAAATTTGAGGGGATGTTGCTTTATGATTAGCAACTGGTATGGCAGTGGTTTGTATTTTTGCTTTTGACCTAGTAGTGACTTGAAATATTTCAGCATTTTCGCGTTTTATCTGTTTGATTTGCCCAAAATCAATTCGCGATAAGGCATCAGCGCCACAATTGTCTTTGCCTTTTATGTATTCAATTTCAAAATCGAATTCTTCTAGGTCTAGTCTAACTCTAGTTAATTTTGAGGATGGATTTTTCATTGAAAATAGATACGTTAAGGGTTTATGATCACTCTTAACTAAAAATTTGTTTCCAAAAACATACGGCTTAAAGAAGTTTATTGCCCAGTGAATAGCTGTTAATTCCTGTTCAATGACAGATTTATTACTTTCACCTTTCGTGAACGTTCTTGAGGCAAAAGCAATTGGCAATTGTATCCCGTCATATTCTTGACTAAGGACTGCACCACAAGCTATTTTGCTTGCGTCCGTAGTTATACAAAATTGTTTGTCAAAATCTGGGTATTTAAGGATTTTCGGTGATAAAAGAGCTTGTTTTAGATAGTTAAAAGCATTTTCACAATCTTGTGACCATTCAAAAGGTACTTTCTTCCTAGTTAACCGCGTAATGTGAGTAGAATATTGTGAAAAATTTGGAATAAATCGTCTATAATAATTAACGAATGCAATGAATCGACGTGCCTCATCTCCATTTGTAGGAGTAGGATAGTTTAAAATTTTATCGAATTTCGAATCATCTGGTAGTATGCCACTATCAGTACATTTGTGTCCAAGAAAACTGACTTCAGAATTGAAAAAATTGCACTTATCAGGGTGAAGCTTTAAATTTGTTTTTCTGCAAATTTCAAAAATTGATTCAAGATTTGAGAGCATGTGAGATTCGGAACATCCGATGACTATTAAGTCATCCATATAAATAAACGCTTTATTTGGACCTAAACCAGCGAAAGCTAGCGTCATCATTCTCTGAAAAGAGTTAGGGGATATCTTCAGACCAAAAGGTAATCTTTTAAATCTAAAGGAACCCTGATTACTGGAAAATGACGTAATATCCCTAGAATCCTCATCAAGTTCTATTTGATGGAAACCGGATATGAGATCCAAACAAGAAAAATATTTTGCTCTGCCCAACTGATCTAGAATATCGTCAATTCTAGGTAATGGATATTTATCGGAAACCAACTTTTTGTTCACTTGCCTATAATCTATGACAAGTCTCCAACGCTTCTTTTCGTCACCTGGTATAGACTTCTTCGGTACAAGTAAAATCGGACTATTGTACTCCGAAGCTGAAGGCTCGATTATTTCATCGTCTATCATTTTAGTTATCTGTCTATCTATTTCAGGTTTATGGGTATGCGGAACTCTGTAGTTTTTAATGTAAACTGGATTTTTATCCTTAATTCTCAGTTTTTGCTTGTAGAAATTATTAAACGTAACTTTATCACCTTCAATAGCAAAAATATCAATAAAAGAATTGCAAAGTGCAAGTAATTTTTCTTTTGACTGCAAAGGGCAATTTTTGGCTATTTTACCTAAAATTTTTTGATTTCTCTCGTTAGAGTCATTATTTTCATCTATATTCACAACATAATATTGATCAAGATTTTCAGTTTTAATTGAATAATTATCAAGTAAAAGGTTTTTATCCGTTGTATTAACAATTTTTATGAAAGCATTATCTCTTTTGACGATAGTATTTCCAATGAAAACACCATTAGAAATTTCTTGATTAGGGACCAATAATTCTGCTTCCTCTGAACCAATCGTAATTTTTCGAACTACCTCGGCTCTTGCCGGTAACAGTAAAGTGTTTGGCCTAACTTCATCTAGGATTTCTAAACATAAATTCACAGTTGAGTTATGCGGCCTAATAATTAGCATACTAGGACCTTCATTCTTGTAATCTAAGAGACAATTATAATGTTTAATGAAATCTAAACCAATTATTCCATCACAAGGGATTGGAAATAAATCATCTACAATTTGGAAACTTTGTTGGATTTCGCAGCTATCTATAAAAATTTTGGCATTAACGCTTCCTAAAGTTGAAATATTACCTTCACCAATTCCTGTTAATTTAAATATATTTTCTTTGTTAATCAAATGGCTCGATAATAAATTTGTAACTTTAAAAATTGAAATATCGGACCCTGTGTCCAATAAAAACATACTCAACGAGTTATTTAAAGATGACTCAACCATAACAAAATTGTTGAATTTAAAATTGATATTTAAAATTTTCTTTTCTGTAATTAATTTGTTGGATTTGCCCCCAGGTGGGCAGCCTGAGGAGCCAAATCGTTTTCCGAATTCGCTTCTATTGGTCTTACATTCCTATTAGCAGGTGTTTGACTTGTTGGTTGGTTTTGATTACCATAACCCTGATTTTGATTATAATTACGATTACGGTTTTGATTCCTATGCTGATTATAATTCTGGTTCCGGTTACGATTTTGGTTTCTGTTATAATTCTGATTACGGTTGTAATTTGGATTGAAATTTTGATTAGAATTTTGATTGTAATTATTGTAGTTTCTGGAGTTTCTATCAAAATTATTATTTCCTCTACTATTATAATTCCCTGAGTAATTGTTTGTTCGCATAAAATTTACTTTTATCGTATCTTCAGATTCACTACTTACTTCGGTAAATTTTGTAATTGCTTCACTGATAGAACTAAACTGACTTGCCTGCATTACTATTTGTGCTTTTTCAGTTCTAGCATTTTTCGTTAATGTTTTTACTGCAGTGTCTAAAGAAATTTTCTGTGCTACAGTTGAAGGAACTCCATCTGAAATATACGCATTTTGTAAAAGGTTCGCAAGTTCTTCAATTTCTTTAACATACTCATAAGACTTTTTATTGTTTTGTTTGGCATTTGAAAGTTTTGCCGTTAGTGATTGTGTTGATTCACCTTTAACTTTATTTGTTAGAGACGCTATAATTGCAGCGATAGTGCTTTCTTGCGTTACTAAATTTCTGGCAAACCCAGTTAGTTTTGATTTTATTAACGTTACTGCGATAGCTTCATTTCCCTCTTTGATTGAGTCTACTAAACTAATCGCATCTATAAATCTTTGAAGATTCGCAAATTTGCCATCAAAGTCTGGCAAAAGCTTTGATGCTATACCTAAAAATTCAACAGGTGTCATTTCGACTGATTTTATTGTTTCTGTGCTTGAAGTGGATTCGATATCCGAATCGCTTATTTCTTCTTTGAATTCTAAATCTAATGCAGTGTAATCTTCAGGAATTTCTGCTTCAATACCTAACTTTTTAAGTATAGTTTCTAATTTTTGCTTTACACTCGTGAAAATAGTTTCGGCTTCTTCTTTACAATCTGCTGTTAAAAATGGCAAAGAAGTCCTAAGAAGTGTAACTATAGAATTATAGTGAAAAAGTAAATCGTTTAAATGTTTATTTTTTGTTTCTTCTGATGGAAGGTTTGTTTTGTTCAAGCATTTATACAAACGAAAAAATTCATATTGTAATGCTTTTAGGTTTGCATGTAAAATACTCCATTCAACTGGATTTGACATTAATAAAAAAAAAAAAATTGTGGGTACGGAGAAAAATGTTTTTTTCCAGAAAAATATAAAAAAAAATATTTTAACAAATTAATAGTTTTGCTAATATTTCATCAGTTAGCAATATGTAAAAAAAAATCAAATTCAGCTAACAGTTTGCACATATTTAATCTTGATTTTGCAAGACGTTTTGCCGTTGACATAACCAATTTGTTAACTTTATTTTACCGTCGTAAAAACTAAAAAAAATAATTTGGTATTTTTGAGCGCATGTTATGTTTTTCTAAATATTTTCGAATTTATTAGTTTTGCTTTTTTCATTTGCTTAAACAATTTTGAATTCAATATATTTTTAAAATAACTTTTGTATTTTTAGCATTTCTTAAAAGACAAAAAAATATTTATAAATACAATTTTACAATTTTTATTTAAAAATTTTTTGAAAAAAAAAAATGTAAATTATTAACAATTATAAATTTTTGAATGTAAATGAAAATACTTTTAAAAAAAATTCACAATCTCATTCTTTGTTTTCCTTTATACTTTTTTAAATTTTTACTTTTTAATTTTATCCTTAATTTTAATAATAGAAGAAAGTAATGAAAAAATAAATTTGTTCGCAACATTTTTATGCTTTTTGTATTAAACTTTTCTTATATTTTATAATAGTTTTTGTTTTTTTCCACATTTCATTTGCAATTTTAAAAAAAAAAATAATGTCAATTCCAGCTTTCACTTATTTAAAGTTGTTTTTTTTAATTTTTTTAGTTTTTTCTTTTTAATTTTTATCGTTTTAAAGTTCCATTTTCATTTATTTTTGTTATTTTTTTTTTTTTTTTTGATCTTTTTTAATGATTTTATCAAAATAATTTTAAATTTATGTAATTGTTCAGCACCTTAATTTTCAATAGTTTTTTTTTTTATATTTTTTATAATTCAAAATTGTTTTTGAAATTATTCACAAGGATCACCCAATTGATTTTTGATTATTATTTTAGTTTCAATTAATGTTTTTGATGTTTTAATTTTGTGAATTAAACCAAAAATAAAATTTTTTTTTTTGTTTTTCACTTGATGATTTTAATTTTTTTTCTTTTTTTGGTGTATTATTGTATTTTTTAATAATTCATTATAAATTTGTTGTGATTTTAGTTCATGTTTGTCACTTTATTTAATGTTTTATTGTTTTTTGATTTGCCGTCGGCAATTTGTTTTTTTTTATGATTTGCCGTCGGCAATTTGATTTTGTGATTTGCCGTCGGCAATTTGATTTTTTTTAAAACTTATTTTTCTTGCTTGTTTTCCGTTGATTTTTTGTTTTTTAATTCCAATAATTTTTCATCAATTTCGTTGATCTCTGCAAAAATTTGCTGGTTTCGGTGCCATTTCGTTGTAATCTTCGATGAAATCTGCGCTGGTGAATGTGCTGATAAATTTTTTCTTGGATTTTTCTTCAGTTTTTCAGGAACGGCTCTATCCGTCGTGGGCGAGGACCAGCTTTTGGATCCTCAGCCAAGGCTTTTACCAAGTCTGGATGCATAAAAACGAAGGTTCGCGCCGAGAAAAATAATACTTTTTTTTTTGCAAAAACGATTTGAAAATTCGCGTTGAAAAAATCAAACTTTTTTTTTAATTTTTAAATTTCAATTTTTAAAAAAACTCGACGACGGCAGGATCGCCATGTAATGATCTTATTTAGTTTGGTGAATTAGGCCTACCTACTTCTGCACAGTCATGCAATGAAATACTGCAATGAGCTGGCTTTGTCGCTTGCAATAGAGCAAAGCAAAGAGACAAAGTCTTTCTGATCAAAAATTCCTCTAAATAAAAAGATTTCTATTTAGGGTTTATTAAATATTATTTTAATATTTCTTTCTAAAAATAAGATTATATCCTTAAACCTAACAAGGTTAATTATCACTTTAAAATTATAAATATGACAAGAATTATAAGGCTAAAATTATCTCCTAATATTAAAATATCTAAGTAAAAGAAAATAAGAAAATAACAACAACAACAATAGTAGCAGTAAGCTTAGCTAGTCATAAAGTTTATGACCTGTTCATGACCTAAACGCATGTGCATAGCATTGCACATACAAACGTACACCCACTGCACAAAGCAACGCACGCATGTGCGTCACATTATGTATATGAACGTACGTACAAAAGAACGTTAAGTTTTGATACTTTTAGTATGTTAGGACAGTAGCGTGACATTAAATAAACATGCACGCACAACACAAGCACAGAATAGCGAAACTGTACAATGTCGTGGGGCAATGTTGTGCGCACACGATCGTACAAAAAAATCACCAAACCTTATTTCAAGCATTAAATACCAAAATTGTACAATCAATTTCAGCCGCGATTGCTCTTGCGCGACATTCTTTAGAGCGATAGCGTATGCACTCCCAATATATTTTCCTTCCTCACGTTTTCCGTGAGTGTAGAGAAAGCCATCGATTGACAATTTTTTACCAATCATTTTTGCATCCATCTCGGTAAATTTGGGAAAATAGACATGCGCAGAAATTTTTTTAAACCTAGACGTATGTCAAATGATGACAACTCCGTTCCTAAAATATATTCTGGAAAAAGAAATTCCGGAAAAAAGTTTTCGGATTTTTGTCATTCCGGAAAATAGACTTTCCGGAAACTTAATTCCGGAAAGTGTTCGGTAATCACTTTAATTTATCAAATATTTTGTTTCCTTGCTGCTTACCGCTTTATCTGCTTTTTCTGCTTACTGCTGCTGCAGCTAATATTTGCCGGTCGCCGGCCGCGCAAAGACTGCCCCGATCAACTGCTGTGTGTCTAAATTTATTTTCTGTTTCTGTGACAGCAAGCAAAACTAACGACAGCTGCGTGTCAAAAATAGCTGTTGCACAGTGTTGCCGTTGTATCTAGTTTTGTTCATGTGGTGGGGATCTTACCCTAAATTGAATGAAGGCTATGTTTCTTAAATTATTGCTTAATTAATAATTATAAAATTAATAAAATCAAAATCAATGATGAGTTAAAATAAATATGTTTCAAAAATCTTTCAACTTTTCCAAGATGTTTCGAACTTTTTAAAGTTTTCGAATTTTTCAAAACCTTTTTCTTTATTGAAAAATTAATTAATTCTTACAATTTCCATTCGCTAAATAGACGTTAAAAATAAAAATCATACATTAACGGATTGTCCAAGAAATATAACACTTGTACACTATGTGTTCCTTTTGCCCTCTCCTGGTTCAAAAGATATTCAATATTAAATTTTCCAAGCGAGTTAGCTCTAAAGGGATGAAACAAACTTCAAATAAACATTACATTGTACAAGGAAAAAATAGGGAGAAACCAGGATATTCCAAGCCACAACGTATGGTATACAATTTTGATGAAATAAAACTTTTTTTTGGACTTTGAATATTAAAGTTTGAAAAAACTTAAATGTTTAATGGGTAACAAAATAGCACATTCTTTGTTAACTAAATCTAGAATATAACATATTCTTGTTCATAGGATTTAGAAAGGAATATAATAAAAATTGTACAAGTTGTATATTTGATGGACAATTAATAGCACATTCATACTTTGTTAGACTAATCTACAATGTAAAACGGACTTTTCAGTAAATGCGGCAATAAGTAATTGAACTCAATTCCTTGCAATTCTACTACTCAATTTTACTTTGATCTTTTGTTCAATATCAAAAGTCATTTGGCATTTTTGACACACTTTTACCGAGCTTGTAGCTATTTTGAGAATCCAGCTAATAAAACAGCAAACAAACTTTAAATGTTCTTTATATGGGTAATTCTATTCTAACGCGTCAAATCATGTAATCGTCCACTAAAACACCAATATGAGGTTCTAAAATTATAGCAAAATTTTTTTTATATACATTTAAATAGCCTTTATAAGATCCACCACTTAGTATATCGCTTATTTTACATAGCTCTCGTGGAAAACCAAAAATATGAGTAAAAAAGTAACTCCCCTGGCTGTAATCATAAACAATTTTACTAACTTAACGTATATAAGACAAAATATAAATAGAATTTGCACTTATAAATGACCAAAATTTACCTTTCAGTATGCCTGAACACATTTCAGAAAAAAATTAAAAAAAAAAAATGTTATTAACTTTATGTAGCTACTCAAAAGTTGGTACTTTTTTTCAATACAAAAAGCAATCAAATTATGAAGGCCTATATCTCGATTTTATTAGGATATAAAAATTTCCTATCATACCTAATTTCTTTTATTGTATGCTAACTTTAATAAAACATTGATATATTCACAACCCAATACATGTTTTTTACGTTTAAACATCATTTTTATCAGGAAAGAAAACGTACCTTTTCTTAAGTAACTCCCCTGGCGACAAACATTTAGTTGTACCAACAAGATGAAAACCAATATTCAAATAAATAACATACGTTTGAGTTGTAAGTAATATAGGGCTACTATAATATCCTTGTATATTAATAATAAAGATTGTTTACTACCTGGAAATCGCACTCAAACGCCATAGTAACCTCCCCTGTCAAAGTAACTCCCCTGGCATTTTTATGATGAATATACATATATATATATATATAAATGTATGGAAAGCTTGCCCACTTTAAAATATTACTTTATGAGGTACAACAATAAGAAAACGTATGTAAAACTTCGAGTATTAATAACTTTATTTTTTTTCATTTCGAAATTTGAATTTGACGCGTTAGAATAGAATTACCCATATTGTATCAGAAAAAAAGGAGGCGAAAACAGGACATTCAATGGAGAACCGGTGGTTTACAATTTAGATGTAATTAAGCCTTTTTTTGGACATACAATATAAAAGTTTGTCAAACTAAAATATTTTTTTGGACAACACAATAGCACACCCGCACTTTGATTGATAAATCTGCAGTAGAAAATATTCTTGAGCGTGGGATTTTGAGAACAAAATGAAAATAAAGATTGAACAAGCTAGCATATTCGTTGGGCAATTAAAAGCACACTCTCACTTTGTTTAATCAATCCACAATATAAAGTAGACTTTTCAGCAAATGCTGTAGTATAGAATCAAACTCAACTCTTTTTATTGCTCTCCGTCTCCTTTGAGCATTTGTGCAAGATCAAAAGTCATCCGACATTTCCAACACACTTTTACCGAGTTTGTGCCCATTTTGTATATCATGCGAGATTTTTCTCTAAATGTATATGCATATGTTGTAGTATATAATCACGTCATATGTAGACATTTTGTATGCACACTATAAAATTCACTTTTTATATTGGAAATCAATGCCTGACTGGCTATGAATTTCATTAATCTACATGAACATAAAAGTGAATCGTCCTTTTTTTAATATTCCAGCATACATATGCACATTTTTAAATATAACTTTTATGTATATGAATATTCGCGTAGTTATGTATATATATATTTGGAGGTCACAATAACAATTTTATTGATGCAACATATTTCGCTAACTATGTGCTGACGATGTTGATGCCTCTGTGCTGTGAAACAATACCATTTTGTTGCCAATAGTGTGCAACTCAACAATTCAATTGAATTCGCTGCTTGCGGCAAATGAAAGTTGACTGGAGAAAATTTCTGTTCATTTCATGAATATTTGCATTTTTTCGTAATGAAATTAAAGTGTACAATTTTTGATTTTTTTCATATAATATATATCTTCATTTTACAATGAAAGCAAAAAAATTTCCGAAAAATTTCACTGAAATGTTGCACAAGTGAATGCTTGTTGCTGCAAGGATGTTCCTGATGTTGAGATGATAATGTTGTTGTTAATTTTACTGCTTGTTTGCCTAGTTGTTGCTGTTTATTATTGTTATTCAGCTGAAATCATTTTCTTTTTTAAATTTTCGCATTTAATTTTAAGGTTTTCTTTTATTTTTTTTTTTTTAATTTATTTCATTTATTTTTTCATTGATTTACTACATTTTAATGCAAATGAAAATTTAATGCAAAATTGTGTCTTATCTGGTGTTTTGGTTTGGAATTTAATTTATTTTCATTTGGATTTATCTTTGCTGTTATAGCCATTATTATTCTTTGGGTTTTATTTTTATTTAAATTTTTCGATATTTGTTTTTTACATTTTTTGGTCTGCTGTCGAAATATTATTTCATTGGTTATTTCATGTAAAAAAAGCAAAAGTTGCAATTTACCACAATTTGGAATTAATTGCATAAATTGGTTTTGACATTGGTCGTAGTATTACGTGTTTCTCGAACGCTGAAATTCACTTTAATTGATGTTGTTCTAAGAAACAAATCATTTATCACAAAGTACGTCACCGAATTGGAGAATTTTTTTAATGAAAAATTTTGGAGGTTTTTAATTATAGCTACAAATTTGCTGTAATGTCTTACTTTATAAAAGGTAAACTCTATAAGAAAATGTTTTTGTGAATTATACTTAGTTTTATAACAAAAACATTTATTCTTTTGGATATTGCGCAAAACTAAACTTTTTTTAACTGTATAAATTGGTTCACCCTGTATATACATATATATGTATTTTGGTATTATTTTTTTAGAGGAATGTAAATCGTAGAACTTTGCCACTTCTGAGTGTCCTACTACCAAAAGCAAATGTTCTTCGGTTCCGTCTTTTATTTAGTCTCCTTCGTGAATTAAGTAAGGCCTTCTGAACATTCATTAATTTTTTGGATCTGGAAAATGTACTTGTACGTAGAACTTGGTGAACAAATAAAGGTTGCACAAACAATGTTATTCAATGGACACCAAAATAGCACACCCTCCCGTTGTTTAATCGACCTAAGGTATAATATGCTTTTGAGCGAATGCGGAAATAAACAATCAAAATGTTTATATTTTACAATAAGATCATCTCAAATTCCATGCGATTTCAAAATCTGTTAAGTTGCGGAAAACCGCTGGAAAACCTGAACATTCAATGGACAATTGGTTCGATTATTTTTTTTTTTTTTTTTTTGAATTTGGTGATATAAATTTTTTTTTTTTTTTAGACGTGAAAAATGTCCTTGGACAAACTATGTTATTCGATGGACGCAAGAATAGCACACCTTCCCTTTGCTTTATCAATTAACAATATAAAATGTCATAGAACATATAGTATTAAAGTATTATGAGCTTGCATATTCGATGGACAGTAAAATAGCACACCCTCACTTTGATTGATTGATCTAAAATTTAAACTAGAAAAAACCATTGAAAACCCTGTACATTCAATGGACAGTCAAATGCGTTACGATTCGATTGATTTTTTTTTTTTCTTGTACGTAAGACTTGCTGGGCCAATGAAAATGAAGGTTGCACAAACTTTTTTATTCGATGGACGCAAAAATAGCACACCCTCCCTTTGTGTAATCGATCTAAGGTATAAACTATGCTTTTGAGCGAATGCGGAAATAAACAATCAAAATGTTTATATTTTACAATAAGATCATCTGAAATTCCATGCGATTTCAAAATCTGTTAAGTTGCGGAAAAACCGCACAATTAGTCCGATTATTTTTTTTTTTTTTTGTTTTGAGTTTAGAGAAATACATTTACATCTTTTTTTTTGGACTTGAAAAATGTCCTTGCACAAACTATGTTACTCGATGGACGCAAAAATAGCACACCTTTCCTTAGCTTAGTCAATTAATAATATAAAATGTAATTGAACGTGGTATTTGAAGAACATATAGCATAAAAGTATTATGAGCTTGCATATTCGATGGACATTAAAATAGCACACCCTCACTTTGATTAATCGATCAAAAATATGAAAACCCTGTACATCCAATGGACAGTCAAATGCGTTACGATTCGATTGATTTTTTTTTTTTCTTGTACGTAAGAATTGCTGAGCAAATGAAAATGAAAGTTGCACAAACTTTTTTATTCGATGGACGCAAAAATAGCATACCTTCCCTTTGTTTAATCAATTAGCAATATAAGATATCATTGAACATGGAATTTTAAGAACATATAAAAGTATTATAAGTTTGCATATTCGATGGACAGTAAAAAAGCTCACCATCACTTTGATTAATCAATCAACAACATAAACTAGACCCATACTAAGTATATCGTGAAAACATTAGCAGCTTGGATAAAATTACCTTACCTCACCTTATTCCAAGTCAAGACTAAAAAAAAACTCGCAAACTTCCATGGAGTGACTTTTTTATACTTACTTGTTGGTATACTCAATTTGAAGGTCTGGCAGATTAAATTTTGTACCTTTTTTCCAATTTTAAGGCTCATATAGTATCTGTGATCTGTACCTACTCTTCTTCACTAAAACTCTACCTTAACATTTTTATTTACATTCTCAGTAAGTTTTGTATGCTGTAGATTATGAATATCATGCAAATACTGAACCTTAAAGTTTTGAGTAAATTCTTCTTGTTTCTATTCATTACTTTTCAATGTACTTACATGATCACTGTTTTTGCATTCACGCCACATTTCATTTGCTACGTTTATTTCGCTTAATACTACAATGCAGTATTCATCAAAACTAAGTATAGTAAAATTAAGTTTGTACCTGTCATGCTTGGTCAGTGCAAAGACAATACCCTAACTAGTTTTTCTTAAAATTTTAGAATTAAAGTGAAAATTTGAATTATATTTTTGTCTGACTAAGAAACCTTCGCTTCCTTAGAAGACAAGTGAAAAATACGTCAATTTGTTCATCCAGCTAAATAAAAATAATATACAAAAAAACAAATGGCAGAAAAAATTAAACAAGTGAGCAATATAAATATTTTCAAATCACGCAAATATTTACAAAGTCATTCAGTCACTTAGTCATGCAGTCGTCAATCAAATCATTCCCACTCTTATTGCTGCCTGCTGCAAATTGCTGCGCGCGTCAGTCAGTCAAACATGAAGGCGTTAACGTTGTCGTCGTCTTCGTCGTCAGTAACTCAAAGTCAGTAGCAACAGTCAGCAAAATCATCGCCATCACTATCGTCGTCGTCATCATCATCAAATCAAATCAAAAGCAACACACAAATTTCATCATGTTTATTGAATTTTCCAATTGATTTAAGCGTGAGGTAAAGGCGGCAACGCCGCACATAGTAACAAGTACTCGAAATACAGTAGTAAGCAGGAAAGTAGTAGGTAGTAGGAGCAGCTTGTTTACACTCCTTAAATTATGCTACAAATTTGTGCGCAAACTAATTTTGTTTATTGCGCAAATATTGCACAAAATAATTGAATTGAAATGTTAGTAACGAATTGAACTTTGCACAATTTAACAAATAAAAAATTTTTTATTGAATGTTTATTTGACTATAAAATAACAATTATGTTAGGGGAGTGATTTTATACACGTACAAAGAATTATTATTTGAACCTGTAGATGAAAACATGAAATTATTTTCAAATTGATTGGAAGCATAATTCTCAAATCAGTCAAGTGCAGAAATCTAAAATTCTTTTTGAACATTAATTTCTCAAATTCAGTTTTAAGTAAATACATTACATTTGATCTGAGAAACTGCATATTTTATGTCTTTTTTGCTATTCTTCGCATCTCTATTTAGTCCAATAAATTATACGTGACCTTTTTAATTTTTGCGTCTACTTTAATCTTTTTAATTAACCATTTTCCATTGAAATGTGGCTTTTTTATTTTAATTTTTGTCTTTCTGCATTTTATAAAATTTACTTTCAAGTCGTATCCTTTTTTTCGACATGCTTTGGCAGAAAAATATACATCAACACACCCACATCGCAACCCAGTTATAACCAAGTGGAAAATGAGCGCTTTCGAATGCCTCTTTTTCAGTCATAAACGCTTTCGCTCCGTAATGCGCGTTATTTCTATTTAAAATTGCATGTCTAAAGGTGTAAGCGTTCTGAAGCTTACCGCAGCCTTTCAGAAAATAGATAGAAAAATATAAATAGAAACATATTACATTATAATTACTATCAAAAAAGAATTAAGAAAGTTCTAAAATTTCTGAAAAAAAATTCTTCGTATTTATTAGACGATTCTAAGCATTTTTTTCCTTGTAAACTTTCTCCGTAAGATGCTTTGCTTTTGAGTAAAAGATCGTTTTTCTGGCTACTTAATTGAAAAACGTAAAAAAACAATTTTTGGAAAAGAATGTATAGTTTGTTAATGCTAAATTTTTTGTAAGAATACAATCTTCATTTTTGAAGCAAATTTGTGCATAAATTCTGTAAAGAAACAAAATTTATGAGCAAAAGACATGTGTTGCCTTAATAGGCCTTTAGCGGGATCAAAAGCGCTCCATATGATTTCATCGGAACGAAAAAAGATGATGCAGATATAATTTTTAAGAGTCGTTCTTACTCTTAAGAGGCCATCTGGATGAATACAAATTTCAACGCTATCTATTAAAGGTATCTAAAGCCATTTTTTTAGGTGATTGTTTCATTAGAGGTCAAACCCAATAAAAACAGTAGAAACTGGCGTTTCTTTGCGACTTTGAAAAGGTATTGAAGTAGGCTATAAGTAAACTTAATCGTTTTTGTATTCGGTAACATTTTATTTAAGACTTTGGTAATTTTTTTTTTAATTTAATTCCACTTATACCATTATAAACTGCTTGCCCGCAAGATTACCTCGTAAGGCAGGCGGTAAATATTATATCTTGAGAAGCTTACCTAATAATTTTTTTCCAAGCAAATCTAATGCGCCGGCTCTAAATTCTTTTATTCCTCATTCAATAAAAATAAGTTTCTTTTCACAGCCAATTGTACTTTCATTATTCCCTGCATACACATTTGTTGTGCTGAGTTCAACTGGGTTATTAACACGTATGTATGTACTTCCATACACACATGCAAACAGTCAAACCATACATTTGTTATAATTAATGTTAATTTATTTGTTTATGTCTGTGCATATGTTTGCGTGCTTCAGTTTCCTTCCGTTCCTTGTTTTTTTTCACTTGTTTATTAAATAGGCCCTTGAGCCAAAGTTTGCTCCCTTGCTGTTGTTGTTTATGTTGCTGTTGTTGGTGTCGTAACTTGGTTAACGTAGCGGCAAAAGCAGCGACAAAAATATAAAAATATTTCATGCAAACAGACATTGGCATACCCATTAAGAAAGATATGCATAAGTGACAAATGACAAATGTGAGACAAATAGAAAGAGAGAGAGAGAGGAGTGGAGACAGATGTGATGATATTAACCATTGTTAAGTTGTAGCAGAAACTCAGAAACGTCCAATGAAATAACGCCCCAAAAGAAAAGAAATACCATGCATTAGACAGACTGTTCAAAAAAAAAAAATATTTTTGAAAATTCCAAAGTGAGCTGGGAATTTTTTATATTTTTTGAAGGTTATTTGGGCAAATGGAGATGGATTGGTCACACTCTCTAGAAACTACACAGGAAAGTTTGTCGCCAGGCTCTTGAGTGGAATCCACAAGGTAGTAGAAGACGTGGTAGACCCAAAACCAACTGGAAGAGATCGCTGGAAAAGGAAATCCAAGAATCGGAAAAGTCGTGGCAAGAGATTAAAGTCATCGCAGGGGATCATGACAAATGGATAGATTTCATATTGGCCCTATGCTCCTCCTAAGAGTTAAAGGAGAATACATACATACATACATTTGGGGCATTAGGAAATAACGTCCAAAAAGATGAAGATCTTAAACCATTTCATCCTGCTTTTATGGGTCTTTTAGAACGCTTTTTCAAAAACTTGATTACAATGGATTTAAATAATATATAGTGATTAGCAAACCATAACAAGACCATATCTCTGAAACTATTTAACACAGGTGTTCGCATCACTATATCTGAAATCAAATCTTATTTACTTCAGCCAAATAGTTTCAGAGATATGACAAATTTGTTTTTTTAAAATGAAGGGGCGTGGCTCCGCCCATTTTTATTGAAAATTTTTCTCCCAGCACCAATTAGGTATGTACCAATTCAAATTTTCCTGAGCCAAATATTTTCAGAAATACGACAAATTTCAAGTGAAGGGGGCGTGGCGCTGCCCATTTTTTTGTTAGATACTATTAACTCAAGAATAATTCATATATGTACTAAATCTCATCCTCCTGTTTCAAAGATAGGATTGATTGTTTTTTTTATTTTCATATAAATAGCATTTTTCCGTCTTTAGCGGCCTGGAGGCATGGTCAAATATTCTTCGATATTTGATATTTTCATCAAAATGAAACTTTTTAGTCCCTGGGGGCAAGGTTTTTATCAATTTTTAATTTTTCCCATATAACATATGATAGTCTAATATGCATACTATAAAAACCCAATTCTCGCTGGGTAGTGTAATTTTACTTAAATACACGGGAATACATGAAACATAATTTAGGCTCCTTAAAGCGTGTTAGGTTAAGTGTTTGCTGGCTTGTTGTAACTGCTGTTGTTTTTGTTGTTTTTATATTAACGTAGTTGTTGTTTTTTGAGAATACTCTTCGTTCTGTGATTGTCTAAGTAAAGATTTTGAATGAAGTACATAAATATGTGGCAGTGTATAAAACTGGAAAAACACACATTCTGTGCGTCGGGATTGGTGAAGAATAGAGTATTAAATCTTTGTACTACGAGAACTGTTTAAAGAGTCTAAAATAAAATTTTTCTAAATTTTGCTCCAAGTTAAAAATTTAGAAAGTTCAGGGTTCAGGAGAAGAAAGGATTCAATAGCGGGCTACAAAAGTTATTAATGTATAGAAATTTAACTGACATGCAATGTTGCAACGCAAATTACATTTTATTTTTATAACACTGCAATCAAACCAATCCAGAACTGCTTTACCATTAGTAGTTGGGAGTTTTCAAGTATACTTCCGAAACTGCCTCTTTGACGTTTGTTATCTTTGCTTTCAACCACACGCTAAATTTAGCTTTTCCTTGACCTCGATGTTAGATTATCAGTTATTCCAGTTGTTTCTTTCCACCACATTCACAGGGTGAACTGAAATTTATTTTGATATAAACTGCCAAAAATGCGCTGCATATTTTAAGGCTTTGTTTTTTTTTTCTTACGTCACAATGTGTTAAAGTTTTATGGCATTAATTGTTTTTTGACTACCTAAAATAATTTTGCCGTGTAGTATATGCAATAAAAAGCATACAGACTCTAATGAGAGAGACTTAAGTGCAACGTACTGGAAATTTCACACATTTCCTCTGGAAATTTGTTTTGTAATTGAAAAAATGATTAAATTGAAGTGATTTGTTTTGCTCTGATAACAAAAAATTTCCAAAATCTAAAAACAAAAGCCAAAACTAAGTAATTAAAGCCTACCGCAAGTTCTCATCAAAACTTAACCCACGCTAATTAAAGCCAAATGTTTGACATCGAATATACTCGCACATATGTATGTAGATGTAGATGATAAGAGGATTGATTTCTTCGAACAAAATATTTTCTAGAGTTAACTAAACGTCTCTAAGTTTTAAGGGATTATGGGCTTCAAGTTAAATACATATCATTATATCACATAAGGTACTTGCATAAATTGAAATTAAAGATGTTTGTTTTGATAATTGACTATGCAAGTATAGGTAATTACATATACATATGTATGTGAAATGTTTGTACATATGTTTGTTGTATTTCTATTTTGCTCACAATATTTCAATTATAATGAATTTAAAACAATGAAATGAAATTCGATATGGTAAATCTAGTGTGAAAAGGTTAAATATGTTTTGCTTACTAAGTATAGAGCATAATACTTATCTTCTCTTAGTTTGATATTAACAAAAGCAGAGTTTTCAAGTACCAAAGTAACCCAATAGAGAAATAATCTGTTAATTATGAAAACTTTGCTATTAAACAAACAGAAACCTTTTTTTGAGTTATAAGATTATTTAATTTATTTAAGAAGAAATTTTTCTATATCTTTCGATGAAATTTTTTAATGGCCTTACGAAGTCTTTTGGGTATTTAAAATATTATTTTCATCAGTTTTACTGTAGGCAAAAAATAAACAAAATTTTTGCATACGGAAAACTTCCCACATCGGAACATATTTCTTTGTGAAATTTCATTCACCTTTATTTCATTCCAATATATTCCACTACTTTCATTACAATGAATTCCATTCTCTTTCATTCCGCACCACTCCGTTCTACTTCATTTGATTTAATTTCAACTTATTTCGTTTCTTTCCCTTTTTCTATTTCATTTCAATTCACTATGTTCTGTTCATTTCCATTTTATTTTATTGAATTGCACTTAATTCATATCAATTCTGTTCATTCTGTTTCATGCCTTTTCATCTCAATTTTATTCCGTTTCATTTCATTCCATTCCATTCCATTCCATTTCATTCCATTTCATTTCATTCCATTTCATTTCGTTCCATTTCATTCCGTTCTATTTCATTCCGTTTCATTCCATTTCGTTTCATTTCATTTCGTTCCATTTCATTCCGTTCTACTTCATTCTGTTCCAGTTTATTCTGTTCCATTTTATTCCGTTCCATTCTACCTCATTTCATTGCATCTCATGTTTTTGGTTTTTTTTTTTTTTTTTTTTTTTTCATTTCGTTTTGTTCCATAGATTCCATTCCATTTAATTTAAATATAAGGAACTTTATCTCATGAAATTTTATTTTTCCACTTGGTTTCTTAAATATTCAATTAAATATACACGTGTTGGAACAACGAATGTAGCCCCTTATTCTACTAGTATCATCCACATTTCTCACCATTTTTTAGTAATTTATGTGTACTCCACTTACTAAAGGTAAATTCTTTGAAAATAATGCAAAACCCACACACCACTATTCTTATAAAATCTAGATGCTTCGCAGCAAAAGCATTAGTTTAATGAACTTTATATTTAAGCGTAAATTGAAAATTAATCTTTCCATGTATTTGTTGTTTCCTTTAAATTATAATTGGCTTAAAACGAAAATGTGTACGTTGAGTAGAAATACATATACCCCACTTACCTTTTGTAAACATTTGTAACAGCGCAAAGGCAGCTGTGATGTGTAGAAAACCATTTAAATGCATTTTTCCTTATTTGTGTAGGTAAAAGGTGGTTCTTTTGGCAGGTTCTGAATTTTAAACGCAAAATTCAAGATTTAATTTTGTAACTGTAATGAAAATAAATTTTTAATTTAATGCAAAAGTTTTATATAGCGAGTAAATTGGTAACAATTTTGTTAATTGTATCAAATTGAACAACATTTTAGCTAATTACCAAAAAATTTTAATCAAACAAATTCAAAGTTCAACACATTAACCAACTTAATTAGTGTGCCTTTTCTTTTTGCGGCTAGTAAATGTAAGTAATTTTCATACGAAATTGTAAGCAAAGCAAGAAGGACCCTTAGCAAAATACAAACGAAAAAAAAGCGACCGCAAAAAACCCTTAATTTGTACGCAACACTTAAGTTGCACCCTAAAAAAAACACAAAAATAAAAATTAGCAACACTTTGACGCTCACTTAAGTAGCGCGAAGCAGGCAGAAAGGGTTTTCTTTTTGTGGAGATTTTTTTTTTTTTTGTTTTTCGTGCTTTCAAACTGATGATGACTGTGGCTTTTGAGTGACGACAACAAGAGCGCTTTAACACTTAAGCCAAAAGCATTTCTTCTTTTTTTGGTGCGCTGCCCCATTGTAATGTTGGATAATTAAGTGCTTGTAGCTGTGGGAAAATTTTCTGTTTTTTTATCTTTTTTTTTTACTAAAATAAGTGAGCTACTTAAGATTTTGAGTTTTTTTTTTTTTCATTTTACTAAAAATGTTAGTTTTTTGTGGAATTTTTATCCTTTTGTTGCACAGGATAAGAGTTAATTAGCGGTGGGTTAATGTTGTTACTTAATTTATTTGTATTATTTTGAATCATAGCAACGGGATTGTGAATTTTATATTTTTTGCTTTATTTATCCAACTAAGCATTTAAGTCAGACATGCGCAGGCGGGCCATTTAGGTATGCGAGAATTAATCATCTGATTTTGCGGGCCAATGTCAATCAAAATAATTAGAAATGAAACAGGTACGCACAAGTCACGTTGGCAAATGTAAAAAATAATTGAATTTTATGCATGAAAAACTTTGGTGTTTTTTTTTTAATGATTTCAAATAAAATGCAGAAGCAAAAATTACCTATATGCTATAATTTTTAATTTTACATGGGACCTGTAATTGTAATCGCGGGCAAATTTTTAAAAGCTTTGTTCTAGATGAACATGTCCGATCTAGATGTACGATTTTAGAAATTTATGAAATGTTCTATATGGGTAAATGTCACGAAATGCCAAAAAACACATGTCGCACGGGATCCGCCATTTTGAATTTTGTAAATCCGACCCCGGATTCGTAATTAGCGACCCACAAAACCCCCATGTACAAAATTTGATTCACATTAGTTTATTTTTAAATAAAGTCCTCGTATACCATATTCAGTTTTTGACCGCCACATTGGAGTATTGAGTATGGGAGGAGTCGTGTAGATTTCAGGGGTTTTTCAGACTACTTATGGTCTAGACGATGAAATGCACCGGTTACTGGACCATTTCAATAACTTTTCAAATTCAAATGTTCTTGACATTCACCTATATCTGTTTTATCCATGGGTGCAAAACAAATTTTTTGAAGACTTTCTAAGCGATCTTATTTTAATTAGTTTTTGAATCAAGAGAATTATTTTTAAGTATTTCTTCTTTATTTAGCAACTCGCTGCGAAAGACAATCTACAAAGATATTATACAAAAATTGGAAATGGTGACCAGATCTATGTATTCATACAAGCGGTCTGCAAAAGACATCTTGAAATGTTGTGTCCTTTTTTAACTTGGACATTTAACAGTCAACTGAAGTAAAGGGTTTTTCGATAGGGACGCTACAAAAGTAGACCGATAGGGACAGCAAACGACGCCATATTTTTCCCCGCTCTCTTGATATTTCTCTTCAGTAAGGTTTGTCATTTCATCATGGAAAGATATACGAGGTTATATGGTATACAGTTATGGTGTAACGCCAGCTCCTCGAACATTGAACTATTACAACGTAAGCAGTCCAAAATTTTAAGAACCATTACAGGTGCTCCATAGTATATACGGAACGAACACATACATTGGGATCTATGCATCCCCTTGGCTAAAGACGAAATCAACAAATACAAGTAAAATTATGCTGAAAGATTGATGTATCATCCTAATCCTTTGGCACGGAGTTTGAAGAATTTAGAAAATTTCTCCAGACTAAAAAGAAATGATCGCCCGGCAATGAATATCGTTATCAATTAACTATGTTAAGCTGACTGAGTTCTAAATTTTATCTGCCGGTATCTGGCGCGAACTCTTTCTTATTTTTTTTGTTCCTGCTAAACATGCAGCCAGAATTACTGGCGCAAATTTGTATGGAGTTCTTTTCATTCAAACATCCTGCTAGGCGGACGGCATGTTTGTGAGAAGACTGAACGTGCAACATCTGCGTTCTTCTGCACGCTTACCGAACTCCTAGGATGTACAAGTCCCTTTTAACTCTGGAGGCACATTGAACACAAAATTATATATAAGATTAATTATGCATAATAATGTTATTTAGGACTAAAATTCTTAAACTTATTGTTAGTCTCTTAAGATGAGAAGATTCGATAAATGAATTCAAGCATTAAAAAAAAAACAACGAGTAGAAATTATTAAAATTTACTACCGAAATTTGGAGTCAGTGGCCTTAACTTTAAGAGAGCTACGTCATCTTCAGCGATGAGGCTCATTTCTGGCTGAGTGGCTTCGTCAATAAGCAAAATATGCGTTATTGGTCAGGCAGCAATCCACACGTACTCCATGAGTCACCATTGCATCCCGAAAAAATTACGGTTTGGTGCGGTTTACAGGCCGGCGGAGTCATTGGGTCGTACTTCTTCCGTGATGATCAAGACCGGCACGTTACTGTGAATGGGAATCGCTACCGTTAAATGATAACCGAATATTTTTGGCCCGAATCGGATGATATGGACTTGGACAAAATGTGGTTTCAACAGGACGGCGCCGCAAGCCACACAGCGAATGTCACAATCAATTTATTAAAAACCAAGTTTGGTGAAAGTGTTATCTCACGAAATGGCCCAGTCAATTGGCCACATCGGTCGTGCGATTTGACTCCGTTAGACAATTTCCTGTGAGGCTACGTCAAGTCTATGGTCTATGCCAACAAGCCAGTGACGATTAATGAACTTCGTACGAATATCGATCGTAAAATTGCAGCAGTATCGGCCGATTTATGCTTGAAAACTGTCGAAAATTGGGTTCAGCGTCTGAACTTCTGCCCGTGGTGGCCGTGCAAAAGAAATCGAGTTCCATACATAATAGCATCAAATGTACTTTCACAGGAATAAAGAATTTCATTGATATCCAAAGCCGTTTTTGTTTTATTTAAAAAAAACTTTTGTAGCGCTCTTATTCAAAAACCCTTTATATGATCCAAAAAATTTAAGATTTAAAACTACACTGATTTTTTTTTTTTTTTTTTGACACTGAAGTACAATGTCTTGTTTTATCAGTGGTAAACAAAGATACTTGCTTCTAGCAAATACTTTAGTGTACTACACTTTATACGAACAAATACTTCAGGTCAGTGTTAAACGTGCGAGTAGAAAAACTGAAGTAAAAATAATGATAAGGTAACACATCCACGTTGGTAACACACTAAATTTCTTATGTTGGTGGAGAATTGAGGTAAATTTATTTCAGTGGATGATAACTCTAAGACTAAGGATCTAATTGAAGCTAAACATTAAAGGAAAATGATTGATGAACAAGATTATAGTTATCTGATGACATTAAAAGAAATGAACTACATTATTTCCTAAAAGTGGACATCAAAATGGCGATTTTTGAAAATTGAAATAGGGTATCTCGAAATCGTAAAGCTTTGCCAATGAATAAATAGTTTAATGTATTAATAAAAAATATAAATATTGATTGAGAAAACATCAAAGCAATTGAAATGTATCATGAGGCTATTCAACAGAATATAGCAGTTACGTAGCATCAGTATTAAAGTAATATAAAATACTGTACTTCAATAAACTTTAATAATACATTTTACAAAAATCTAAAATTCACTTTTCAGCATTTGTAAACAATTGCATTATTCATCTATCACAAAATTTCAAAAGCCAAATTTTAATTTATAGCAGTTGTCAGTAATTTGAGTAATATTCAAATCGATCTCAAGAACCCAGACGGATACAATAATTCTAGCAAATGATACAACTAAATGAAATTTCCAATTAAACTCATGATTCCCTTTGTTGTTAATATGACATCTTTAGCTTAATCAACAAGTATCATATGCTTTTATAATCCTTATAAGTTAAAAATATCTTTTATAAAACAAAAACGTCTGCAGAAGAACACATAAAAAACTGTGTGAAAGTAAATAAAACCCCATACTACCAACATATTTAACTTTAACAAACGCGGTAATTGCTTTGCTGCAAAAGCTCAACGTGCACATTGAATCACTTGAGTTATGCTACTTCTAAAGCAAACTCTTGGAACCACAGAGCAACTTAAATTTTTTTCTTAACACAAACAAGGGAAAAAAAAGGTTCAAAAAAAATAAAGTAAGGGAAAATATTTGTTGGAAAAAAAAAAAAAAAAAACATTTTAAAGAAACTTAAACAGCATGCTTCAGATGAAAACGATAACAAGACAGTCACAGTCATACAGTCAAACGACCATAACCACCAAAAGTTGTGAGTGTGTGTGTGTTTGAGAAACTTTGGCACATTAAGTTGTTTAACAAGAAATGCAAACAAAGCAAACGCAGCTAAGGATAAAAGGGAAGAACTGTTTTTAGGATAAAAAAAAAATTTTGCAGCATTTTGATCACTTTAAAATTATCAACATGTCATATAAGAATTTTTACTAAAGCTATTTTTGGTGTCTTTTTACGCACCCAAAAGTAGAAATGTTATCTAAAATATTTGAATTCTTTTCTTAAATTTTTAAGTAAAAGTTACAGATTAATAAATAACTTAAGTAGAAAAGATTTTCCTAATCTTTGCTCATTTACTGTACATTCATATATAGAAAAACACAACTGCTTTTTCACATAATTTTCTTTATCTACATTTTACTGCACGTATATTATGCTGCAGCTTTTACTTACATACTTACACATATGCAATATTTACTACTACTCGTACATACACGAAATTGTTGTAAAAATAAACTCAACATAGAGTCTCTTGTAATATAGTGGTACAACGGCCACATAATGCTTAAGAAAAGAAAACAAAAAAGAGAAGAAATCTAATTTAAAATGAGATGAAGATAATTGCATAATCAGACGTGGCACACATGCACACTAAGGATTGCACATGCACATTGCATACTTTTGCATTTTAGGGTGGCATTAATATCTATTTGACTTAAGTACCTAAAGTTTAAACTTAGAAAAAACCCTAACCATCTTCATAAACCCATTTCTGTAGTTTATTCTAAATCAACATAAGAGCCATAATATGTATAATTTTTAATATACTTTGCTAATGAGCAATTTAAGGGATTTTCTCAAATGGCTTTTCTAGCATGAAAATTTTCTCACATGAGAATTTTCTCTCGTGAAATTTCTCTCTCATGACGTTTATCACTCGTGAGATTTTTCTCTCATGAGATTTTTTTCTCGTGAGATTTTTCTCCCATGAGATTTTTCTCTCATGAGATTTTTCTCTCGTGAGATTTCTCTCTCATGATATTTTTCTCTCGTGAGATTTTTCTCTCATGAGATTTTTTCTTGAAATCGATATTTCTTACTTGAGATTTTCTTTCATGAAATTTTAGTGGCATGAAATTTTTTGTCGTATGTAATTCATTTTTTGTCGCATACTTTTAATCATTTTTTTTTTACAATAAACTACGTGTTACTTGAAAGAAAGCAAAATTTTGTTGGATATTTTTAGCTTGTATGTATTCTCTTTTAACTTCTAGGATGTGGAGAGGACCAAGGACAAAGTTTTCTTGCATGAAATATTATCACATGGTTTATGGTTTCATAAAAACTTTTCTCACATGAGATATTTCCAGCAAGGGATTTTTTTGTACTTTAGATTTTCTCTGCAAAAATTTTTGTCTCATATGTCACTAAAGCCGTGTTTTTAATCCGTTCCTTGATTTGTCATAATTATGTGTTAGAAAATGAATTGATAGATTTATACGTAACTCGATCTTTGCAAATATATGACTAAAAGTTCAATTAAATAATCAATTTTCAATATATAAATGTCATTAAGTAACACACTTAATTTTTATCTCAGCATGAAAGTTTTTGTGCAAGAAATTTGTCTCTCATGGGATTTTTGTTGCAATTAATTTTTCTTGCCATTGATTTTTCTTTCTTGATTTTTTCACTTTTGAAAGTTTTGTTGCATGTGATTTTTGTCGCTTGTAATTTATTTTTTGTCGTTTTTGTTGTTGTTGGGACTTTTCTTACTTGATAATTTATCTGAAAAAATTTTTGTCTCATTTGATTTTCTATCATGAAACTTTTCTCATATGAGATTTGTCTTCCATGAGATTTTTCTTGCAATCGATTTTTCTGATTTGAGATTTTCTCTTATAAAATTGTTTTGTAACAACAAACTATGTGCTACTTAAAATAAATCTCACTACATTTTGTTGAATAATTTTGCCTGAACCTAAGATAAGGGAAAGTTTTCTTGCATGAATTATTCTCGCAAGTAATTGGTCTCAAATGAGAACTTTCTTGCATGAAATTTTTCTTTCTTCAGATTTTCTGTCCAAAACTTTTGTATCATATGATTTTTATAGCATGCAATTTTTTTTTGCATGAAAATTTTCTCGCATGAAATTTTTCCTAATAAGTTTTTTTGAAGCATAAAATTCCGAACAACAAAAAATTCTCTCGCATGTAAGAAAAACACAATAAAATAAATTTAAATATCCCAAGAAATTGAAAAAAATACCCACAAACTTAGAAACAATTTGCATCAAAACTTATGTTAATAAAGTTAATGAAAATTTTTAAAACAAAATAGACTGCTTCTTTAAAATCCACCTTTATAAACCGACAAATACATTCATGTAGTGCAATAAGCTGCAACTTACAGCTACGACATCATGAGCAGATGAACATGGTTAAGCAGACTAAAGATTTTTTCTTCTTTTGGAATCTAAGAAAAACCGCATGCAACTCGTTACATACTCAAAGACACGAAAAATTTAAAATTGAAAAAAAAAAGAAAATAAAGAAAAAAAGTTTAATAGTGAATGCACTGAACTCTAACTTACTTCATTATGGGTTAAACATAAAAAAAAAAAACAAAAATGTTAAAAGTAAAAATCAACCTGATCAGGCAACTTCCTGTCATATACATGTCAGGCAAAAGCAAGCAACAGACAGTCAAGTCAAAACTGAGTATGGCAAAGACTTGTTTCAATGCAAAGTACAGTAAAGAGCACAAATGAAACCACAAGAAGTAAACGCAAAATTGTGTACGTGTTAGTAATCTGGAGAGAAAATTGCTTCAAAATTATATGCAAAAATTGTGTACATTTTGCACTGCACTGTTCTCTCGTTATTCATAATGTAACCAACAAATTTTCATTTTCTACGAGTTGAGTACAAAATTTTTCACATATTTGTCTACTCCGCACCAGAAGACAAAGCTTCACAACATCAAATCTAGAGGTATAAAATAATGAAAGAAAAAATGGAGACATTATCAGCAACAAGCGGTAGCTGGAATATCACCAGCAACATACATATCTTTATACAGCATTATTACGTTAGCAGCATAGAGTTTTTACTGAAAGCTAAAACTTTAAGAGCAACAGCAGCAGCAGGTGTCTGTTGTTAGTTGTATGCAACATGTAATGATGATGCTTTGTTATGTTACTGTTGCTTTTGTCGCTGCTGTTAATGATGATTTTGCGCCACTGATGTGCATGATGAAAAATAGTTTATTAAATTTTTACTAAGGGAAAAATTTATGCACTTATACACTCTACTTATGGTTTTGCATTTTTCATATGCTTTGTCTGTAACTTTATTTGGAGTTATATTTTTAACTTAAAAAATATGGTTAAGCTTTGTGGAAATGATTATGAGCAATATTTTCTTCTTTTCTTGGCATTTATTTTACATATGTGAGTTATTGAAGCAATTTTTTAGCTATATCTTACATTTTTGAAATACAGCACTCATAAAAAAAAATTATAAATTCTTGGATTATGCATGTTATGAAATATGGTGAAAATACATATTTCGCTATATATATATCTCTAGCTGATAAAATAACCTTCTGTAAACTGAATTCTTTAACAACTAATGAAAAAAACAAAACAAATTTCAATGCACCCTATGTCACTAATCGAAGATATATTGATACGGCGTGAGTTTCTTAAGTGGTAAAAAACTGATTCGTAGAGCCATGAAGAAAACTGTTTGGCTCTCGGGTCAATGGTCATTTTTTGCATGTTTTCGAGAAGTGTTAGAATGCATGATGTGAAATATAATGAAAATAATTGTTTTGCTATCTCTACCTGATGTAAGACCTTTTACGAGACTGACTATTGCAAAAGCTTATGCAAAAATCATAGTAAAATAAACTTAAATACGCCCTGTGAAACTAATCGAAGTGAATTCATAACATTTGTACAAAACGAAAAATATGAAGTGAATCATATGGAAACTTTTTCGCCCCGAAATAATGATGAATATGAGCAAATATTTTTATGAGGTACTAGAATATTTGTGATTAAATTTGGTAAAAATAACTATTTTTCTGTCGCTAGCAGATGCAATAACCTTTCGCAAAAAATTATAGCAAAATTAGTTTAAATGCACCCTGTGCTATTTACTGAAGTAGCTTCCAAGCATTTGAAAAACTGAAAAATATACGTATGAGTAAGTCTTTCACGTGGTGAAAAGCATCTACTGAAATTACGAAGTAAACCATTTGTCACTCGAGTAAATATGTCCGTAGAATTCTGTGAGGTTTTACAACGCATATTAAGAAATATGATGAAAGTAAATATTTTACTTTTCTAGTCGATATCTAAACCTTATAGATTAGGGTGGGCCAAATTGTATGGACGAAATTTTATCGACCTCGGCTACCCCCCTATGTAAAAGTTCATTCGATTCTATGAATATTTGCCCAAGGAACTATACCTCTGCGTTCAGCTTTAGTTCGGCGAATTTTTGATCGAAAATTTCACCTTTTACTAATTTTTTTTTTATTTTCATACAAAATTTTTAAAATTTTTATAAAATCAAAAGTAATGTCATTACATGATTTGGCTGGTATTCTGTCAGTAATCAATTAAATTGGGTTCTGTTTACATAAAAAGTTTACTTGATGGTGTGGAATTGATGCTATATATTTAAAAAAGTGATATAGGTCAAAAAGCCGATTATTTTGACCGACATTCAAAATAAACGATTCATATTTTTGGATGCATTTGTTCAAACAAAATACGAACCTAAGCTAAAAGTTCATTCAATTCCATGAACATTTGCCCAAGAAACCGTACCTCTACGTTCAACTTTAGTTCGGCGCATTTTCGATTGAAAATTTTACCTTGCGTTTAATATTCATTTTTATGCTTAATTTTCAAAATTCTTATAGAGCCAAAAGTAATATCATAATATGTTTTGGCTGTTATTCTGTCAGTAACCAATAAAATTGGGTTTTGTTTTTACGAAAAAATTACTTGATAGCGTGGAATTGATTATATTTATTTAAAAAATTATATCGGTCAAATAACCGATTTCAAAATAAACGAGTTATATTTTTACACGGATTTTTTCGATCAATTTTTAAATATTTTCATGGGTTTATTTAAATAAAACAGCAATCCAAGTGCTGTGTGACATTTATTGTTTGAAATATAAATAAATATAACCGATTTATTATAAACGATTCATATTTTTACATGGATTTTTTCAATCGAAACACCAACCCAAGTGTTTTTGGATGCTAGGATGCCAAATCTGACACTCATTTTTTTTTTTCAGGGCAACATGTAGTGGCAGTTTTAGGAAATAAATTAGCCACTTTTTTTAACTTAACAGAACAATATACCAAAAATCCATGTAAAAATATGAATGTTTATAATAAATTTACATAATTTGACCGATATAATTTTTTGGAATATATATAATCAATTTCACGCTATCAAGTAAACTTTTCGTTAAAACAAAACCCAATTTTATTGATTACTGACAGAATACCAGCCAAAACATATTATGATATTACTTTTGGCTCTATAAGAATTTTGAAAATTAAGCATAAAAATAAATATTAAACGCAAGGTTAAATTTTCAATCGAAAATGCGCCGAACTAAAGTTGAACGTAGAGGTACGGTTTCTTGGGCAAATGTTCATGGAATTGAATGAACTTTTAGCTTAGGTTCGTATTTTGTTTGAACAAATGCATCCAAAAATATGAATCGTTTATTTTGAATGTCGGTCAAAATAATCGGCTATTGGACCCATATCACTTTTTTAAATATATAACATCAATTCCACACCATCAAGTAAACTTTTTATGTAAACAGAACCCAATTTAATTGATTACTGACAGAATACCAGCCAAATCATGTAATGACATTACTTTTGATTTTATAAAAATTTTAAAAATTTTGTATGAAAATAAAAAAAAAAATTAGTAAAAGGTGAAATTTTCGATAAAAAAAGCGCCGAACTAAATTTGAACGCAGAGGTATAGTTCCTTGGGCAAATATTCATAAAATCGAATGAACTTTCACATAGGGGGGTAGCCGAGATCAGTTTTCAAATCGGCCCACCCTATTATAGATGCTGTCTATTTCAAAAGCAAACGCAAAAGTTATGCAAGCTAAAAATAGCAATGCACTCTGTGCCACTAACCTCAATAATTAAAAGTAATTGCACAAACCCAAAAATATCCGTGTGAGGCGAGTTGGCATATGTTGAAATAGAAACAACTGGAATCATGTAGAAAATTTTTTGGCTGCTGATTCAATGGTGATTATGTGATATGAGCTTATTTTGCAATAAGTTTAAAAACAGCTGAATACAGCTTAAAGAAGTATAAAGAGTTTTCAACAAGATCAATAGAAGTAATCTTTATTGCATACAAATATTTTTATTAGCAAGGCGACTTACGCTCATAAGCTATCCAAGCCAACCCCTATTGCACTTGAATGCTCTACGCATAATTTGGATAATAGCTTTACATTAGCATTAATTTGTTACATTTTTGCAGCAATAATACCTTGGCAAATATCGATTTATAACGTTAATACCTTCCGTTATTCCAAACAATAAAATCCATTACAAACTTCCTCTATTGCACTCAATAAACTTAACAAAAAACTTCACCAAAGTGCACTCCAACAAAACAAATAAAAAAAGAAAATAAAAATCATCCCCACCTAACCATTAAAGAAAAAAAGCTACTAAATCGATACCGTTTTCCGGTATTACCATGATTGCCCTTGCGCGCAGCACCGGCACCGGATGTATGCAAGTACATATATATCGTCGTCACACTACACTTTACTCTATTGTTGTGCATATCCTCAGGTGCATTGGGGCTACTGTTAAATGCATTGCAAGCAAGATTGCAATGCTGCGTAGCTACAGCACTGCAGCAAATCTTTAGCAATTGAAAACATTTTCATAAGCAAAATTTATTTGCCCAGTTGATATATGATTGTATGAGTACTAAGTGTGCCGTATGTATGTGTATGATGCTAACGAAGTAGTTTTCTTATGCGCCAAGGCAAGAGAAAAGGACACTGCAAGACATTGTGCACACACATAAATATATATAAAATGTATAAAATGGAAAAACCAAATTTCTCTTCTTCATAGTCCAAGGCTGAACAAAAGTAAATAAAGAAATTGAAAAAATATTGAATTGAAAAATGGGAAAAATCTTTACAACCAACGAAAAAAAAAAAGTTTGTTTTTCCTGCATGCAAAGCGGGTAATTTATATATTTGTATTGGTTAACAACCAACGCACGCACACACACATATATGCATGCACATGTGTAAACATATAGGTTTGCATATCCTATTCGGTATATGTCTGCCCTTGGCGAATAAAATATTATATGCATATTTTTATTTATACATCACCATATATGTAGTAGTACTATTTGCCAATTTGTAGCTTAAAGGTTTGAACTTTTTTTATTCTCTCTTTCTCTTCAATGGTAAATAAATTGAAATAAAAATGTACGACGAGTTGTGGAGGTTCTTTTTTTTTTTTTGTTTTGGAAAAAAAAAAGTTTGAAATTTATTTATTTTTTATTTGTCCATATTTTTATATTTTGCGTAAGAGTTTGTTCATGAAAAAGTTGGGTCGATTCATCATCAATTTCTGACAATTGCAACATTTTTTGGTTTTATCTAATTTGTTTAATTCTAACAATATTTCTTTTGAATTATGCTATGTCTTTCTTCTTTAGCAACAGTTTTCAACTCTTGTATCATTTTCTGACTTTTGCTCCACTTTTCGGTTTTTACATCATTTTTTGACTTTTGCAATATTTTTCTACTTTGTAACATTTTCGACTTAAGCAACATTTTCATACTTTGCTCTAATTTCGATTATTGCAAAATTTTTTGCCTTTTACAACATTAGGTACTGATTTTTGCAACATTTTCTGAATCTTGCAACATTATCTGATTCTTGCGACATTTTCTGACTCTTGCCCAATTTTTCTACTCTAACAAAATTTTTCAACTTTTGCAACATTTACTGACTTTTACTCCATTTTTCAATTCTTGCAACATATATTGGCATCAGCGACATTTGTTCGACTTTTGCAAAACTCTCTGATTTTTGCTCTCATTTTTGATTTTTACATTTCTCGACTTTTGCAACATATGCTGACTTTTGCAATATACACGTATGTTGACTTTTTCGATTTCTGTAACTTTTTTTCATTTTGCACCATTTATCGAATCTGGCAACATTTTTTGACTTCACTCCATATTTTGATTCCGGCAACATTTTTCAACATTCTCCGATATTTGCAACTTTTTTGATGTTTGCACTATCTTTTTGGCTTTTGCAATATTCTCCAATTTTTGCAACATTTTTCGGTATTTGCAACCTCTTTCTACTTTCTAATATTTTTTCGACCTTGCAACATTTTCTGACTTTTGCTCCACGTTTTGGTTTTTGCAAGGTATTTTGATTTTTGCATCATTTCTCAACTTCAAATTTGGCAACATTTTTTGACGTTCGCTTCATTTTTTTTTTTATATTGGCAAAATATTTAGTTTTTTGTTTTGCAAAATATTTTGACTTTTCTTCTTAGTATCATTTTTCAACTATGGCACCATTTTTCAGCTTTTGCAAGGTATTTCGATTTATGCAAAATTTTTCGACTTTTGTAATATTTTTCGACTTTTGCAACATCTTTCATGTTTAGCAACATTTTTCGAGTTTGGCACCATTTTTAAGCTTTTGCACCATGTATCGTTTTGCAACATTTTCTGACTTTTAAACCATTTTAAAATTTTTGCAACATTTTTCGACTTTTGCAACATTTTCTGGTTTTGGCTCCACTTTTTGATTTTTGCAAATTTTTCGAATTTTTGCAACATTTCTCATCTTCTGTAACGTTTCCTGACTTTTGCAACATTTTAAAATTTTTATAGGTACCTTTGTTCCATTTTGCAATATTTTTCGAACGATGCAACATTTTCTGTTATTTACTCCATTTTTCGATTCCGGCCACATTTTTCGACTCAAGCAACATTTTTCGATTTTTTCCACATTTTTAAATTTTTTCCACATTTTTCGATTTATTCGACATTTGTCGGTCTTTCAACAATGATTGTTTTTTTCACCATATCTCTCAAAGGGATGTTTTCCGTATGCATTTTAGTCGTTTGATACTATTGCATGGATATGCCCGGATAAGCATATCTTTAGATACTATGCCATATGAACCAAAATATTTGTATGCACTTACAGTATTGATTACAGGACGTATGAAAACTTTGATTCAATACAAACTTTTCCTTTTACCATGTTGAACTTTTCCGGTGGCATAAAATCGATGTGTGTTAGTGGGAGATGTAGGAAATTTATTTTACTGTTGTTTTGCGTTAACTAAAGGGCAGTAAATACTCAATTCTTTACATTTATTTTTTGTTGTTTTGTTCATTAAATTTTTTCGAAATTTTATGAAATTTTTAAAACTCGAATGGTAATTACTAAGACAAGGATTACAAAAACATTTTGAGTAGTTTGAATGAAATCGATTTATGTGGAATTTCAATATAAAACTATTAAGATAGAACCACAGAAAGGAGTATTCAATCATAAACGGTTGTATTCACTTTATCAAAGAAACGTAACAGGAGAAAAAAGGAAGATATAAGTGTATTCGCTTAGAAAACTTAAACTTAACCCCTTTCTTCCATAATCACAGATGCTACAAGTAGTTACAGAGATGTAGTATTTTATTAGCTTTTTTATAGTGCAATGCCCCTTTGTCCAACCTCTATCAAGAACTTTGCACACATAATCTTGACAGTACTAAATTTGAATAAGAATTAACTCACATCCTCACATAGAGCATCTTATGTATATGGGCAAATCCGAAAATAATCTCCTCTTATATGACCCAGTTTTTTAAAAAAAAATTTTTTCATGTACAATAACCAAATCTGGTGGAATTTATTCCTAGACGCATAAGCTGAAATTTCCAATAGGCGAACAAAAAAATTTCGACCTGAGGGGGTGTCAGGAGGTCGTTTTATCTGAAAATTTTGAGAAAATCGAGATTTTCGATAATATACGGGAGAGCACATATTTCAGAAGTAGTAGATATGTTACGGGGCACCTTTCCAAATATTCTGAAGTAAAATTCAAAAACATCGTATGTGGGTCGTGGCGACAGAATGGGTTAAAAAGTCTAAATCACTCATTACGGCCACATAACAGGTCCTAAAATTCTGAAAAAAATCAAGCAAGTTCCTTGATAAAATATAAATCGACTTTGCTCATGATATTTTTTAATCTAAGCGCCCCCTGCCGAGTAAAAAATGAAAAACGCTAAATTTTGGGTAAAAAATGCGATTATTGGCGATATGCGATCGAGCACACCATAGCGACACATAGGGTAAGATAGCGGGATATCTAACAAATATTCTAAAGTAAAATTCAGAAAAATCGTATGTGGGTCGTGGCGTCAGAATAGGTTAAAAAATTTAAATCGCTCATTACGGCCACGTAACAGGTCCTAAAATTCTGAAAAAAATCAAGCAAATTCCTTGATAGAAAATAAAGCGAATTTGTTTATGATGTTTTTTTAATTTAAGCGCCCCCTGCCGAGTAAAAAATTAAAAACGCTAATTTTTGGGTAAAACACGTGATTTTTGGCGAAAAGCGAAATTTTGAGTTTTTTCATTTTCTGCTCCAAATGAGGGGCTCAAATTAAAAAAACATCATAAAAAAAGTCGATTTATTTTTTCTCAAGGAATTTGCTTGATTTTTTACAGAATTTTAGGACCTGTTACGTGGCCGTAATGAGCGATTTAAACTTTTTAACCCATTCTGGCGCCACAACCCACATAGGATTTTTTTGAATTTTACTCCAGAATGTTTGTTAGATATCTCGCTATCTTGCCTTATGTGTCGCTATGGTGTGCTCGATCGCATATCGCCATTAATCGCATTTTTTACCCAAAATTTAGCGTTTTTCATTTTTTACTCGGCAGGGGGCGCTTAGATTCAAAAATATCATGAGCAAAGTCGATTTATATTTTATCAAGGAACTTGCTTGATTTTTTTCAGAATTTTAGGACCTGTTATGTGGCCGTAATGAGCGATTTAAATTTTTTAACCTATTCTGACGCCACGACCCACATACGATTTTTCTGAATTTTACTCCAGAATATTTGTTAGATATCCCGCTATCTTACCCTATGTGTCGCTATGGTGTGCTCGATCGCATATCGCCAATAATCGCATTTTTACCCAAAATTTAGCGTTTTTCATTTTTTACTCGGCAGGGGGCGCTTAGATTAAAAAATATCATGAGCAAAGTCGATTTATATTTTATCAAGGAACTTGCTTGATTTTTTTTCAGAATTTTAGGACCTGTTATGTGGCCGTAATGAGTGATTTAGACTTTTTAACCCATTCTGTCGCCACGACCCACATACGATGTTTTTGAATTTTACTTCAGAATATTTGGAAAGGTGCCCCGTAACATATCTACTACTTCTGAAATATGTGCTCTCCCGTATATTATCGAAAATCTCGATTTTCTCAAAATTTTCAGATAAAACGACCTCCTGACACCCCCTCAGGTCGAAATTTTTTTGTTCGCCTATTGCAAATTTCAGCTTATGCGTCTAGGAATAAATTCCACTAGATTTGGTTATTGTACATGAAAAATTTTTTTTTTAAAAAACTGGGTCATATAAGAGGAGATTATTTTCGGATTTGCCCATATCTGCTGGCCGCAAGTGGAAACTTCTAGATAGTTCTCGCAGTTGCTATGCAAATTGCCTTGTATGTAGTAAGTAAGCTCTTCGATTTTTCGGTAGGTAAGAAAAATTTCGTAATATACATTTCGTATTGTACGCGGTGGTTACGTTTGTTTATTTCTATACCCGTTTTATGTTGTTTGAGTCTTTAACAACATGCCAAATTTGCCAGAGACTGCACTTAAGCCTTTTTCACATTTAACATATTTTCCGCTACATGGCGCTGATGACAGACAATTACTGAACCAAACTCATTCCACACTAGATGGCGCTAATCACAGAAAGGTGCTTTTCTTTTGTGTTTGCTTAAAAGTTTTGCATTTCCTGAACTCTATATATAGCACATTCTTGTCGATACAAGAAAATTTTAAATGAAATTGAAATAAATTTTACTGAAAATAGCAAACTACAGGTATTTCTACTCCAAGCTACCATGGTCTGAACAGCAAAATTAAAAAAAAAAAAATATTATTGTAATTTTGTAAATAATGGCACTTATATCATAAATGAAATCTAAAAACCTTTAGAATTTACTAATTGATTTTTCTGTTATCGAAAAAAGAAAAAATTCTTATACCAAAAATAAGTTTCCATTTGAAATGTTTTCAGCTATTTACTATCAGATTTTTTGCAGTAGACACCTATAATTTTTTTTAATTTTCTCAGAGTTTTTGATGAAAAATATGCAAATCATTTGCTACATATGAAAATATATTACTTTTGTTTTTATTTTCCTTTTTTTTTTCACTCCAACACTTTGCTGTTTCATTCCCATAGAGCTGACTTTATACTCTGATGATGATACTTTCTACATGTGCTGTGGCAGCAGCAACCAGAGCGTATGAACAAACACAATTTTACTGATAAATAATAAATCTTCGTTGCAAGACAATTGACTTGAAATGTGTTGCATACAACTAGGAGCAGCCAGCATGCATGCACACTTGCACTTACCCGAAGCCACGTAAACAAACGGCTACATACAATAAAAACAACCATAAGGACAAATGAAGAGAGCTCTGCTACATTCTGGCAGTACTGTATAAAATATAACCCATAGAAGAAGATGAACGCCTGTATGAAAAATCTCAAGTTATTTACCATCACATTTGAATTTTCATTTTCATGCTGATGACGCTAAAACGCCGTTGTTGTAAGCAAAAAAGCAAAAACAAAAGAAACTTGAGAGAATGTAGCAATTTTCCAGCAATTTTCATTTAGAGAAAATTTGTTCTTACATTGATTTATTTCATGCAAATATAAAATAAATGCAAGCACATACATATACTTTAAAATATTCATATGTACTAGTGTGCATACATATATTTATGTATGTCTAAAACAAAGCAACATTTGCTTACTATAAGAAAATTACACAAAATGTTGCATACTTTTCAGCATTTGCTTTTACTTTTTGTTTATGTTGTACCTTTTCGTAGACGACAAGTCAGTGCTGCTGGTACCGTTTACAAAAGGACACTACGCGTCGGTGAGAGTGAGAGATAGCAGTAGCTGAAAAGAATGTCATTTGACAGTCTACTGATGTGAGACTCATTTTGCAATGTCATTCTATTGCTGCTGCATCTGCTGCATTCTCAGTGACAAACAGGTGAAGCCGGTGTTAAGAAGCAGCAAATGGCATAAAGTCAATTCAGAGGCAAGGAAAAGAAAAGCAAAATATTCATGAAAGTAGAATATAAAGACATTGAAAATATGCAAAATACAAGTAGTAGTTGTCAGAAAATTAAAAAATCTGTGGAACTCTTTAATTAAATAGTTCTTGACTACATATTTACGCAGCACAAAATGTCTTAGAAGACCATCAACAATTTGAAAGTAGTAAAGAACTTCATATATAACAACAGAGTAAAGAAAATTGCAATTCTTTGAAGTTCTCAGGATGCTTTAATTAAATATTTAACTTTGTACAGTCAAGGGTTAAGAGTTATCTCAAAAATTTGAATATTTTCCTAAAAACTTAACTATACAGTTTGGATAAAAAGAAAGAAAAAGTTATAAGTTTTTCAAGCCCATCTTTATTTTGTGACAACCTGTTTTTATGCTTGCAAAATTAAGATAAACAGCTCTACGAACAGCGCAATCAAATTAAACTGAGTTACTGATCAAAAACCAGCGCCATCTATTGAAAATTTGATATCTCACTTGAACTTGTTTTTACAGGAAGAATAGCATAGCTGTCGCAAAAACCATCAATAAAGTTTTAATAATGTCCTGCAAAAAATTATAAAAGCGCAACATTTACAGAAGTTTGGTTCTACAAGAAAGTTTTTTCAGCTGACTCAAGAACAATCACGAAGGTTCTAAGTATGCGAAATAAAAAGATGAAGTTATTTGAAGTTCTGAAAATGCTTAAATAAAACCAATCATTAAATATTTAAGCACTTACTTGTGTAAAGTTAAAGGCTAATATTAAGCTTAAAATTTGCATATTTTCTATGAAATTTAATTATACAGGGTATGTAAATCTAAGCCACATTGTTTATTTTAAGCCAACATGTATTTGTTATAGCAAAGTTAAGATAAACAACAAAAGTGAATATTCATTTCAACTCAATCTGATAAGCGCCATCTATTGCTGGCTAAATTCAGCTAAATAATCAACAAAAATCAGCGTCATCTAGTGACAAATGCATTGTCTCATTTAAATTTGTGATCCCGTTTAAGAGAAACAAATAATAAAACGTAAAATGAGTACAGAAATAAACAAAAGTAACAATCAGACGCTACAAGATGGTTTGCACAGTTCAAAACTATATCTTTGTAGTTGCAACAAAATGAATAAGGCATGTTTCTACAAAAAGTATTGCGTAGCTGTCATAAGAACCATCGATAAATCTCTAATTTGTATTTCCATTAAAAAAGAATAAATGCTCAAAACTTACTTACTAAATGTACGAGAACGTTTGTATGGTTTTCACAAAAAACATCAAGGAGGTTCAAGTTATGCCTAACACAAAAAATAATAAATGCGCTAAATTTGTGTAGCTGTCACAAGAACCATCAAAAATATTTGAAATTCACCCAGTGAAAAATTATATTAAAATTGAAGATAACGAGAGAATTAAAGACCTTCCTTCAGTAATGATCATGATTATTTTTGTTAAAGTTGATGAGATTTGGGGTGGAATGCGAGTAGTTGGTGTCGGAAGTTTTCACTATTTCGTACAATTCTTTGAGTTGAAGAAAGTATATACAATCAGCACTGGGAGAGCAGAAATCTCGACTGCATCTTCTGTATGAAACAATTCTACTTCATAGTCTCCACGGTCACTGAACTCAGATTTCACTTCTTCAACCTGTTATATATATGTTGAATTAGCGCCATCATTAAGTACCGTGATTGATTTTCTTGGGGATTTTATGGACCCGCGCCATCTAGTGACAACAGTATTGCCTAAAACCATAGGGTCTTTAAACAAATACTTCCCAGTCTTTAAATAAAGCTACACATTTTTGTTGCATACTTTTTGGCATACTTCAAAAATCATACAAAGAATTATAAAATTTTATAATAAAAATTTTAAAGTTTTCTTTCCGTTTAACAAACAGAAGCAAATCCTTGAACTTTTCTTATTTGAACTCCTACAATATTTTTTACTCCTTTTTATCTTAAATGCATTTTTATTGCACTTTTAAATGGCGTGCCATGTACGCGCCATTAAAACCAAAGTGTGCCTGAATCAAACAATGCTAGACTCTGGTAAGACATATGCAACACATACCTATATACGTAGGTTATTCAATAGAAGTCGTGTGTCTGTCTGGGTGTTGGAAAATCCATACATGCGAAGCAAACACGCATTTGAACAGCCATTGAACACGTTGTTGGCGTTAGAATTGAAATAAATGTGGTCGTCAAGACATAACACGTTTGAACTTTGTATAAAAAAGTAGAGCGTGCATATGGCTTGAAGAATATGCAGTTGTTGCGCAGAAGATTTACAGATTTTTACAATTCAAAATGAAAAGTTTTAAAAAAATATTTCTGATAAAGTTTTTTCTTAAAATTTTTGAAATTTCTCTGAAAATAACAACAACAAAATCAGCTAAACTATCGACATAACTAAAAAACTCCAAAATAATTGAAGCCTAAAAGCATGCAAGCATTTTCGTTAACTGCTGAGTAAACATTTTAGCAAAATAGTTTTCTGTGCACCCTGTAATGTGGAGAAAAAACAACCGAAAGAGTTGATAATTTAACGCCATCTAGTTACAGACGCAGACATTGAGAGTAGTAGGGAGGGCGGGCAGAAGCTGTTATAAAAGATGCTGAACACAGTTAAGCAGTTCCGTAATTGGTTTGATTACAGTGCAAAAAGGTTGAGTTGTTGAGTTTGTAAAAAAATTGACACAGTGAAGTTAAAATTTAAGTAAACATTAAGAACAGAGTGTTGTATAGTTTTAAGGAATTTATACAGTTCAGTATTAGTTTTACTACTGTGAAAAAAAAAAAAAATATAGTAGAGTAATAAGTATTATCTACGTAAAGGAAAAAGTAAAAAAGTGTTAACAACAATGTGTGCTCAAACTATAAGGGACTACGATAATTATGAGAATAAATATGAAGTAATAAGGACGATTCCACTGAAAAATATAAAAAAAAAACATCCAATGAAAAGCGTCCAAAAAAACATCCAAAAAACCTCAAAAACAAAATGCATCCAATGAAAAACATCCAAAAAAACATAAAAAAAACATCAAAAATTTTTGAACATTTTGCTAATGGAAATGTTTTTTTTATTCGGTGTTTTTATTTTTGAATGCTTTTTTCTTTCGGATGTTTTTATTTTTGGATATTTTTGATAATCACAGATAAGGACATATCAAAAAGCTGGAATTATTTGTGATTTTGATTGCATCGCAACATATCATTTGAACTCTTTAAAAGGAAAAAAAACTTGTATAAAGACTTAAATTCCTAACAATTCATACATATAACCTGAATGAACTTTCAGCCAAACAGCTGACAAAGCATTCCTTCATATGTACGAAGTATCCTTGCATAACAAAGTGTTGAAACCTGTAAACCTGCATTTGATTGCGGCAAAGAATTTGAAAGGAATTTGACATGCATAGAAACATGCAAATGATATAAATCATAAACTTTCATTTCAGTGAAAAAAAAAAAAAAAACAACTCAAACATTAAAATGAAAATTATTTTATGCAACAACAACAAAAAATGTCACTGAAACTTTAATAATTACAAATAACTTTGACATATCAAAGTTACATACTTGCATGTCATTCTGCAATATGTTGCGTGATACATTCAGGATATGGTTTGAAGGTTTAAGTCTTTAAAGAAAAATAAATTGATTTTTTTGCAGCAGAATATTTAAAGCCCTAATTTCCTCGGTTTTTGTTTGAAATCAGATTTCATTTTCTACTTTCCTTTATACTTTTGTTGCATTTTTGTTTAAAACTAATTACTTTCAGTAAAATATTTCAAAACAGTAATCAATTAAAATCACTACTTACATATCCATAAAAAATATTTTCCAACAAAAAACAAAACAAAAATCAAAGTTAAAGTCGGAAAAGAAAATCTCAAGGTTGTAATCTCTATTTCAAACCAGTGCGAAATAATGAAAACTTTACCAGAGATTTTTTAATTTTCTTATAATTCCGTAGTAAAAAGTTTAAAATAGCGCGAAAACGATTTTAATGAAATTACACAATCAAACAAAAGAAGTGTACGTACTCCTACATAAGCATATACCCGCGCGCATTTACAAGTAATTTAGTATGTGTACGCCTTTAAGAAAAAGGTAGTGGTAACTTTTTGTAACATGTAAGTCTTCTTTCCGTTTTTTGAGAAAGAAACAGAAAAGTAAATCTTATGAAAATACCACACAGAAAAAGTATTTAAGGTGCACTTCAAATTGTTTAAAGTTTCAGGCTAGAACTTTACATATTCTTCTTCACATAATATAAACTCAAAAAGAAAATCGTCTCCCTCAAATGCAATATTTTGTGATTACTTTCATAATCCTTTTTTGTTTTATTGATTTCGTTCACCAGCGTTTGCTAGAAGTGATGTATACTTATGTTGTAAGGGAGCTATTGGCTTTGAAAGATTTCATTGTACACGTAAAAAGGAATATATAAAAATTATCAGAAATGAACTGTAAAATGCGTGCAAGCGACTGATCTAGGTATTTTTGTGAGTAAGATCAGGAAAAATTAAGCAGCAGCGTTAATTTTATACCAAATAAATGATTAAATTTCTTACCGAAATTTTGAAAATTTACGGCCATTTTTTTAAAAATCTTAAAGGTTGATTTTCTCAAAATAATAATTTTTTTTCGAATTTCTTTTTACAGAAAGGTGAATAAAAAACAAATGTTTCCCAAAGATAAAATTTGCTTTAAGTGCTTGTCAGAGCCAAGGTAACTTTTTTCTAAAAAGCAACTTTATTTTGTGCTTTGATTTACACCCACTAGGTGGAAAAAATTTCAAAATAGAATAATATAACTTCACTAGCTACCAACAAAAGACGTGCCAAGTGGTGTTGTGGTGTGAGCTTACCTACTTTTCCATGTTTTTGAGTAAAAAACACCAACATTACAAAAGTAAGGCAAAAATACATAGGAAAAAAACCAAAAAATTGGTAATTTGGTTTTCAATACGAAACAACAAAAAATTAATATGGAAGAACAACTTAGAAAATACAAGGTAGGTATCAATCAAAATCAATAAATCATATGAATATTGACTTTGAACAATCTTCTAAATTAATTTTACCAAAAAAAAATTTTTTTCTAAAGGAAATTTTGATGAAAACCATTTGTTTTTCAGAAGAAAGGTGGATGAAAAACAATCATTATTAGCTTCCAGCAATGAGAACACATTGATGGTCGGAGCTTACTGTTCAGTGTTTTTGAGTAAAACAACAATAAGAACACAAAAAACAAGGCAAAAATACACATAAATAAAAAAAGGCAAAAAAAATGTATCGGAAGGCTGGTTTGCGTTACTAGTTTCGGGACCCACCACAGGTCAAAATTGACTATAATAAGTCAATTCCTCATCAGACGCTTTGCCGACATCTTATTAAATTCTGCAAGCATACTTTATTTAAATTTTAGCATAGATTAGACGAGAATCACAGCTACAGGAAAAACACTGCACATGAAAAAATTAAAATTTCTTTGTTTTTTCCCTTTATATGCATTGCCCTGCCGTTGTGAGTCAGTAAGCCCCGACCATCAATGTATCTTCATTATTGGAAGCTAATAATGTAAATCATCATCTGTTCCAAAAACTAAAAAATTAGAAAAACAATAATTTTTCAAGAGATTTCCGTAAAAATATATTAAGAAAAAAAAAATAAAAAAAATACCGCTTGTAACGCAGAGAAGGAGGAATGGCAGATATAGAAAAGTGTATATATTCTTTATCACCGTCACTTCCCGATATAGCCATGTCCGTCTGTCTGGCTGTGTGTGGAAATACATTTTTTGGGAAAACTGAGCAAGATAATTCACTAAAATTTAGTGCACTGCCTTCGACGTCAAAGTTAACTCGTGGGATTCAAAATGAGCAAAATCGGTGAACGGACACGCCTACCGCCCATACAAAAAATACATTCAAAGTTCAACTTTAGGAGTATTTTTCACGACAATGCAACCAAAATACACATAAATACTACGAAATGTAAGCGAAAGCTTTAAAAAAATCCCAGAAAATTTGGATAAGAGGGCGTGTTTTGAGATAATAGAACCACATTTTACTCAGACACTAAGAACTATAAATGCAAGCTCTCAACAAAATAAATTGGGTTAAGTCAGGCAAGTGGGCGTGACAGCTCCCATATAAGCAAAAGTTTCAAAATGCTATACTGAAAAAGTTTTTTGAGGCTAAATTTCACTTCAATACTAAAGACTATAAGTGCACGCTCTAAGCTTAAACTGGGCAAACTCAGACAAGAGGGCGTGACACCTCCCATACAAGCAAAAGCTTCAAAACGCTATACTGAAAACTTTTTTTGAGATAGTCCAACCAAATTTCTCTTAGACACTAAGTACTATATATGCAAGCTCTGAGCAAAAACTGGGTAAACTCTGACAAGAGGGCGCGACACCTGCCATATAAGCAAAATTTTTAAAATACTGTGGTGTAGGGCATTTAATGTTTGGCCAGGCCAGCTTGAAAAATAAAAGTTTTTGTTGGCAGACACTTTTAAAATAGTTATAGTTCGGTATAAAAAAAATGAGTTGAGTTTTAAGCAGACTATGCTTACCATGAAAACAACGTCATAAAAAGTAAGAAAACTCATTCCTGCCACTTCAATCGTAATGCATAAGGTAACTGCAATATTGTAAGTTGGTAACTAAAAAATTATTCAAATCTAATAATTTTATCAGGACTGTCTTTAAGAGTTATAATTTTTGCATTAATGGAAGAAAAGTCAGACGATTTATTTAAATGTTTTTAGAAGGTGAAATTTTTAAGGATATGAGCCTTTATTGGAATAGCTTTACGAATTAAAGTTAGAGAAAAGACTTCCTGGTAACCTTGCATATACATATATCAAAATATTTGAGTTCAAAGGAAGAAGTTCTTCTTGCGAGCATTGATTTGCAGCCTTTGAAGATGATAATATTCATTCTTCGCACTCAAATATAATTTTTTTATTGTTTCATTTAAATCGCTGTGAATCACCCTGACGCTCACATACGCCATCCATATCCAGTACATATCCTGCCAAAAGGCGTGACGTGTTGTTTATGTTGACTGCAGCGGTAAACCGCATACTTTGCTACGCTGTTTTTATTTTTACTAATGTGCGCTGTGTATGTTAGTCCTGGTACGAGTATTTACATTTTTCTTTAAAAACAGTTTCTCATTGTATGTATCCGTATGTAGGTATGGTGCCTTTTTTGTGTGAGTTTTAATTTTACTTTATTTTACGCCAAAACTTATGCTCTTCATTTTTAGCAGCTGAAAAAAGGAAAAAATTTGCTTTTTGTTCTCATCCTGCCACTTTTAATATGTGCGCCAATTTCTTTGTAGCTGTTAAAGTTTACGAAAAAGGTTACCTACATAAGCATTTGGCAGTGGGGTCTCACAAAGAGTGCAAAACTTAAATAAAATAAAGTTTAAAATCTTAATAAAAAAGATTTTCCAGAATTAAAAATGAACTTTTATTAAAGTTCATTGGAAGAAAAACTTTGCAATTTAATTTTGTGTATTTATCGCTTTAATTAAAGTTGATCGCCTAAAACTATGCAATTTTAAATACTTTAGCTTTTACTATATGTGGGCGGTTTAAAACTAAGCTTGCTTATAAGTATACTTTTAGGCGCTAGCTTAAGCTTTAATAAGCAACTGTTGGCTCTTCGCAGTCTAATTTTGTTTTGTGCTTAAATTTATGGTAACTTTTTGCAAAAAATTGTATGTTCAAAATCCTTTTAAAATTTTATATTACCAAAAGCATGCCTCTCAACTGCATATGGGTGTAATATAAAGCGCTGCTACTTATATATAAACACGCATATTTCTATATATGTATGTATATGAGTTGCGTTCGTTCATGTATGTAAGGAAACGCTAACAGCAGCACTTGCATAAAAAATTCCCTTTGATAACTGATTTGTTGCAGCAGCAGCAGATTTTTAAACGTTCATTGCATACAAACTTCTGACAGACATATGGGGAGATCCTACTTTTCAGCATCAACATCATCAGCATTAGCATCATATGAAAGTCACTTTATTGCTATGGCACATGAGTAGGTACCTACATACGATAAGTACAAGTACACAAAAAAACTAAAGTAGTAAATTTAAAATGCTTGATTGCTGAGTGAAATGAATTTGCGTATCAAATGTTAAAGCTAACAACATGATCCTTAACTTAGGGGATATAAGCAACAAATGCTGTTGTAGTTGTAGTAGTAGTGCAGTATGTTTCTTTGTATTGCTTTACTTTGCTGTGCATTTACATTTGCACATGTTGCATTTACAATAAAGTCAATACTGGAAAAAAATTTTTGTAGGGTGACTTGAAATTTCAGATTTCCAAAAATTTAGTCCTATATCATTAGAGATTGGCCCTATGCTCCTCCTAGGAGTTAAAGGAGAATACATACATACTACATTAAAGATAGAATTTTAAACTTGAATTCATATAAAAGTCCAAGAAAAACATTTTAAAGATTTTAAAATAAAAATGTCTTAAAAATAGTTTTACATTTTCTCGAATAGTAGAACAGATATTTTTACTTACAGCTTGATTCACTCACTATCTTTCCGAAATAGCTCACAACATGAAAATTGGTTGAGAAATGTTCAGGTAATAGAAAATTTTATAAAGCCTTATCAGTCAGTTTTTATGTTTTGAAATGTTAAAAAAAATTCTTGATACCTTAGCTTTTTAAAATATCGTCTTGATTTTGAAGTCATGATGAAAAATTATATTGTTTTCTATTCATAAAAAAATATATTAGAAAATCTAGAGCGTGGACTATGGAGATTTGTTACATGAAAATAACTAAAATTAATACTTCGGAACAGATACCAAAGCACTTAATCTATACATACAGACTAATTTATTACATTTTTAAAATAAAACAGACCATGAAAATCACATTAAACATCCATTAATTTTGAGCGTTGCCATATGGCACAAACAATCAAGGTTTTGAAAAACAATTGCGAGTATGCGAAAATTCACCTTAGTTCAATGAAAACTTTTTTGATATATGCATAAAACTTCAAGATTTCAATGTTTGATAAATTCATATGGAACATATTAAACAGTAATTTTTAAAAATTTTTAACAACGGACGCAAACAAGTGTTCACATGGAACATGGAAATTTCCAGATATATAATTAAATATTTTCATATATAAGCATGTATATTAGAGAGGATCAAATTTTTTTTCCACTTGCTTTCATTCAGTTTCAGATTCTCCGTTAAAATCTAAGTTAAAAACTTTTTGGGACCATATATCTGCGGTGAATTTCGACTCAGCCAAAAATCGTTTGAAGTTTTGGGTTTCTTTCGCTGTTGCGAGATTGTCTTTGATAATTTATAACTTCCGAACAACTTGTTGTATTGCTATGATTTTAGCACCGTTAGAAAGGTGTTGTTGCGTAGTAAGAACGTTTTGTCTAATTTATTGAAAAAAATTATCTGGTTCAAAAGTTATGACCTTTTGAATGAAAATATATAAAAACTTTATACAAAATGTACCAAAAATTTCATCTTTTTTAAAAAAAAAAAATATACTTTTAAATTTTTTTATAGCGTATAAAAAGAACTATCAAGAGAGGGTCTATTCATCCAGATACGGCTAGGCATTTCCAAGTTATGACCTTTTGAATAAAAACAAATACAGACTTCATACAAAGTATATTAGAAATTTAATCTTCCAAAAACAAAAAAACCGTTATTTTTGAATTTTTTTCTATAGCTCATTAAAACGCCTTTCCAACGCAGTCCTGTTCTTTAAGATACGGCTAGCAATTCCAAAGTTATGACATTTTGAATCAAAGCATACATTTTCTCTATAATACTTGATTTTTCGAACTTTGAGCCATTATAGCACCGCTTAGTGACCCAACTTCAAAAAATCCTTTGGTGGTTTTTTTCTACTAATTAATGGTAATCGAAAGTGCTACACAAGAACTTATAAAAAAAAAAAAAAAAATTTTTTTTGTTCAACTTTGTTTTAAATATTTTTTCACTCAACAGTTCTCATCTGCTCTCATTCAAAATGTCATAACTTTGGAATTGCTGGCCGTATCTTAAAGAACAGGACTGCGTTGGAAAGGCGTTTTGATGAGCTATAGAAAAAAATTCAAAAATAACGGTTTTTTTGTTTTTGGAAGATTAAATTTCTAATATACTTTGTATGAAGTCTGTATTTGTTTTTATTCAAAAGGTCATAACTTTGAAATGCCTAGCCGTATTTGGATGAATAGACCCTCTCTAGATAGTTCTTTTTATACACTATAAAAAAAAATTTAAAAGTATATTTTTTTTTTAAAAAAGATGAAATTTTTGGTACATTTTGTATAAAGTTTTTATATATTTTCATTCAAAAGGTCATAACTTTTGAACCAGATAATTTTTTTCAATAAATTAGACAAAGCGTTCTTACTACGTAACAATACCTTTCTAACGGTGCTAAAATCATAGCAATACAACAAGTTGTTCGGAAGTTATAAATTACACTAGTTTACAGCCAAAATTCCCAGCGAATGCCGTTACTCATTTTATATGGAAAATGGGCTGCTGATTCCGAAAATCGCATTTTTTTTTTTTTATTTCGTGTCGTTTTCGAGATATCGGTCATTTTCGGTTTTTGGACCAAAAAAAAAAGATAGTTCCATTAAAATACAAATATCTCAAGAGTTAATATTTGTCTTTAAACAAATAATATGTCATATTAATGGTAATTAAATTACCTACAAATGAAATCCACATCACTTTTTGGTTGGTTGGTTAGTTTCGGTGAAATAAATTGATTTCTAAAAAAAAAATTTTTTTTTTTCGAAAAAATTAAGAAAAAATCAAATTCAACTTCAAATTTATACAAGAAGACATAACTTTTTTATAATATTTTTTTTTTTGTATCATAGACTATATATTTGTGAAGAAAATAAGATATCATTTAAGAAAATCGATGGAAAAATGCAAAAGTTGTATACAATCCATTGATAAGTTACCAAAATGCGTTTTTCCCTATTTTCCGTTTTTTTGTAATAAACTGTTCGAAAATTTGAAACTTTTTGTAAAATAAATTAGAAAATTCAAAAAATTCTTAAAGAAGGCATTAAAAGGAAATACTCGTGCCTCGCCGTTTTTCCCTAGCACGTCAGGTTTTTTTTTTAATCGATTTTTGAAGTTTTTTAATCCACTGTACATGAAAAAACAGAAATAACGCATTCTTGTGTTAAATCGATGAATTTAACTATATGATCTTTACATCTGAGGTGTATTATGTGTTCAGTAACCTTATGCAGGATACTGCGAGGAATATTTTTGTAGAAAATTTTAACCCTCTAAAACCCTCACATGTGGGTCATTTTGACCCCCGCATGAAGGTCATTTTGACCTACATGTGGGGGTTTGAGAGGGTTAAAATTGTCTACAAAAATATTCCGCGTAGTATCCTGCATAAGTTTGCTGAAGACATGATACACCTCAAATGTAAGGATCATATAGTTAAATTCATCGATTTAACACAAGAATGCGTTATTTCTGTTTTTTCATGTACAGTGGATTAAAAAACTTCAAAAATCGATTAAAAAAAAATCTGACGTGCTAGGGAAAAACGGCGAGGCACGAGTATTTCCTTTTAATGCCTTCTTTAAGAATTTTTTGAATTTTCTAATTTCTTTTACAAAAAGTTTCAAATTTTCGAACAGTTTATTACAAAAAAACGGAAAAATAGGGAAAAACGCATTTTGGTAACTTATCAATGAATTGTATACAACTTTTGCATTTTTCCATCGATTTTCTTAAATAGTATTTTATTTGCCTAACAAATTTATAGACTATGATATAAAAATACAAAATGATTTTTAAAATTTTTTTTTCTTGTAAAAATCTGCAGTTGATTTAGACTTTTTTGTAATTTTTTCGGAAAAATATACTCTTTTTTTCAGAAATCAATTTATTTCATCGAAACTAACAAACCAGCCAAAAAGTGACGTGAGCATCATTTGTAGGTAATTTAATTACCTTTAATATGACATATTACTTGTTTGAATACAAACATTGATTCTTGAGATATTTGTATTTAAGTGGAACTATCTTTTTTTTTTGGTCCAAAAACCGAAAATGACCGATATCTCGAAAACGACACGAAATAAAAAAAAAAAAATGCGATTTTCGGAATCAGCAGCCCATTTTCCATATAAAATGAGTAACGGCATTCCCTGGGAAAAAAAATTTTAATCATTTGTAAACTAGTGTTATCAAAGACAATCTCGCAACAGCGAAAGAAACCCAAAACTTCAAACGATTTTTGGCTGAGTCGAAATTCACCGCAGATATATGGTCCCAAAAAGTTTTTAACTTAGATTTTAACGGAGAATCTGAAACTGAATGAAAGTAAGTGGAAAAATTTGGCTTGGAACAAATTGATCCTCTCTAATGTATATAGACTCATCAGAACTATTTTAGTTAATTCTTGTCAGTAGCCACACTCGAACCCTTGACTCCGTATTTCTAATGAAAGAGAACGTGGTGTTTAGCTATGTAAGCCAACATCAAGTTCAAAATCCACCCTACAAGAACGCTCTATGTATAGATCATAAAGCTCACCTGGCGACGTCTGTTGTGAAAAATTGCTAATTGTTTTTAGTTGGTAACACACTCTGGTTTTGAGAAATGATACGCTAGCTACAATTAAAAAACCCGAGGGGAGGTTCAAGTAGAGACATCCTATATGTAGATAGGAAAATGAGATATGTATTATAAAAAAAAATTTTCGTTGTTTCGGTGGATAAAAAGATATACAAATTCAAAAACTTCTTTGGCCTTTTGGCAATATACACGCGGTTTTTTCATATTATTTAAAAAAACTTTGAACTCAATTTTATGAAATTTCTTTCAATTCCCATGTTCCTTATGGCTCATGCGGAAGGTTTGGCAACATCACATCATCTCAAATGCCAAATTACTTCTAAAATTCAACCAAATACACAAGGAAATGAGATCAAGTTATTCGCAAGGAGCTGGATAAAACATAATCTGCGGAAACCACACTACGAGGTCTGCCGCCAAGGCTTTGGATTTAAGCCTCAAGGCAATAGACGTGGTAGGCCAAAAGTCAAATGAAAATATTTATTGAAGATAAAAATTCAAGAATCACTGATTTGCGTACTATCCAATAAATGTATAATTGATAACATCGAAAAGTCAAATAATGGGGACGAAAAGGCTTTAGAATTTTTTAGCGAGTTTCCAGATGCTGGTGCATTATCGGGAGAGCAGAGTGCAGATGATGGCGTTTTTAAGATAATAAATGGTATAGGAATCAACTTCAAGGCTTATGTCATTTAATTTTGAAGAAGCAATGAAATTTAAAAGGTTCCTTACTCTGTGAATAAGAACCGAGGTTACTTACTGGTATTTTGCCCTTGCAAATTTTTACTGCAAAGCGAACGACCAGCAGAGAACTCTATTGGGCTACAAAAGAACCATGAACCAAAAAGAAGAAAATGCAAGACATGATACTATTATTCTTTATTCGAAAAATGTCGAAATAATGACATTTTCTTGGTCGAAATTGTAAGACCATAGGTCGAGTTATTTGTAAAAAATATAATGTCGGACTTTGTTTAAAATACATGTTTCAAAACATGGATTTTATTTCATTGTAATAAGTTAATTTTTTTGATAGACCAGTCAATTGAGATGTGATGCTAGCACTAATTTCAAGGTGCATAAAACCTATACCAATCGTTAGAAAATTTTCCTCTGAACAACATATCAAAACAAGACCCCTAAATTTTTACGGGTAATTATGTAAATTAGGGTTCTCCATATGAAGGAGCACCTAAAAAAATGTTGATGTTTCTGTTTTTCGTAATATTTGATTAAGCTTTATCTTTATATGTCCTCAATCCAGATAGAAAATATTTTGTCAATAAAATTTCTGGTTAGCTAGAGGACTTTAAATTTGAATTTAATTCGAAGTAATGCATACCTGCTGACTAGTCAAATTTTTAAAGGCCTCTAGCTCGGTAACCAAACTTGTTAATGGAAAAATTTTTTAGATGTAGGACTTATATAGGTATATCATAAACAAATATTACTAAAATCTGAAATCTGAAATTGTTAAATAAACACCACCCTAAAAATCGTTTTATTTGAATGTTCACAATTTTCGGTAACAGTTTTAGCATTTTATCGAATTTGATTTTATTTGTGCAAATTTGTAAATGTTATCCTGTTTTAGTATTCTGATTTTTATTTGTATTTTTGTTTTTTTACTAAACGATAATACTTTTGCCACAAATGTTTTACTCAATATATTTGTTGATACATAAATACTTAAATGCATATCTGTATATGTGTGTGCATCTCGGTTGCATCTTAAAGTATTTGTTATATGTTTATTGTATTTATACATAAATTCATGCATGTTCTTATACACACACATATGTACATATATATTTTCATGTAAGCTCAATTTAAGCCGATTGTAAAGTTTAAAGCTTTTTCCGCTTCCTTGTAGATATGTAGCAAATGTAACAAATGCAATTGCATATTCAATAAGAAACCGACCATAAGGATAAAAAAAGGATAACAAGCACAAAGATTTTATTATGCAAATACAAAGTTGTAATCTTTGATGACATTTCTTGTAGGGAAACCAAGGAAAAAAGTGCTTACAGTAAAAGTTCGGATGGGTAGAGCATAGATATTGTGTGAAGGCAAAGGTGAGTACTATATTATTTAAGTAAATATAATATGTTTTATTAAATTCAAAATTCAAAGTTCGTTTTAAATGTATAAATAGTAAAATAATAAAAATAATAAAAATGTTTAAAAATATATCTGAAGAATTTGTTTCATTTTCATTTACTGAAAAAAAAAGGTATCTGTGCAATGTGAAATATATAAAATCAATGCTTTGCATTATTTATAACAACCCAACGGTTCATTGAAGTAAATTTCAGCTGATTAACAAAAGTCCAACTGTTGGTCATTCAGAGAATGATAATAATAATGAAAGATAATTTTGGGTCGGTTTTAACAAAATTTTATCGGACAACAATCCGCACATTTTATGCCACACTTGCTCCAATCAGTCACTATAAGTCTGGGATAGCAAAACTTCCAGATCCTAAAAAAGGCGTAACTGCAGGTTAGCTGTTTTCAGTGTTTTCAAGTCTGAAAAAAAGATGATTCAGGATTATTGAAAGGTTCATCTCTTCTAAAATTTTAGCCAAAAAACCGGCATTTTTTAAATAAAAAAATAATTTCGCTACTTCTCCTTAACCTTAACGATAGTCCTCAGTGACCTCTAAGACATATTGAAATTTAAACAAGATACCGTATTTTTCGAGATATTTCCATTTGAAATTTCTTTATTTTCATCAAAAGTTTCCCATACTATACAAAATGATGAAGTAGACCTTACGGCTTTAGAAATCTGATCATATTCTGCTTATTCAAAATTATCAAAATTGGCACTCAGGAACCGAAATAATGAGCAATTTTCTGCACCCGTCTTTTTTAAGCTAGAAAATCATACCATTTTTGGCCCAAAGGCCAAAGAACCGATTCCGAGCAAAATAAAAAAAATACGTGTCTAGTCAAATCGAGCAAAGTACCATGCCGAAAATTGGTTTGCTCTCACTTAGAATCTATCATATATAGAAGGACAGAATGAATCTTGCTCCTTTGACAATGAAATAAAATAAGCGGCTCAAATGTGTACGAAAAACAAAAAAATTGCTTAGAATTGCATTCCCTCAGCACCAAAATGTTCACTTTTATGCACAACGTAAAATTTGGTTTATGTAAGAGAACATTTGGTACGCCCCAAACCTATTTGATGATTCATTTGATTGGCACCATTAGGGGCCAGGTCACTTCAGAAAATTGAAGCCATTAAGAAATCAAATTTATCTCTACAAAGTTTCCTCAAATTATAGAAATTGAAGAAGTTATAGTGAATCTAAAACTTTAGTACAAAATATGTAAAACAGTATGTTCAAAAACGAAAATTGCCCCCTAAAACTATGCAAGATTCTTTTTTTTATTTACTTGCATATTGTTTTAATTTTCAAATATTAAAAAAAAAATATTGCATAGTTTCAGGGGGCAATTTTCGTTTTTGAACATCCTGTTTTACATATTTTGTACTAAAGTTTTAGATTCGCTATAACTTCTTCAATTTCAATAATTTGAGGAAACTTTACAAAACTGAATTTTATGATCTTCAATTTTATGAAGTGTCCTTGGCACTTTAGGGTGGTAAAAACTGAGATAATGAGTACAACTAGTCGAAATTTGAGATAAATTACTTCTGCGAATGAAATATAGCTCACATTGAGCAGTTTACAACGATAAGTATACTACATTTAATGATCGGACGTCAAATGGCGGAGCAATAGAAAAAAATCAAATAGCGTATTATTAAGAGGTCGAAAAAAAAAAATGTTTTTCCCCAAAAATCAGAACCGATATGCTTTCAAAGTAAGGGGCTTATAGCGAACTTTTATTTTTGTATGGGGATCGATACCATCTAGAGGCCATTCGATTACGTGTCATTATTTTCCACCTTGAATGGACAATATCTTTAAAACTACAGAACATACAAAAAAATAAATTACGGATTCGAATTTAGCGGCTCAAAATGTATAACAGTTTAAATTTTAAAACAAAAAATTTATCCATATTCAGTACTTTTCGTTTTTTAAAATGGTTTGGGTTTTTAAAATGTTCTCTGAAATCGAAAAAATTTTACATGGTGTTTATTTACATTAAAGAGAAGATTTTAGTGCTGTGCGAGTGTGCGAGCGCAATTCAACAAAATTTTAAAATGGTGAACCACACTATTATTTATATACAATAATTAAATCATCATACATGAAATACAAATTGACCATAAAAATTTGCGTGTGTCAAAATTTCATCAACGCAGATAGACTACCAACCTTCATAGACAGCAACTGCAACGCCAAATTTTGAAATTTTTACTGTTTCACAAGGTGTTTCTACTTTCAGCACTTTTTGTCACCGTTGCTTTTTTCATTTAAAAAAATTAATTTTTGACAAATTTTCTACTGGCACACAAAACTGCATTCATTTGTATGCTCCTTATGCATTATTACAGTTTTTCGCTAACATTTCTACTACTATTTTTACTACTTTTTTTAAATTTTTTGCTGATTCTGAAAACGCATTGAAATAAATTTCTATACACAAAATTACATAGTGAAAGCACACATAAAAACACATACATAAATGAATGTGTTAATGCATGTGTGAAGTCACTAATTCACCAAATTACGCGGCACTTTTTTTTAGCGAAAATTTTCGAGTTACAACTTTTAGACGGAATAAAACAAAATAATCACGAAGAGTACTTCGATGGCAACATATACAAAACTGAAATTTAAATAAAGACAAATTAAGATGAAATAAAAAAAACAGTTTTTAAGTTATTCGTCCAACCCGTGGCAAAAAAAAAACTGCAGCCTTTAGCATTTTAGTGAAACTTTTTGCAATTATTACAAAAAACTAGAAAAGAAAGCAAAAAACATGCAAAATTTATTAATTACAGAGTACATGTAACGGGCGTGACATTTAACTTGACTTTACAAAAATAAATTTTTAAGTTTCAAATAGCATTTTTAAAATCAGAACAGGCTCCAAGATTCACAAGAAAAAAGCAGATCAACTAAAAAGCTCGTTCTTGCTACTACAAATAACACTGACGCCAGCAATAACTTGAAAAAAATATCCTTTAATCACAAAATCCTACTTCACGTAATATTTGCTGGCATTCACTGATTTCAACAAATTATGCACGCATGTCACGCAAAACCACGTTAAATCACAGACGTCTAACACACTAACAAACGAATAGCGCAAATGCAGCGCCGCGTCTTAATGCACTGAGCACTCGGCATCAACTGAAGCAGCATAGCAGCATACGGGAACAGGATAAAAAATGCATAGAGCAGCAAGACGCATGAGAGCGTACGAAGAGTTGTAGTCTCTGCAAAGCCGTGTGGTGAATTTCATGCACTCATCGCATCACGTGCGCATAAGGCCAATAATAACAAATGCACGATGTGAAACGAATAAACACGAAATGCGTTATTTATCCTATTTTGTTATGTTGTTTTGAGGGGTAATATCCTTTTCAGAAATAAATGTTGAGTTCAGCAAGGACAACAGAAAGCAACAGGTTGTTTTGGTAAATTTGTGGTGAATTTTTATATGAATATTGGTTTCACCATGTATGGTTGTTGTATTGGGTTTGGATGCTGCGGGTAAAACAGGAGTAGCTCAGTTTCCCCTGCTAGCGTTGAATATACATTTTGAAGTGTTATACCGAGATGGGTTGGTGTACTTACTATTTCAGGTGGTTGATGTCTGAAATAAAGCTTAGTGCAATTGAAAACCTTGAGATGGCGATTGAGATTTATACGAAAATTTAAATTAATTTATGGGGCCGTCCGTCGAAGATATTATATAAGAGAGATAAATCTCCGGTGGAAACGTAGATAAATTTGGTGGTATCTCGAATCGTCCAAACTAAAGCTCAAGGAAAGAAAAGATATCCTTATAAAAAATATCCAAAATTTTGAGCCTTTAATTATACCATAAAGCTTATCCATATTTTTATACCCTACACACAGGTTATATTCACTTTGTCCTTCCGTTTGTAACGCAGAGAAGGAGGCGGGGCAGATATAGAAAAGTATATATATTCTTGATCAGCGTCACCTCCTGAGTCGATATAGCGATGTCTGTCTGTCTGGCTGGTTGGCCACATTTGGCACACTGCCCTCCGTCATAAAAGTTAGCTTGTGGGATTGAAAACGCGCGAAATTGGTCCACGGACACTCCTACCGCCCATACAAAAAAAAAATATATTCAAAATGCTACTTAAGGAGCATTTTTCACGACAATACAATCAAAACAGACATAAATACTAGGAATGGTTAGAGCAAGCTCTGTACGAAAACTTGGTGACTTCGGACAAGAGGGCGGGGCACCTCCCATATAAGCAAAAGATTCAAAACGCTATACTGAATACAAGCTTTGAGATAATCCAACTAAATTTCAATCAGGCCCTAAGGACTATAAGTGCAAGCTCTGAACAAAACTATATCTATGCTATAAGCATGAAGCCTATACGTGACAAAAAAATGCTATATGCCAAAAAATCTATTTTTACTATCTACTTATTTGTAAGATTAATAAAAACGCTACATGTCCATGGCGAGAAGAAGTCCAAATTATCTTTTATATGGATCAAATACAAAGATGGTACTAATCTTGTACACTGAACGCCACTTTTGAGGCGCAAAAAGGGAAAGTGGTGTAAGACTGCATGGTGCAAAAGTAATGTTCTTATACGAATTGGCTGACATTTTGTTAAAAAATAATAAAATTAGGCATTGCTTACACAATAAGTTTATTTGATACTGTTGTAATGATATCTTAAAGTTGAAAAAATGGTATCGGTCTAATAACTGATTATATGAACTTACACCACTTTCCTTTCAGCGACTCAGTGAATAGAGGTCTTTTGACATAACAACCTGACTCAAGGTAACACAATTTTCCAAGATTTCAGTCATATATATAAATTTCAAATGCGCTTGCTTTTGTGAAATCTTGATATCTTTAAGATTTCGTTACATATGAGGGTGTCCCATAATTCACGCATTATTTGAATTAACAGTGATTTCTGCTCTAAATTGGTTTCAACCAAAAGAAGGAAACAGTTTGACAGCGACACATTAAAATTAGAAAATTAGGCACATCTTTGAGAAGCAGTTAAGCAGTTTTGTAGCTTTTTTGTAAAGTAGGTTTTGACAGAGATTTGGATTTTTTATTTTTTTTGTTGATAGGTATTTTAATTTCTAGTTTAATGAAAAGATAGTTCATTTTGCTATGAGGACAATGTTAGTATGTCTTAAATGAAAACATTGATAGAAATTTTTACCAAAGCAACGACCTCGATATATAACCCTAGCCCAAATGATATAATCTTAATGACAAGCAATGCGGCAATATCAATTTTAATTAAACTAATATGATTAATTGCACACAAATGTAATATTCCCAGTGCTTATTAACCAAAATGAGCAAAAAAGGCAGGTGTGAAAATCCAGCTGAACCACAGCATAACCTTAAACAGTCACTTCCGTTTTGGCTTAACGCCATTTTCCGGTGGGCGCGCATACAACTTAACATTCATTTCATTTGCACAAAATTTCCGGTAATTTTCATTACAACTCACACCAACAGAAAAAAGAGTGATAAAGAAAAACACAAAAACATAAGTATAAGGCAGGATAGGCAGGAAACGGAAGTGTTGGCATAATAAAAAATAGCAATTATTGCTACCTCACTAAGTAAGTAACTGCAGTTATATGTATGTATCCGTATTTATGTACTCTAACTGTGTTGGTTGGTTGATTTTCTACTGTTTTTTTTCCTGTTGGTATTTAATGCGCTGCTTTATTAGTGTTTTTCTGTTGTTGTTTTTTCCCCATATGAGTTCTTGGCAAACAAATCTTTGTAAGGACATTACACTCACCATATGCCTTGTTGTCTGCTCTGCGGTACATATGTTTTCGCTATTGCCCCCCGAGTCATTAAGCGTACTGTTGTTGTTGCTAGGATATCGTACTCTTTTGGAGCGCAAAAACATTCCATTTTTTTTTGCCAATAATGTCATCATCATAAATATGGCCAACAATATCGTCGTGATGGCAAATGTCCACTACCATGATACGACAAAATGGTCAAAGAATGTTAACAAACTTTGCACAGAAAGGGATGTTTTCAGATTTCTGCTGTTAAGTAAGTAGTTGTATGATATCACATGGTAATAATAGAGTTGCCAATAAAGCAGAATTGAGTATAACTGGATTAAAATCTGTTGAATTTTGACAAAACAAAGTAACTCGAAAATGACGATTTTTTAATAATTTTCGTGAATTTTGTTGATGTAGCGCTGAATTTCTTTTTTACAAAGCATTAACAATTGCCTGTAAAACAATTTTCTTTTTTGTTTTGTTAAGAACACTTAATCGCACAAATGACGCCAAATTTAAATCTTGCGTGAGTTATGGGACACCTTTCTTACTCTGAAACTAAAAATCATAGAGGCATGATGATTACACGAAAAGAACCGTATTTACCTTTTATATTTATGATTAAAATCATGAAAAAATTATCTCGAACTGGATTCTTTTGTCAAAAGTCCACATAAATGAGTTGAGATTTGAAGAGTTTTGGAGAATTGATAAAAATTCTTGCGCCATCTAATATCAAAAGAATGAGGACAGTATTAAAAACAATACGCTACTGACGAAACATCACCACTTTCATCAGAAAACTACGAGGTGAGTTTAGAATGTGGTAAGAAGAACAATCGGACACAAACCGTTAACATAAAAATAAGTTTAGAATAAGTTTAGATAAGATCAAAAAAAAGTTTAGAAATAAAGAAAACGTCAACTTCACAAAACGAACTCAACAAATGTAGTAAAGGTGAATTCATAGAAAAAGTTCCATTTCTGGCCAATGTTTCGTATTGCAGATCAGTGTCGGTTTGGATGCAGTGCGTGAAAGTTAGTTTACATCTACCTACAGTTCCGTGAATATTAATTATACATGCCTGCATGTTCGCAACTTTTTTTTCCATTCTTTATTTTTCCAAATGATTATGGGGCCTTGGGACCGTCCATTTACAAATCTGAATCAAAGCTTAACTTACCTTCAATTGCAGAAAACCTTATATTCAATGAATGGTGCACTTTCAGGATAAAATATTGTTTATTGAAGTCCAATGTATCAGACAGCCATAAGCTTCCTTACAACTTTTCCAATAAGATCCATACTTTTTGAGTTATCATTCATTGAAGTTAAGGTAACGCAATTCCATACAAATACAAATTAGTCCTTTGCATGGAGTTGAAAAGTATTGACGCAGTAGGAAAAAATATTAGCAAAAGTTTAAAGAGTAAGATTATGGCTATTCGATGGCGTTGTTAGATATCAATTACGACATTTAGCGTTAGTCTTATATTCTTAGATTCAAAAGGGCTTCAAAATCGCGACTTATGCACTTTGGAGCAGAATATCTTATAATTATAGCGTGAAAGAAAAAAAACCCTCTCGCTTCCATAATCAGCTATAAAATTCCGGAATGGAAAGCCCTTGTAGGACTGTGTTATTCAAAGTTGTGCTAAACGATTCAGAAAAGACTTTAACAACTTAGATTCTCATCTGTCGCATGACTTTGAGGGGTTATCATCACCATCTAAAGTGAATAAAAATAAGGTCAGCTCCTCCATATTTCATAGTGACAGCCATCAGTGCCATCTATTGTAACACAAGTGAGCGTATGCTTTCATGCAAACTTGGCATGTACTTAGCACAGAACGAAACAAGCAAACTTAAGACAAGTACAGTAATGAACAAAAGTTACTATCAGATATATGATTTGTAAAAGACTAATCAAACTATACTAGTGCGATGATCCCGTTCTCGCAGCACAACCCAGATTTTGAGTTTGCTGTAGTTGTTGCGGGAACCAACGAGAAGGTTCCACGAATGGTCAAAATTGGCTGTTGGGTATAAATGTAGAATGCAAAGTTCGTTTTTATACTAGGTGTACAAATATGAAACCGGTAATGACATCTAGCGGTCGATAGCCGTATATGTATGAGCTTCCGAACCGTACCAAATGTCTTAATTGTTCATTCTTTCATCTGTCAACAATATTCAGTTCACAATTTGTCAAGTTTCATACAACAACGCATTTTTTCCGCTCGTAAAGATGTCGAATTTTGTGCCTGAAAACTCTCATTTGCGGGAAGCATTGATTTTCTGTTTCCATTTAAAGAAAAGAAAAGGTTTTCTCCATCGAATCATCACTGGCGATGAAAAGTGGATTTATTTCAACAATCCCAAATGAAAAAAATCATATTTGAGCCCCGGCCAACGACCCAAATCAACGCCAAGACCAAATCGCTTCGCCTGAAAGACAATGCTGTGTATTTTCTGGGATCAGCGTGGTGTTATTTGGTATGAGCTACTAAAACCAGGTGAAACAGTTACTGGTGCACGCTACCATCAACAATTGATCGCTTTGAACCGTGCTATACGTCAGAAGAGGCCCGAATTTCAACTTCGCCATGTCAAAATTGTATACCAAGATGACAACGCATCGCCACATCGAGCAGCGGTCAATAAAAACTTGGTTGAATCGTACAACTGGGAGCCCCTGCCCCACCCGCCGTACTTACCGGACCTGGCGCCGTCCGATTACTATTTGTTTTCATCGATGGGACACGCACTCAACGATTCGCACTTCAATTTTTACGAGGAAGTGCAAAAATGGCTCGATGAATGGATAGCCTCAAAAAACGAAACATTTTTTTGGCGAGCAATCCATAAATTGCCTGAAAGATGTGAAAGATGTGTAGCTAGCGAGGGGAAGTACTTTGAAGATTAAATTTGGAACCATTTTCGCAAAATAAACGTGTTTTTTTTAAATAAAAATTACCGGTTTCATATTTGTACACCTAGTATGATAGCAGTGCTTTACAGATAAGACACTCAAAGTTTTAATATTTTGATTAATCTGAAATTTTTTATTTTTTTCTGAATAAAAATTATAAAATCGCGGGTTAAGTGGAGTAAATTTTCAGTATAGTAAAGAATTCGGTTTTTTTATTGAAATTAGATTAAATAAGAAACTATTCAACTGGCAACCCTATCCACTCATTAGGACATTGACATTACAAAACACAAAAAAGTTTAATGGCATGAAAATAAAACCACAAGCAATTATAATTATTTTGGTCAACATAATTTTTATAAATGCAGACATATATCCCTTGTATGTGCTAAGTAGATATGTATATGTACATACAAATATATAACAGACATGGAAAATTTGTTTTTCCGTCATACACAATTATTCAAGTATGTGCTACTTTACATACGTAGAGACATTTAGCAGTTATGCACTCAAATACTTGCATACATGCTGCGCATATTTTGGCGACACATAACTCATGTCTAAATATTTTTTAAAAATCTTCACTTTTTTGCTTTCTTCTCTGTCTCTTATCCTTGGGCTTCCTTTTTGATAGAAAAGTGTTGTTGACAAATATTTCAGCAGTGAAATGACTGAGACTCATTTAAGTTCTAGTTATTTCTCTATGTGTGTCTTTATATGTGCTTGAAATTTACAACAGCCCCGCAGTTATGCCAACAGCCTATTTTTTTTTATGTAGCCTTCTTTTGTAACCTCCTTATGTCATGTAGCAACATAAAATTTAATTATGTCCTTAAGCGCACTATGGGGGTGTTATTTACAGTTGGTTTTAGTGGCACCGAAATGTCTGCGGATGGAAGAAAATGTTTGGAGTTTTATAAAAAAGGACGGTCTTTTGGTTAAATTCAAAATCACGGGTTGAAGTTCAAATTATTTACTGCATTATTATTTTTGTATTCGGTTTCTCTCAACATACCACTCTCTGCTGCTAGACGTGGCCTAGTTGAGTGAAGTAGTAGTAAGCTGCCTTCCCCAAATAGTGAATGTTTGCTCTTGAAAGCTTACTGTATAATCATCAGTAGCTGATACAAATATTATTGGGTTACCTACACCTAACGCAATGGCTACTTTTCTCACCTCACGCTATTATCCATCCTTCTGCATCTTTTTTGTTCATCAGAGAGAGCATGTTTGCGACAGACTGATCTATTATCGGGCTTTGTAGTGAGGCTGTTCCTTCCCACTTACACTTTAGCCGTGAGCAGCTGATTTATTATCGGACTACCCGTGTTTAATGTGGTAGTTCTCTTTTCACCACCGAGTACTATTTTTCATACTACGCTCACGCTATTGACTACACTGTTCTTGTGTACGCGACTAAATTCCTCTTGTTCCGTTTACTACGCTGCTGTTTGCATATCCGAGCCATTTATAACTAGATCGCACCCACGAACAACTGATTATTATAGGGCTACTCGTTTGTGTGAACCCTCACCCTTGTACTTAGTGGCGTGGTCTCTACGCTAGTACGCCCCACTGCAACTACTTTAGCTCATCAAATACCTTGTTTCCTTCTCAGTTGCAGTTTACCGTTTTGTCTGCTACTTCTGCTAACTGCTGTTACTGCTGTTGTTCGCCGGTTGCCGGCCACGCAATGACTGTTCCGATACATTGCAGTGTGTCTAAATTTATTTTCTGTTTCTGTGACAGCAAACAAATTGAACGACAGCTGTGTATCAAAAACAGCTGCTGCGCAGTGTTGCCATTTGCGTCTCTTTGTTCATGTGGTGGGGATTTTACCCTGAGCTAAAAGTATGGTTATCTCTCTTAGTTAACTACTTAATTACGACAGTAAATAATTATTTCAATTAATAATAATTAAAGTAATTACATTTCATTTGTAATTCTAACTATAAAACTAAGAAGTGTAATGTATAATAATACGCATGCCATACGAAGCGATAATTTGTAGGGGGAAAATTTGGCTCCGCCAACTTTCCTCGTTACAAGTTCTAGGTTACCACTGCACTGCATCTTGCAAGTGTTAATATATCATAAATTTCATTGTAGTTTTTCTACTCGCGCGTTTTACACTGACCTGAAGTATTTGTTTGTATAAAATACAGTTTACTGAAGTACTTGTTAGAATCAGGTTGTTTTTGACATCGATAAAACAGAGTACTTCAGTGTCAAAATGATAACAGTGTACAGTGAAGATTTGAATCTTGAAATTTTTAAATCAAATAGGTACTTCAGTGTAAAATATACGCATAGAAAAAGTACACTTCTTTTCAAAATGTCATTTTTGCATTGGAAAAGCCCACTGTATAACTCAAGTGTTAAGACATTGACTTGCTGGAATTAATTATTCAAACACTTAAAACAGAAGTGTTAAAATCTTTGATGTCTCACAACTTAAGAGATGTTTGTTTTGGTAGGAAAAAGTGTGTAACAGTTATAAAAAGTACACTTAAAATGATACCAATTACGTATAAATTAAATTAAACTTTACACAAAAGGCACAAAGAAAATCAAAAAACCAAAAGCAAGCAATTTTTGTAAAAGTCGCAAACGTGAGCAGCATAATAAACTTACTAGCTTGGCCATATAACAAATATGCTGTTAAATTCTTAAAATAAAATTATATGGAGAAAATATAAAGAAAAAAGTCGAAAAATGAATAAAATATTTTTTGGTGAGCCCACATTTTTTCGCAGGAATTCAGTGAAAATTCAATTGAGTCATATGGAACAATTTTTGCTTCACACCTGCTGTTTGACTGTGCCAAGTTATAAACAGCATGTCAACCCTTACCAATCTTATAATTCAAGGTTTGAGACAACACCTACACTTTTTTTTAAGTTTGCACCAAAATCTTACCGATACACATACTTTTATGGCACACACTAACACTTGAGTAAAATCGTGTTAAAATGTCAGTTTGTCAATTTGACAGCAGGTGGCTGCTGACAAGGACATTGGAATTCTTATTGTTATTGGTTTGATCATCAACATCATCATCAGTGTCGTTGTCATCATCGTCATTTTTGGTTAAATTGTCAAATCAAATCAATTTTGTCATCATTGAATTTGAAAATGTACATAGATTCAAAGAAAGAAGAAAAAAAATCATTGCATACTTACATGCCGCTTTTATAGGCAATTTTAAGCCTTCTAAATATTCAGCGTAAGTATGAGAGGTAGGGCACTCAAAAAAAGGAAGCCTTTGCTCAGCTGAAAATCAAGTTAATCTCATTGGGTTGTCAATAAAATGCTATGAAATTTCTCAAATTCAGTCAAGTGTTTCCTTTGAAAATCAAGTGTAATTTTTGCTTTTACTAAAAAATTCAATTTTTTTTTTGATTGGAAATAAAATTTATTTGCAAAGTATCACGTTTTAAAGGAAAATGCGCAGCTATGTAACTAAGATTTTGGAAACTGAAAATATTTCGTAATATAAAATTAATTTTAAATTATTCTGATAAACCAATGATTTTTTATCAAAAGTATATTTTCAAGTTCCTGATGACTTGATGGGCATTCAAATTGCCAACTTTTTAATCAATTTATTGGATACTTTTTTACTTAAACGTTAATTTCTTCCGAATTTTCTTAAAATTTTATTTTTTGCTCAGTCATTTGTGGGTTTATTCACTAAATCTGGAATAGAACTTTCAATTGTCATATGATCTGTTCTGCAAAGGCTTAAAATTTTTACAATATAACATTGTTATTGGAAAGAATAATAAAATTTTAAGCGTTTTAGATTTTTAGTCCGGAAATAGCCTTTGTTTGTTATTGGGAAATATCCTTTTTTATAGGGTTATAACTTGGGTCGTAGTGATCCAATAGAAAAGTAGTTAAACTACGGCTTGTTAAGGCTAGTTTTTTCTATCCGCACTCATTAATGAAAATTAATTTTACTAGGTATTTGCTGTTTTTGTTATATAGTTTTTAGTAGAGCACTTTTGTGCAAGGATAATTCTGAATCCTGACGTGATAGAAAAAAACTAAGGTCATATTCGTAATAAGGAAGTCTCGAATTATTATAAATTGCTATAAAAACTGAAAACGGAAAACCATGTTTAGGCTGGACTAGGGTAGGGGATTAAAAACATGGACTACCGCAGATCCTGACGGCATCCACTTTCTTGTTAATTGTAGTTAGACTTATGACAATGTTAGCTCAGTTTTCGGTACTCATATTTTGCATACTCAAGTCCATCTAGCGCTCACTCTATAAGAAAATCCGGTAAAAGTTTAATATGAAGTTAAGAAGTATCCGATTATTTGATTATTTTCACACGTGTACACATTTTCCCGATCGAATATTTCTAAGAGAATTTTAGTTCCAATTTTAAAATTTAACACAATGATTTCTTGAGCGTAGGTACTTAAGAAGATCGAGGTAAGTATGGCTTAACCTTTAAGAGTTCACCAGCCAAATCTTATAATACAGGAATTATAGTCATTGCATATAAGTCTAAGAACTGTTGCGTTATCCTTGGGATTATTGAAGTTAATGATATTCAGAAGCAACTAAATGCTCATCGAGATTTAAAATCGCTTTATATGAATGCATGTAAAAACTAGGATAGGTAAGGTCTAGTTCTCAGCAAAAACTAAGTTTATACTAAATGAGTGATTGGCGCCACCCATATAAGTAAAAAAAAACTCAACTTGTTTTAAGCCAAAGTTGTTTGGGAATCATTTATGCATATTCTGAACAAAAACTAAAATGAATCGGAAAAGTAAGGGTGGCACCTCACATTCAAGCGGAAACTATTTAATGATATCTTTAAATGTTACCATCTATAAGAAAGAAGCCTTATCTTCACTGATAAAATATAACAGTAGGTACTGCTAAAAAAAAGATGTAGGGTTAATTTTACTGGTTTTCAGTTTAAGGTAGAATTCAGTACTAAGACATGTTCTGAACGTCTTACAATTGATTTGAGGTCGATTATCATATTACAAGTATCAATAAAAGCGGTTTTACTGAACTTCCATCCTGTAAAATTTGATAATTGATAAACTTTGAACTTCGATATCTATAAACTTGAGATTTTCATTTTACGATTTCAACTCAGTCAATTTTTGGAATTTTCCAGTTATCGAGTTGTCTTTTTATTCAAATTAGTATGTATTTTTAGAAAATGGAAAACAAACAGTATTTTTGATTTCGTGAAGATAAGGTCCCTCTTCCTGGGGAAGGTCATAAATAATGTTTAAAAGCAATGCATCTTAATTTTTTAAAAAATGTTAGAAATGTTAAGCCGAAGAAATTTATTAAATTTTTGCTCAATATTGTGAGGCTAGAGCGGATATACTGTCGGAAATAATTGGAACTTTATTGTGCATGCTAAGGATATTTTATAACACTCTTTTTAAATTTCAAAATTTTCTAATTTTCAAAATCTTTGCGTTTTATTTTATCAAGTTTCATACTTCGTTTTCAGAAAATTTTTTTTTATCTTTGACCAAAAGAGAATAATATTTTTTAGATAAATCATTCTTTGTGAAAGAATTAAGTTTCTGATGTAAACTATACTTTTAGTAATTTTGATATTGAGGAAATTTTTTATAAATAGACAGGTATACATAAGAATGGATCTCACATTTTTGGCATTATTGTGTTGATAAAATTTTCCTTATATATTTGTAAATAATTAATTAAAATTTGACCTAAAGCACTCTAATTTCCTTATATTTCTAAAATGCTTTCCTTATCTTTTTGAAGAAAAAGCTGTTAAAAAAAAGTTTTCAGAAGCTGAATTAGCTTTAAGACAAAGACAACTGTATTTTAAACAATACCTACCCTTAAACGTTTCACTTCACATCCAGTGAGTTTTCTTTTTTTTATCAATTTTTCCCCAAAATTTATAAAACCTTTAGGCACTGTTTGAATATAAGTCGCTTTAAAATTACCACAATTGTTTCAATATAATATACTGCTTAAATATATGTACTAACTCAAATTGCACGTTATGTATGTACCAAACTCTGTTACAAAAATAAAATCAAAATAAAAGATGAAAAATTTTATGCAAAATTGCTTTCCTAATAGGGCGTAAAAGCGATTTTCCTTGTACGCAAATAAACCGCAGAAACTGCTGCCGCCGCTGCTGTGGCTGCTACTGCACTTAATAATAGCTATAGCGCTTTTTGCACATTGAAATTTTTTGTTTTTAGCTTAAATCTAATTTATGTTCAGCTGGCAACTCTACTCGATGTGTGTGGTATACTTGGCTGTTTTCAGCAATGAATTTACAAGGATCATTGGCTAAGAAATCAATCTGATAAATCGACTAAAATGGTATTAACCTCATTTTGATAATTAAATTGGGGTATAATTTTGCATAAAAAAATAAATGAAAATGGTAAAAACTTAAAAATAAAATGGTTACTTAAAAAAAAAAAATAAAAATATTTTTTTTTTAAATTATTCACTTTTTTAAAAAATCTTTACCAAAAATAAATATTACGAAAAACTTTTATTTACTTTATTTTTAATCAATACAAAATATTAAAATATTTTTCGATAATGTTTTCTTTTCTTTACCTTTAACTTTTTTGTCCCACCGTCACAAATATGTCAGTACCGTTATTTTCTTGAAACAAACAAATTTTTTTTTTCAATTGAATGTCTTTATTTTCTTTGTTTTGGATTATATTTAGTGATAAATTACGCACGCTGCAGTCCACACAGCATACGCGCTCACCGCTCATCATCACTCAATTGCTCTCGCGCTAATCAATATAAAATATAAAATAATTAATTAAAAACTAAATAATAAAATTTAATCAAGTTCACCTACATCAATATTAATTAAATTAAAAAAATAGCAGAAATTATTTTAATGTGTTTTAAATAAAAATCAAAATTAGCATCGATATATTATAATCAACGACCAACAATATTTTGTGTTTTTCTCTCGACGACCTTGATTGAATCCTCTCACCTTGGAAGAAGTTATTTTTTTGTTTGCTCAAAAAATACGCTTGCTTCCCTCCTTTGTAAAATTTTACTTAACGACCAATTGACAAAAATTAATATTAAAATTAATTTCTTTGTAAACATGTAATAATTTTTTTTTTTTTTGTAAAAAATCTACGTTTAAAAAAATTCCCCTGACAAGTAATTTTTTTTTTATTTTAATTTGTGATAAAATTTTGTTTCGTCATTATCTACTTTGACCTTCATCGATATATATATATTTTTTTTTTTTTTTGCACGGTAAGTTTTATGCAATATATGTAATAGTTTATTTCTCATATAGAGAACTTTTAGGTTAGATATATAAGAATTTCGAGAAAACGTGTTTTTGTCATTTTTTTTTTTTCGTAAAGTTTCTCTTCAGTTTGAATAAGGAGTCAGCATTCTACAGCAAAACTATGCGCTGAAACATATCTATCTATCTCTGTCTGTCTTTTTCTATATTCTAATTATCTTCTCTCACACATAAACTCTCTCTCTGCCGATCATTGGTTTGAGTTGTTAAAAAGATTTGGGTTTTATCGGAAAAAGTGCTCTCAACTGTTTCATCTTTTGCAGAGATTCTTAAGGACTAAATTGAAGATTTAAATTTTATTTGATTTATTTTTTTCTAATATAGTTACAGAATTTTGTTTAGTTCATTTATATTATTGCCAACTTAATTTTAAAATATATATCTAAGCTTGAAACAAAAACGTATCTTCACGAAAGCGTGTATTTATATCACAGGGGTTTGGATGCAATTATATTTGACCAGAAATCCAGATATGATAGCAGCTCTGAACTATTTTTCTTGCTTCTTGTTTTGCTATAGTTAAAGTAAAGATATATTCGGCTTTGAATCATTTATATGTAAATCAATAAAATTGTTTGGTTCAAAGATCATATATTTTGTATCTTATTTTTTACACAACTCCTTTACTTGAAATTTTAAGACTAAAAACCGAAAAGAATGCGTTTGTCTAAAAACTTTTAAGAAACAAAATACTTTTGTTTGAAAATTCGGAGGTTTTAAGAGTCTCCAAAGAATTTAAGTAAGATTTTTCAGTGAAACTTAAACTGTTCGTTTATTCTTGTTTGGCCAAGTTCCATTTGTTTTTTAAATTGATGCAATTTAGTTAGCCTTTTTTTTTATTCTGTAAAAGATATATGCTCATAAACGAAAATTTCAAAACAAATGAGCCATTATTAAATTCAGGCAAACCTGGATATTTCGAAGCAAGTGTCCCCATATGGTCTATGGTCTTAAAACTCGTACGGGTGTTTGCTTAAACACTGTGCTATCAGTAAAACTACGAAACTACGTTTGAAAGACATAAAACTCGAATAATTCTGTATCGTTGTTTGGGAGGTATCACGTTATTTTGTTCACAATGCTCCAATTTATGTTAAGATATGAATTTTGGTTACCTCATGTAACTCTCTTGGTATAGCTACGGTGTTCAAATAAGATATTTTAATGAGACGACTAATCTTTTTTTTTTTTTTTTTGCTGAAGACGATAGTCCGAAACATGCTACGTAAAATAGAAACCTTGTTATTTTTTTTTTTTGGGCAAAATCGGTTTATAGATAGTTTTCATAGATGTTCAAAGGAAAGTAAAATTTTGAACAAATCAAACATAAACTTAAATAGTCATTTACGATATTTTTGGATTTTGTTACAATACATAACGTGATATAATGGTTAAAAGTTCCAGTGTTTCTCTTTAAATATCAATATGAATTATACCGATAATTTTTTTTTTTCGGAGATATATCCTAAAAAGTTAAAAATGTTCTTGATATTTCGAAAGAATAAAGAGATATCGTCATAATCAAACTTAGGTGTTGAAGAGAAAGACTGAAGCTTTTAACAACCAAACCACGTTTTATGGCTTAAGTAATCTTGCCTTGCTATATCGCTTCAATAGTAGCAGAAAACCGTGTTTTAAGCTCTTTTGGGTTACGATATCTCGAAAACCATACACATCTTTGAGACCGGATACAGAATTAGCATCAACAAATACTTGTATCGAAAATTACTCTAAGGTTGTTTGATTTATTTATTTTTTAGTTTTCTAAGAAGATGCACGAAAACTATTTAATCTATTTTTCCAAAAAAAAAGGAAGTTTCGATTTTATGAAGCAGATGGTTTTACTCAGAAGGTTTAGGAATATATATTGATTTCGGAAAAAAAAGAGAGAATCTTACGTCGTTCCATTAAAATATCTTATTTAAACGCCGTATAGCGTCTTGAAGTTTTTTTTCTTTCAAGAGGAAAATACATAATTTCAATCGAGTTTGCCGATTCTCAAAAAATTGCTTGTCGAAACTACATAGTTTTAGTGTAGAATATAGATTTTTTATTTATAGTATGTTTCATTTATTTATTTTATATTTTACTTTATACAATTTCTGACATGAATTTGAAAAAATGGAGAAATTTGAGAATCATATGTTTCTCTCTCATTTTTTTTTCTGTTTATTTTGTTCTTTTTGACACTACTGATGCTTTTTCGTACTTCTCTTAGCAACATTACGTACACTATCATGTAATAATGATGCACTTAACATTTTCTCTCTCAACATGTTACCGGTTTTGGCATGGCAACATTAATCTAAACATAGCAGTTGTTGCAATGTCAAATCATCCATCATATCTTTTATTTTGTTTTGTTTATTGATGTTGCTAAAGTTTACGCGGGCTGGGGGTCAATGTATTCTCTGACAACAAAACTAACCGAAAGAATAATTTGCGCGGGTCATTGAATTAACGTGGTAACATAAAGGAAGGAAAATAAAATAAATAGAAATAAAAATAAAATATTTCTGACAATACTAAACTATTTTGTATGCTTTCAATTTACTTAATAAATTGTAAGCACTTTTAAATTATTTCCCCAACTTTTCCAACTGCTTTATCGTTGCAGATTTCTTCTTTTTTTTTCAATCCAAGCTAAGAGCATCATAATTCATTTAAAATTTACTTTCCAGATTTTTGCACTTTGTTCCAACTATGACTCGTCTGTCGTTGTTTTTTTTTTTTTTTTCTTCAGATCGCTTCTTTTCGGCTCCTTTTTTTTGAAATACCGTTTATAAAATGACTAATTGCTATATTCCAAATACATATAGAAAAATTTTAGCTCACACAATTTAGTAGCATTTGAATTTTCCTTTAAACAACAAGTTAACTTGATTTTGACCAAGGAGAGTCGAGTGCCTTCAAAGTGACACCCCGCTTAACAAAAAATTTATTTGAAGAATTTAACTTGAATATGAACTTTGTTTTGATTTAATTAAAAGAAAACGTGATTTTTTATTGAATTTTTAGTGAACTTTGAGTAAATCTAATTTTCTGAACTTAAAAATTTTTTTAAAATCTTTTAATAAACTTTAAAAAATTAACTATAATTGCGCATAGTTAACGTGGATTAAATGAAGTTTTTCAAAAATTTTAAAGTGCTGGCAAAGTTTTTCTTTAACCACTGCATCGAGCAGGTAATTTATATTTCGAACAATTTACCTCAAGCTGTATACTTGGACCTGCAAAATCTTTGGAAAAAGTAAAAGCCGAACTGTTAACTGTTCTTAGGTAAGTAAATTCAGTGCTTAGTGGAAAAATTCCAATTAGAATGTTATATATATGACATGGTTTAAAATTGTTACAAAAGTGACTCTAATATGGTGGCACTTCCGCTTGGGGAACTTGTTGAAATTCGAAAGTTTCTTGAGAAGATGCGATTTGAAATCTTGATAGAAGTTAAAGTTTGAAATTTGAACTTAAATATTTTAGTATTTTAGTTCTGATGTAATAAATAATAATCATTTTTCCTAAAAAAATATAATTCTTTTTATTTTGTGTACCATTTTTAAAGGTTTTTCTTTCTAAAATTGATTCAAACCACGTGATTTTGCGTTGGCATCCATTTTGGTTAGGATTCCACATATTCCCCGTGAAGGATTTAAATATTTCTTTTTCTGTATTAAAATATCGAAGATCATTCCTTTGGTTTTGAGAAGAAATACTGCACATAAAATTAAGATTTTTTATAATAAATAATTATGCACAATAGGTATATCCTCAATGAGTGTATTTATTATAAAAGGTTAATATTAAAATTAATGAAATTATTCCCAGTTTTTCGAATTTTTGATCTTAAAAGAAGACTACTTCAGAAAATTTTTCATAACTTCAGTTCATGTGAACCAAGTATGATCGAATTTTTTAAGAATAAGTGGAATTCAATACGGTTTTAAATACCATAAGTTCTATTTCATTTTCTTTAACAGGAACCAATTTTAAAAATTCTGAAAAAAAAAACTCAAAAAACTTTGTATTGAAAAACACAACTTTTTTGTTCTCTAAATTTCAGTATGTTTTACAGGACTGAAACAACACAATTAATATGAACTGCAACATGGTCACATTTTGAAAGTCTTCCCTTTTTTTGTTTCCGATGACTTATTTTAACCATTGCAGAGTTGAAACAAAATACGCACTGCTCGGTTATAACAATTTATGTTTGAAAACAACTTATTTCATAGGTTACCTTTTTTACTAACTATGGGCATTTCAAAATCTTAAAACAAGCCATTTCTTTAACAAATTACCTTTCAATATTAATTTTCCATTTTTCGGAATAAGTTCTGCAGTTCTGTTCATCTCAACCAGAAGTTGTCTTCAAGTGTTGCATTTTGGAGTTACAATTTCTTCTTCCTTACTGATTAAGAAAAGTTACACTGGCGCGTCACTCGATTTTTCCATGTTTTACACTTTTTTATCCAATGAGTTTCTTGATTTCGACAATAGTTTAAAAACAGGTCATAAAAATATGATAGACCTTGATATTTATGCTAATTATGAGTCATTGAACATACTACTGCCTAAGGGAGAAATCTACCTATTATGTAAACTCATCATCCGCGTACATCAAATAACATTTTCGGTCTTCTTATTGAAAATATTACTTATTAATATGTGTTCGAAAGAAAATATCATTATACTATCATTATTCAGAGTTAAACGTAAAAAAGGATGACATATGCTTCAAATGAAAATGATTTCAGACCATACATGATTTCACTAAAAAGCAAACGGGTTCCTAAAAATAAAAGTTATTCTCAGAGCTATGAGCAAACCTAAGCCATAGAGTCCTCGTCTTGATCTTGGTTTTGGATATTGAGACTTGTTTTTGGTCTAGGGCATTAAATCTTGGGGTTGGTCTTGATCTTGTAAAAAATTCTAAAGTGTGTTGAATAAGCAAAACTTTTGATGATGCGAAGTTCCGTATTGAAAGATGATTTTATGTTCAAAAGGACATAGTCATAGTTTCGAAAAATTTCTAAGACCAAGACAATTTTGCACATATCTAGTTTTCGGTTATTTTGTAGCATAGAAAAATTCCTTAAACAGTTTTTCTGGGTGGCTCTATTGCAATTACGACCATTTGCACGAAAAAAGAACAACTATTTTTTTATAGATAATTGCATGTTCTTCAAACTGAATATTTTTTGTAGACGTTTAAGTAGATATTCGAATATTCTTAAGTTTTCTAAAAACCAGTTTTTGGGGAACTCCTCCGAAATGACGAGTCATACGATTAATAGTTGGAGAAACTATTTTACGAAGATTCACTTGTTTGTATGTATATAAGCAAAAAGTAACGTATAACGTATATGGGAGATTCTCAGCAAGTGTGACTTACGGTGTGTAAAGGTCTCGGTTCTTCGAGTGAGCCCCCGTTGCATTTTCCATCCATTTTAACATGTCTGGGCCACTTATCGGATGATGTTTAATACAAAAACAAGCGTGTGCTACCGCCTGGCAGCTTTATTTTTAAGTTCTTTTGCGGAAATTTGAGCATAATCCACAAATTTTGAATGTAAATTGAAAAAACCGCTTCCGTTATTGAGCTTTAACTTTTTAAGAGGTTCCGTGGATTATTTGGAGCTTTTAGGATCTTAAACATGGGTGTTAAGGCGTAAGAAGAACCAAATCTCGTTGATGTACCTCTGGTAGAACGAATCTCCAAAGTTGTGTGAATGGCTTTTCAAACAAGCTGCTCTGGAGGCGATTGTTTTTTCGCAAATTTCCTTATGAAATATTATTTTTTACTGATATGACTAAAAGATCTGGCCAAGTAGAGGGGTGTGCCACCTCTGGTTTAGTGGTAGCACACTTGAGAATATGCTCAAATGGTGATTTTTCATGCGTAATTGCGTCTAAAAAATTGAGTTTTGAAGAGCACAATAACCTGGCGGCACAAAACAGTCTCAAACCTTGCTTGGTCATTATGTCCAGGGCCAATCAATGGCAAAATTCGAGGAAAATGCTCAACTTTTGAGAGTTAATTGAAAAAACCGCTTCTGTTATTGAGCTATAACTTTTGAGGCGGTTCAGTAAATTGTGTGGGGCTTTCTGGATCTTTAACATGGGTGTTTAGAAGTAAGAAAAACCGCATCCAGTTGATGTGTTTGATTCGCTAAATTTAGTGCATCACCCTCAAAAAATGATTTTTGAAGATATTGGGGGGGGGGGGTTGAGGTTATCGACAAAACTCAGCTACGCAGGCTGAAATAGCAGTATTTTTCATATATCTAAAATTGCTAATTCGCGGTCCAAAATAGGGTGCCACATGTTTGAAAATACTGAGCTTGTTTTTTCGAATAAGTCACACTTGCTGAGATTTCCCAATATATATAAAACAATTTTTGTAGTCAACATGATTTTCCCCAAAATAGGTTCACATGATTTCGGAGATAGTCCCAAAAGCTAGCTTCTTCGAAAACTAAACGGACTTTAAAATAGTAATCGCACAGAAAGAATGAAAATAAAGATTGTGGAGAACGCAATTCTCATAAACTCTATGGTTCAATTATAAAAAAAATTTTACTGACCAAATTGAATGATACGGATGTGAATAATATGTGGTTTTAGCAAAATGTTGCCGCACAAAAGTTTTTGGAATGCAATCGCCCCTGATATTTTTTCATGGAGTTATTTAACAGCAACTAAACTCGCCCGGATTCAATAATAGGCGTGAAAACCTCGCAAAATAACGATGTCAATTTGACAGCGAGATCATGTAACTTAACGTACTTAAACTTCTTTCTGATTTTCACAGTTAAATAATTGCATGTCTCGTAGTTTCTTAATTAGATTTTTTTTGGTTTTTTGTTTCCAGACAATCCATTCTTTATTTGAATCACTCTGCAAAAAGCCTCATAAAGTTTTTGATAACAACGACCATATAAACGCGTTTTCAACAACATTATAAACGATAAACATAAAAATATATTTCACGACTTAAAAAACAAACAACCAAGAAAATGCTTGCCTTTCATCAAATGATGTATCCTGGTATTGCCAGTGCAGCGCTACAAAGAGCAGCACCATCATCCAGCGGTGCAACGAGTGAAACTCAAAGTGAGATATCATCAGCGGACAGTGATTGGAGTGATATACGTGCGATTGCAACGAAATTGGGCATACAAAATCCAGATGATTTGCATACGGAACGTTTCAAAGTCGATCGTCATAAATTAGAGAATATGATAAAAGGTAAAGTCTTTTTGTGTAAAAAAGTCATAATATTTTTCATTATTAAGATATGCATAAATTTTAGTGGAGAGCATCATCGATGGACTTAATAGTGCTGAATACTTTTTTGAGAGTGTAAGTTAAAATTTTTAATACATTTTTTACAAAGAAATTGAACGCAAGTTCTTCATTATAAAATGTTTTATAATACATAATACAATGATTATATCTATTTTAAAGATTATGAAAACAATGAAGACTCATATTAGCTGGCCATGTCGCTTGAAAATCGGTGCCAAGAGCAAGAAAGGCAAGTTTTATACATTCACTTTCGAGCACAATAAATAATTAAAACAATTATATGAAATCATCGTTTATTTCAGATCCTCATGTGCGCATCGTGGGAAAACCTGAAGATGTGCAACGTGCCAAGGAACGTGTATTAGCCAGTTTAGATTCAAGGGTAAAATCTAAAATTTCTCACCAAACATAACCTTTAAAAACATTATTTTAACTTTTAAATTCTTTTTATAACACATTTCTATTCCAAAACCATTGAATTAATTTTAGTAAATTTGTCAACTCATTTCTTAAAGGGCACACGTGTCATCATGAAAATGGATGTCTCCTACACTGATCATTCTTACATTATTGGACGTGGTGGCAATAATATAAAACGCATTATGGAAGATACTGCCACACATATACATTTTCCCGATTCAAATCGTTCCAATCCAACTGAAAAATCTAACCAAGTATCGCTGTGCGGTTCTTTGGAAGGTGTAGAACGCGCACGTTCACTAGTACGTCTCTCCACGCCATTGCTGATTTCATTTGAGTTGCCTATAATGGCGCCTGGACGTCCGCAACCAGATCATGAGACACCATATGTTAAAATGATTGAGACAAAATATAGCGTGCAGGTCAGTAATTTGTGTTTATATTGTATAACAAATGAAAATACTTTGTATAAAATGTAGGTAATTTTTTCCTCACGCCCTAAATTGCATTCATCATTGGTTCTAGTAAAGGGTTCTGAGAAAGAAGCCGCACATGTTCAAGAAGCTACACATCTGCTCATTGATTTTACATGCGAAAATATTGCGGTAAGTGTGGATATATCTTTTGGTCATTATCATTGCTATACTTGCCAATAAATTTGAATATTTGTTTATTATCTAGAGCCAGATTTTAGTTAACATGCAACTGGAAATTTCTCCACAACATCATGAAATTGTTAAGGGAAAAAATAATTCCAATCTTTTGAGCATTATGGAACGTACCAAGACAAAGGTTTGTTTAGTATGTGCACTTTTTTTAAATTGTTATTTTAAAGTTTTGAATTTTTTCAGATAATATTCCCTGACGTTTTTGATATCAATGTTAAACCGATTAAGAAATCTCAAGTGACTATTACAGGGACTATTGACGGTGTCTATAAGGCACGACAACAATTGTTGGTATGTTCATAAATCTTTAATAGAAATTATTTTATGACAGATCCCAAATTGAATTTCTTGAATATAAATTTTAAAGTTTCAAGTTCTGATATTGAGAGTTTATTTCACTCATTTCGAATATCTATCATTTTAGGGAAATTTACCAATCGCCTTGATTTTTGATTTTCCGGACACCCAAAATGACGCTTCGGAAATAATGGGACTTAGCACTAAATATGGAGTTTTCATATCACTACGTCAGAAGCAAAGACAAAGCACTTTAGCCATAGTCATCAAGGGTGTGGAGAAATTCATTGGTAAGGAAAATAGATATATACTACTTAAAATTAGATCTAACTAAATTATAATGTCTGAGAAGATCTACTTTAAATAGGGTCAGGACTTAGTTTCACTACGACAGTCTCTCAAAAGTCAGAAGTACTCTTAAAAAATGATATCTCTACCTTACTTTGATTCTGCTGAAGGCCCATTTTGGCAAAAAAAAAAACATGGTTGGGTCATAACTTTTTCTTCTTTACAGAATGGATATCCAAGTTTGCATAAAAAATAAAGGTTATGATCTTGGAAAAAATATACATTTCTGTTTGTAGTACATACATTGCTCAGTTCCTAAAATTTATGATTTTACGGTTTGTGGTCGGAAAAAAACGCTTTTTTACTCAAAAGTTAGGAACTTTACGAGAAAAGTGTTTTAAACAGAAATAATTAGAATTGTCCTGCATTTTTACCCTATAGACTTTTTTTGCAAGATTCTTTGATTTTGAGTAAAAAAGCGTTTTGCCGAACGCGTAATTTGAAAACGCCAAAAGTCGTTTTTTAGAACCGAATATTATCTTTATTATATTCACTTCTTAACGCTTTTGTAAGAAAATGGTCTTGATTTCTAAAGCAAATATGGTCATCGATTCTGTGAAGAAATGAAGACTGTGAGCAAAATGGACCTTCATATCGTTTTTAAAAGATTTT